>OY720445.1:7152976-7686116 GCA_963082915.1 Dolichopus griseipennis
GCTCTAAAATGCTTCTAAGTGCCTTAAAATTGACTTTAAAGTTTAGCAAGACCATAATTTAAAAAACAAAATTTTGGTTACATGGAAATTTTAGTAATGATCACGAATTAAAGCTAGACTCGCTCTAAGACGCTTCTAAGTGCCTTAAAATTGAGTTTAAGGAATTCCATGCCAAAAATTATAAAAATTTAATTAAGTATAAAATCGCTCTAAAATGCTTCTAAGTGCCTTAAAATTGACTTTAAAGTTTACCAAGACCATAATTTAAAAAACAAAGTTTTGGTTACATGGAAATTTTAGTAATGATCACGAATTAAAGCTAGAATCGCTCTAAGACGCTTCTAAGTGCCTTAAAATTGAGTTTAAAGAATTCTATGACAAAAAATTATAAAAATTTAATTAAATATAAAATCGCTCTAAAATGCTTCTAAGTGCCTTAAAATTGACTTTAAAGTTTAGCAAGACCATAATTTAAAAAACAAAATTTTGGTTACATGGAAATTTTAGTAATGATCACGAATTAAAGCTAGAATCGCTCTAAGACGCTTCTAAGTGCCTTAAAATTGAGTTCAAAGAATTCCATGACAAAAATTATAAAAACTTAATTAAATATAAAATCGCTCTAAAATGCTTCTAAGTGCCTTAAAATTGACTTTAAAGTTTAGCAAGACCATAATTTAAAAAACAAAATTTTGGTTACATGGAAATTTTAGTAATGATCACGAATTAAAGCTAGAATGGCTCTAAGATGCTTCTAAGTGCCTTAAAATTGAGTTTAAAGAATTCCATGACAAAAATTATAAAAATTTAATTAAATATAAAATCGCTCTAAAATGCTTCTAAGTGCCTTAAAATTGACTTTAAAGTTTAGCAAGACCATAATTTAAAAAACAAAATTTGGGTTACATGGAAATTTTAGTAATGATCACGAATTAAAGCTAGAATCGCTCTAAGACGCTTCTAAGTGCCTTAAAATTTAGTTTAAAGAATTCCATGACAAAAATTATAAAAATTTAATTAAATATAAAATCGCTCTAAAATGCTTCTAAGTGCCTTAAAATTGACTTTAAAGTTTAGCAAGACCATAATTTAAAAAACAAAATTTTGGTTACATGGAAATTTTAGTAATGATCACGAATTAAAGCTAGAATCGCTCTAAGACGCTTCTAAGTGCCTTAAAATTGAGTTTAAAGAATTCCATGACAAAAATTATAAAAATTTAATTAAATATAAAATCGCTCTAAAATGCTTCTAAGTGCCTTAAAATTGACTTTAAAGTTTAGCAAGACCATAATTTAAAAAACAAAATTTTGGTTACATGGAAATTTTAGTAATGATCACGAATTAAAGCTAGAATCGCTCTAAGACGCTTCTAAGTGCCTTAAAATTGAGTTTAAAGAATTCCATGACAAAAAATTATAAAAATTTAATTAAGTATAAAATCGCTCTAAAATGCTTCTAAGTGCCTTAAAATTGACTTTAAAGTTTAGCAAGACCATAATTTAAAAAACAAAATTTTGGTTACATGGAAATTTTAGGAATGATCACGAATTAAAGCTAGAATCGCTCTAAGACGCTTCTAAGTGCCTTAAAATTGAGTTTAAAGAATTCCATGACAAAAATTATAAAATTTTAATTAAATATAAAATCGCTCTAAAAATGCTTCTAAGTGCCTTAAAATTGACTTTAAAGTTTAGCAAGACCATAATTTAAAAAACAAAATTTTGGTTACATGGAAATTTTAGTAATGATCACGAATTAAAGCTAGAATCGCTCTAAGACGCTTCTAAGTGCCTTAAAATTGAGTTTAAAGAATTCCATGACAAAAATTATAAAAATTTAATTAAATATAAAATCGCTCTAAAATGCTTCTAAGTGCCTTAAAATTGACTTTAAAGTTTAGCAAGACCATAATTTAAAAAACAAAATTTTGGTTACATGGAAATTTTAGTAATGATCACGAATTAAAGCTAGAATCGCTCTAAGACGCTTCTAAGTGCCTTAAAATTGAGTTTAAAGAATTCCATGACAAAAAATTATAAAAATTTAATCAAATATAAAATCGCTCTAAAATGCTTCTAAGTGCCTTAAAATTGACTTTAAAGTTTAGCAAGACCATAATTTAAAAAACAAAATTTTGGTTACATGGAAATTTTAGTAATGATCACGAATTAAAGCTAGAATCGCTCTAAGACGCTTCTAAGTGCCTTAAAATTGAGTTTAAAGAATTCCATGACAAAAATTATAAAAATTTAATTAAATATAAAATCGCTCTAAAATGCTTCTAAGTGCCTTAAAATTGACTTTAAAGTTTAGCAAGACCATAATTTAAAAAACAAAATTTTGGTTACATGGAAATTTTAGTAATGATCACGAATTAAAGCTAGAATCGCTCTAAGACGCTTCTAAGTGCCTTAAAATTGAGTTTAAAGAATTCCATGACAAAAATTATAAAAATTTAATGAAATATAAAATCGCTCTAAAATGCTTCTAAGTGCCTTAAAATTGACTTTAAAGTTTAGCAAGACCATAATTTAAAAAACAAAATTTTGGTTACATGGAAATTTTAGTAATGATCACGAATTAAAGCTAGAATCGCTCTAAGACGCTTCTAAGTGCCTTAAAATTGAGTTTAAAGTTTAGCAAGACCATAATTTAAAAAACAAAATTTTGGTTACATGGAAATTTTAGTAATGATCACGAATTAAAGCTAGAATCGCTCTAAGACGCTTCTAAGTGCCTTAAAATTGAGTTTAAAGTTTAGCAAGACCATAATTTAAAAAACAAAATTTTGGTTACATGGAAATTTTAGTAATGATCACTAATTAAAGCTAGAATCGCTCTAAGACGCTTCTAAGTGCCTTAAAATTGAGTTTAAAGAATTCCATGACAAAAATTATAAAAATTTAATTAAATATAAAATCGCTCTAAAATGCTTCTAAGTGCCTTAAAATTGACTTTAAAGTTTAGCAAGACCATAATTTAAAAAAACAAAATTTTGGTTACATGGAAATGATCACGAATTAAAGCTAGAATCGCTCTAAGACGCTTCTAAGTGCCTTAAAATTGAGTTTAAAGAATTCCATGACAAAAATTATAAAAATTTAATTAAACATAAAATCGCTCTAAAATGCTTCTAAGTGCCTTAAAATTGACTTTAAAGTTTAGCAAGACCATAATTTAACAAACAAAATTTTGGTTACATGGAAATTTTAGTAATGATCACGAATTAAAGCTAGAATCGCTCTAAGACGCTTCTAAGTGCCTTAAAATTGAGTTTAAAGAATTCCATGACAAAAATTATAAAAATTTAATTAAACATAAAATCGCTCTAAAATGCTTCTAAGTGCCTTAAAATTGACTTTAAAGTTTAGCAAGACCATAATTTAACAAACAAAATTTTGGTTACATGGAAATTTTAGTAATGATCACGAATTAAAGCTAGAATCGCTCTAAGACTCTTCTAAGTGCCTTAAAATTGAGTTTAAAGAATTCCATGACAAAAATTATAAAAACTTAATTAAATATAAAATCCCTCTAAAATGCTTCTAGGTGCCTTAAAATTGACTTTAAAGTTTAGCAAGACCATAATTTAAAAAACAAAATTTTGGTTACATGGAAATTTTAGTAATGATCACGAATTAAAGCTAGAATCGCTCTAAGACGCTTCTAAGTGCCTTAAAATTGAGTTTAAAGAATTCCATGACAAAAATTATAAAAATTTAATTAAATATAAAATCGCTCTAAAATGGAAATTTTAGTAATGATCACGAATTAAAGCTAGAATCGCTCTAAGACGCTTCTAAGTGCCTTAAAATTTACTTTAAAGTTTAGCAAGACCATAATTTAAAAAACAAAATTTGGGTTACATGGAAATTTTAGTAATGATCACGAATTAAAGCTAGAATCGCTCTAAGACGCTTCTAAGTGCCTTAAAATTGAGTTTAAAGAATTCCATGAAAAAAATTATATAAACTTAATTAAACATAAAATCGCGCTAAAATGCTTCTAAGTGCTTTAAAATTGACTTTCAATTTTAGCAAGACCATAATTTAAAAAACGAAATTTGGGTTACATGGAAATTTTAGTAATGATCACGAATTAAAGCTAGAATCGCTCTAAGACGCTTCTAAGTGCCTTAAAATTGAGTTTAAAGTTTAGCAAGACCATAATTTAAAAAACAAAATTTTGGTTACATGGAAATTTTAGTAATGATCACTAATTAAAGCTAGAATCGCTCTAAGACGCTTCTAAGTGCCTTAAAATTGAGTTTAAAGAATTCCATGACAAAAATTATAAAAATTTAATTTAATATAAAATCGCTCTAAAATGCTTCTAAGTGCCTTAAAATTTACTTTAAAGTTTAGCAAGACCATAATTTAAAAAACAAAATTTGGGTTACATGGAAATTTTAGTAATGATCACGAATTAAAGCTAGAATCGCTCTAAGACGCTTCTAAGTGCCTTAAAATTGAGTTTAAAGAATTCCATGAAAAAAATTATATAAACTTAATTAAACATAAAATCGCGCTAAAATGCTTCAAAGTGCTTTAAAATTGACTTTCAATTTTAGCAAGACCATAATTTAAAAAACGAAATTTGGGTTACATGGAAATTTTAGTAATGATCACAAATTAAAGCTAGAATCGCTCTAAGACGCTTCTAAGTGCCTTAAAATTGAGTTTAAAGAATTCCATGACAAAAATTATAAAAATTTAATTAAGTATAAAATCGCTCTAAAATGCTTCTAAGTGCCTTAAAATTGACTTTAAAGTTTAGCAAGACCATAATTTAAAAAACAAAATTTTGGTTACATGGAAATTTTAGTAATGATCACGAATTAAAGCTAGAATCGCTCTAAGACGCTTCTAAGTGCCTTAAAATTGAGTTTAAAGAATTCCATGACAAAAATTATAAAAATTTAATTAAATATAAAATCGCTCTAAAATGCTTCTAAGTGCCTTAAAATTGACTTTAAAGTTTAGCAAAACCATAATTTAAAAAACATAATTTTGGTTACATGGAAATTTTAGTAATGATCACGAATTAAAGCTAGAATCGCTCTAAGACGCTTCTAAGTGCCTTAAAATTGAGTTTAAAGTTTAGCAAGACCATAATTTAAAAAACAAAATTTTGGTTACATGGAAATTTTAGTAATGATCACGAATTAAAGCTAGAATCGCTCTAAGACTCTTCTAAGTGCCTTAAAATTGAGTTTAAAGAATTCCATGACAAAAATTATAAAAACTTAATTAAATATAAAATCGCTCTAAAATGCTTCTAAGTGCCTTAAAATTGACTTTAAAGTTTAGCAAGACCATAATTTAAAAAACAAAATTTTGGTTACATGGAAATTTTAGTAATGATCACGAATTAAAGCTAGAATCGCTCTAAGACGCTTCTAAGTGCCTTAAAATTGAGTTTAAAGAATTCCATGACAAAAATTATAAAAATTTAATTAAATATAAAATCGCTCTAAAATGCTTCTAAGTGCCTTAAAATTTACTTTAAAGTTTAGCAAGACCATAATTTAAAAAACAAAATTTGGGGTACATGGAAATTTTAGTAATGATCACGAATTAAAGCTAGAATCGCTCTAAGATGCTTCTAAGTGCCTTAAAATTGAGTTTAAAGAATTCCATGACAAAAATTATAAAAATTTAATGAAATATAAAATCGCTCTAAAATGGAAATTTTAGTAATGATCACGAATTAAAGCTAGAATCGCTCTAAGACGCTTCTAAGTGCCTTAAAATTGAGTTTAAAGTTTAGCAAGACCATAATTTAAAAAACAAAATTTTGGTTACATGGAAATTTTAGTAATGATCACGAATTAAAGCTAGAATCGCTCTAAGACGCTTCTAAGTGCCTTAAAATTGAGTTTAAAGTTTAGCAAGACCATAATTTAAAAAACAAAATTTTGGTTACATGGAAATTTTAGTAATGATCACTAATTAAAGCTAGAATCGCTCTAAGACGCTTCTAAGTGCCTTAAAATTGAGTTTAAAGAATTCCATGACAAAAATTATAAAAATTTAAATAAATATAAAATCGCTCTAAAATGCTTCTAAGTGCCTTAAAATTGACTTTAAAGTTTAGCAAGACCATAATTTAACAAACAAAATTTTGGTTACATGGAAATTTTAGTAATGATCACGAATTAAAGCTAGAATCGCTCTAAGACGCTTCTAAGTGCCTTAAAATTGAGTTTAAAGAATTCCATGACAAAAATTATAAAAATTTAATGAAATATAAAATCGCTCTAAAATGCTTCTAAGTGCCTTAAAATTGACTTTAAAGTTTAGCAAGACCATAATTTAACAAACAAAATTTTGGTTACATGGAAATTTTAGTAATGATCACGAATTAAAGCTAGAATCGCTCTAAGACGCTTCTAAGTGCCTTAAAATTGAGTTTAAAGAATTCCATGACAAAAATTATAAAAATTTAATAAAACATAAAATCGCTCTAAAATGCTTCTAAGTGCCTTAAAATTGACTTTAAAGTTTAGCAAGACCATAATTTAACAAACAAAATTTTGGTTACATGGAAATTTTAGTAATGATCACGAATTAAAGCTAGAATCGCTCTAAGACTCTTCTAAGTGCCTTAAAATTGAGTTTAAAGAATTCCATGACAAAAATTATAAAAACTTAATTAAATATAAAATCCCTCTAAAATGCTTCTAAGTGCCTTAAAATTGACTTTAAAGTTTAGCAAGACCATAATTTAAAAAACAAAATTTTGGTTACATGGAAATTTTAGTAATGATCACGAATTAAAGCTAGAATCGCTCTAAGACGCTTCTAAGTGCCTTAAAATTGAGTTTAAAGAATTCCATGACAAAAATTATAAAAATTTAATGAAATATAAAATCGCTCTAAAATGGAAATTTTAGTAATGATCACGAATTAAAGCTAGAATTTTAGTAATGATCACGAATTAAAGCTAGAATCGCTCTAAGACGCTTCTAAGTGCCTTAAAATTGAGTTTAAAGAATTCCATGACAAAAATTATAAAAATTTAATTAAACATAAAATCGCTCTAAAATGCTTCTAAGTGCCTTAAAATTGACTTTAAAGTTTAGCAAGACCATAATTTAACAAACAAAATTTTGGTTACATGGAAATTTTAGTAATGATCACGAATTAAAGCTAGAATCGCTCTAAGACGCTTCTAAGTGCCTTAAAATTGAGTTTAAAGAATTCCATGACAAAAATTATAAAAATTTAATTAAACATAAAATCGCTCTAAAATGCTTCTAAGTGCCTTAAAATTGACTTTAAAGTTTAGCAAGACCATAATTTAACAAACAAAATTTTGGTTACATGGAAATTTTAGTAATGATCACGAATTAAAGCTAGAATCGCTCTAAGACTCTTCTAAGTGCCTTAAAATTGAGTTTAAAGAATTCCATGACAAAAATTATAAAAACTTAATTAAATATAAAATCCCTCTAAAATGCTTCTAAGTGCCTTAAAATTGACTTTAAAGTTTAGCAAGACCATAATTTAAAAAACAAAATTTTGGTTACATGGAAATTTTAGTAATGATCACGAATTAAAGCTAGAATCGCTCTAAGATGCGTCTAAGTGCCTTAAAATTGAGTTTAAAGAATTCCATGACAAAAATTATAAAAATTTAATTAAATATAAAATCGCTCTAAAATGCTTCTAAGTGCCTTAAAATTGACTTTAAAGTTTAGCAAGACCATAATTTAAAAAACAAAATTTTGGTTATGTGGAAATTTTAGTAATGATCACGAATTAAAGCTAGAATCGCTCTAAGATGCTTCTAAGTGCCTTAAAATTGAGTTTAAAGAATTCCATGACAAAAATTATAAAAACTTAATTAAATATAAAATCGCTCTAAAATGCTTCTAAGTGCCTTAAAATTGACTTTAAAGTTTAGCAAGACCATAATTTAAAAAACAAAATTTTGGTTACATGGAAATTTTAGTAATGATCACGAATTAAAGCTAGAATCGCTCTAAGACGCTTCTAAGTGCCTTAAAATTGAGTTTAAAGAATTCCATGACAAAAATTATAAAAACTTAATTAAATATAAAATCGCTCTAAAATGCTTCTAAGTGCCTTAAAATTAAGTTTAGCAAGACCATAATTTAAAAAACAAAATTTTGGTTACATGGAAATTTTAGTAATGATCACGAATTAAAGCTAGAATCGCTCTAAGACGCTTCTAAGTGCCTTAAAATTGAGTTTAAAGAATTCCATGACAAAAATTATAAAAACTTAATTAAATATAAAATCGCTCTAAAATGCTTCTAAGTGCCTTAAAATTAAGTTTAGCAAGACCATAATTTAAAAAACAAAATTTTGGTTACATGGAAATTTTAGTAATGATCACGAATTAAAGCTAGAATCGCTCTAAGATGCTTCTAAGTGCCTTAAAATTGAGTTTAAAGAATTCCATGACAAAAATTATAAAAACTTAATTAAATATAAAATCGCTCTAAAATGCTTCTAAGTGCCTTAAAATTGACTTTAAAGTTTAGCAAGACCATAATTTAAAAAACAAAATTTTGGTTACATGGAAATTTTAGTAATGATCACGAATTAAAGCTAGAATCGCTCTAAGACGCTTCTAAGTGCCTTAAAATTGAGTTTAAAGAATTCCATGACAAAAATTATAAAAATTTAATTAAATATAAAATCGCTCTAAAATGCTTCTAAGTGCCTTAAAATTGACTTTAAAGTTTAGGAAGACCATAATTTAAGAAACAAAATTTTGGTTACATGGAAATTTTAGTAATGATCACGAATTAAAGCTAGAATCGCTCTAAGACGCTTCTAAGTGCCTTAAAATTGAGTTTAAAGAATTCCATGACAAAAATTATAAAAATTTAATCAAATATAAAATCGCTCTAAAATGCTTCTAAGTGCCTTAAAATTGACTTTAAAGTTTAGCAAGGCCATAATTTAAAAAACAAAATTTTGGTTACATGGAAATTTTAGTAATGATCACGAATTAAAGCTAGAATCGCTCTAAGACGCTTCTAAGTGCCTTAAAATTGAGTTTAAAGAATTCCATAACAAAAATTATAAAAATTTAAATAAATATAAAATCGCTCTCAAATGCTTCTAAGTGCCTTAAAATTGACTTTAAAGTTTAGCAAGACCATAATTTAAAAAACAAAATTTGGGTTACATGGAAATTTTAGTAATGATCACGAATTAAAGCTAGAATCGCTCTAAGACGCTTCTAAGTGCCTTAAAATTGAGTTTAAAGAATTCCATGACAAAAATTATAAAAGTTTAATTAAGTATAAAATCGCTCTAAAATGCTTCTAAGTGCCTTAAAATTGACTTTAAAGTTTAGCAAGACCATAATTTAAAAAACAAAATTTTGGTTACATGGAAATTTTAGTAATGATCACGAATTAAAGCTAGAATCGCTCTAAGACGCTTCTAAGTGCCTTAAAATTGAGTTTAAAGAATTCCATGACAAAAATTATAAAAATTTAATTAAGTATAAAATCGCTCTAAAATGCTTCTAAGTGCCTTAAAATTGACTTTAAAGTTTAGCAAGACCATAATTTAAAAAACAAAATTTTGGTTACATGGAAATTTTAGTAATGATCACGAATTAAAGCTAGAATCGCTCTAAGACGCTTCTAAGTGCCTTAAAATTGAGTTTAAAGTTTAGCAAGACCATAATTTAAAAAACAAAATTTTGGTTACATGGAAATTTTAGTAATGATCTCTAATTAAAGCTAGAATCGCTCTAAGACGCTTCTAAGTGCCTTAAAATTGAGTTTAAAGAATTCCATGACAAAAATTATAAAAATTTAATTATATATAAAATCGCTCTAAAATGCTTCTAAGTGCCTTAAAATTAAGTTTAGCAAGACCATAATTTAAAAAACAAAATTTTGGTTACATGGAAATTTTAGTAATGATCACGAATTAAAGCTAGAATCGCTCTAAGACGCTTCTAAGTCCCTTAAAATTGAGTTTAAAGAATTCCATGACAAAAATTATAAAAATTTAATTTAATATAAAATCGCTCTAAAATGCTTCTAAGTGCCTTAAAATTGACTTTAAAGTTTAGCAAGACCATAATTTAAAAAACAAAATTTTGGTTACATGGAAATTTTAGTAATGATCACGAATTAAAGCTAGAATCGCTCTAAGACGCTTCTAAGTGCCTTAAAATTGAGTTTAAAGAATTCCATGACAAAAATTATAAAAATTTAATTAAACATAAAATCGCTCTAAAATGCTTCTAAGTGCCTTAAAATTGACTTTAAAGTTTAGCAAGACCATAATTTAACAAACAAAATTTTGGTTACATGGAAATTTTAGTAATGATCACGAATTAAAGCTAGAATCGCTCTAAGACGCTTCTAAGTGCCTTAAAATTGAGTTTAAAGAATTCCATGACAAAAATTATAATAACTTAATTAAATATAAAATCCCTCTAAAATGCTTCTAAGTGCCTTAAAATTGACTTTAAAGTTTAGCAAGACCATAATTTAAAAAACAAAATTTTGGTTACATGGAAATTTTAGTAATGATCACGAATTAAAGCTAGAATCGCTCTAAGACGCTTCTAAGTGCCTTAAAATTGAGTTTAAAGAATTCCATGACAAAAATTATAAAAATTAATTATATATAAAATCGCTCTAAAATGCTTCTAAGTGCCTTAAAATTGACTTTAAAGTTTAGCAAGACCATAATTTAAAAAACAAAATTTTGGTTACATGGAAATTTTAGTAATGATCACGAATTAAAGCTAGAATCGCTCTAAGACGCTTCTAAGTGCCTTAAAATTGAGTTTAAAGAATTCCATGACAAAAATTATAATAACTTAATTAAATATAAAATCCCTCTAAAATGCTTCTAAGTGCCTTAAAATTGACTTTAAAGCACGACCATAATTTAAAAAACAAAATTTTGGTTACATGGAAATTTTAGTAATGATCACGAATTAAAGCTAGAATCGCTCTAAGACGCTTCTAAGTGCCTTAAAATTGAGTTTAAAGAATTCCATGACAAAAATTATAAAAATTTAATTAAATATAAAATCGCTCTAAAATGCTTCTAAGTGCCTTAAAATTGACTTTAAAGTTTAGCAAGACCATAATTTAAAAAACAAAATTTTGGTTACATGGAAATTTTAGTAATGATCACGAATTAAAGCTAGAATCGCTCTAAGACGCTTCTAAGTGCCTTAAAATTGAGTTTAAAGAATTCCATGACAAAAATTATAAAAATTAATTATATATAAAATCGCTCTAAAATGCTTCTAAGTGCCTTAAAATTGACTTTAAAGTTTAGCAAGACCATAATTTAAAAAACAAAATTTTGGTTACATGGAAATTTTAGTAATGATCACGAATTAAAGCTAGAATCGCTCTAAGACGCTTCTAAGTGCCTTAAAATTGAGTTTAAAGAATTCCATGACAAAAATTATAATAACTTAATTAAATATAAAATCCCTCTAAAATGCTTCTAAGTGCCTTAAAATTGACTTTAAAGCACGACCATAATTTAAAAAACAAAATTTTGGTTACATGGAAATTTTAGTAATGATCACGAATTAAAGCTAGAATCGCTCTAAGATGCTTCTAAGTGCCTTAAAATTGAGTTTAAAGAATTCCATGACAAAAATTATAAAAATTTAATCTATATATATAAAAGCGAAAGTTTGTTTATTTGTTTGTTTGTTTGTTTGTTTGTTTGTTTGTTTCTTTGTATGTAACGAGTTGGCTCCTAAACTGCCCAGCCGATTTTCATGAAAATTTGTATATAGAGGTTTTTGGGTACGGAAAGAAATCGTGGCCCAAAAATTTTGCTCTGACGGACCGCCAAGTTGGGGCTATGGTGCAAGTATTTAAACTTCTTTGTTCTAAAATGAAAACGGTTTGACCGATTGACTTCAAATTTTGTATACGTCATGCTCTTTGAGAATTGAGTTGACACTATTAACAGTTTTGGAATTTGTTAACCCATGTCGGGCCGACGGGTGGTCAAAAAAAATGTTGGGTCCAAATTTTGTCCGATTTTCCGAAATTCTGCTTTGGCTTAAGAGAAAGCCCTAAAAAAAATTTTGTTGAGTTTATTAACCCATTGCGGCCCGACAGCTTTTTATAGGTTTTTTCAATACTTTACTCTAAATTCGAAACGGTTTGACCGATTGACTTCAAATTTTGTATACGTGATGCTCCTTGAGAATTGAGTTGACACAATTAACAGTTTTGGAATTTGTTAACCCATGTCGGGCCGACGGGTGGTCAAAAAAAATGTTGGGTCCAAATTTTGTCCGATTTTATGAAATTCTGTTTTAACTAAAAAGAAAGCCCCAAAAAAAATTTTGTTGAGTTCCATTAACCCATTGCGGCCCAACAGCTTTTTATAGGTTTTTTCAATACTTAACTCTAAATTAGAAACGGTTTAACCGATTTTCTTCAAATTTTGTATACGTACTCCCCTGTGAGAACTGAGTTGACACTATTAACAGTTTTGGAATTTGTTAACCCATTTCAAGCCGACGGGTGGTCAAAAAAAATTTGGGGGAAAAAATATTGTCCTGCTTTGGCTTATAAGAAAGCCCTAAAAAAGTTTTGTTGAGTTCCATTAACCAATTGCGGCCCGACAGCTTTTTATAGGTTTTTTCAATACTTTACTCTAAATTCGAAACTGTTTGACCGATTGACTTCAAATTTTGTATACGTGATGCTCCTTGAGAATTGAGTTGACACAATTAACATCTTTGGAATTTGTTAACCCATGTCGGGCCGACGGGTGGTCAAAAAAAATTTTGGGTCCAAATTTTGTCCGATTTTATGAAATTCTGTTTTAACTAAAAAGAAAGCCCCAAAAAAAATTTTGTTGAGTTCCATTAACCCATTGCGGCCCAACAGCTTTTTATAGGTTTTTTCAATACTTTACTCTAAATTAGAAACGATTTGACCGATTTTTTTATGTGTGAAGCAACTTGAAAATGGAGTTGAGTCTGTTAATAGTCGGTCCTACGTTTGGCCAAAAAAATTTTTTTGGAAGTAAATTACGTCAAATTTTGGAAAGTAGTTTGTACTGCTTTGAATTACAGAAAGTTTCAAAAATTACTAGAATAATCCTAGAAAATCGTTTTAAAAGATTGCTTTCATACATTTTAAAATTTACATGTGTAAACCGTGTGTAATTTTTGTGTTAACTTTTTGCAGTAACATCAACTTCAATTAAACCTCCATTGAGAGGCGCAGCAACGCGCACCGGGTATTAGCTAGTTACATATAAAATCGCTCTAAAATGCTTCTAAGTGCCTTAAAATTGACTTTAAAGTTTAGCAAGACCATAATTTAAAAAACAAAATTTTGGTTACATGGAAATTTTAGTAATGATCACGAATTAAAGCTAGAATCGCTCTAAGACGCTTCTAAGTGCCTTAAAATTGAGTTTAAAGAATTCCATGACAAAAATTATAAAAATTTAATTATATATAAAATCGCTCTAAAATGCTTTTAAGTGCCTTAAAATTGACTTTAAAGTTTAGCAAGACCATAATTTAAAAAACAAAATTTTGGTTACATGGAAATTTTAGTAATGATCACGAATTAAAGCTAGAATCGCTCTAAGACGCTTCTAAGTGCCTTAAAATTGAGTTTAAAGAATTCCATGAAAAAAATTATATAAACTTAATTAAACATAAAATCGCGCTAAAATGCTTCTAAGTGCTTTAAAATTGACTTTCAATTTTAGCAAGACCATAATTTAAAAAACGAAATTTGGGTTACATGGAAATTTTAGTAATGATCACGAATTAAAGCTAGAATCGCTCTAAGACGCTTCTAAGTGCCTTAAAATTGAGTTTAAAGAATTCCATGACAAAAATTATAAAAATTTAATTAAATATAAAATCGCTCTAAAATGCTTCTAAGTGCCTTAAAATTGACTTTAAAGTTTAGCAAGACCATAATTTAAAAAACAAAATTTTGGTTACATGGAAATTTTAGTAATGATCACGAATTAAAGCTAGAATCGCTCTAAGACGCTTCTAAGTGCCTTAAAATTGAGTTTAAAGAATTCCATGACAAAAATTATAAAAATTTAATTAAATATAAAATCGCTCTAAAATGCTTCTAAGTGCCTTAAAATTGACTTTAAAGTTTAGCAAGACCATAATTTAAAAAACAAAATTTTGGTTACATGGAAATTTTAGTAATGATCACGAATTAAAGCTAGAATCGCTCTAAGACGCTTCTAAGTGCCTTAAAATTGAGTTTAAAGAATTCCATGACAAAAATTATAAAAACTTAATTAAATATAAAATCGCTCTAAAATGCTTCTAAGTGCCTTAAAATTGACTTTAAAGTTTAGCACGACCATAATTTAAAAAACAAAATTTTGGTTACATGGAAATTTTAGTAATGATCACGAATTAAAGCTAGAATCGCTCTAAGACGCTTCTAAGTGCCTTAAAATTGAGTTTAAAGAATTCCATGAAAAAAATTATCTAAACTTAATTAAACATAAAATCGCGCTAAAATGCTTCTAAGTGCTTTAAAATTGACTTTCAATTTTAGCAAGACCATAATTTAAAAAACGAAATTTGGTTTACATGGAAATTTTAGTAATGATCACGAATTAAAGCTAGAATCGCTCTAAGACGCTTCTAAGTGCCTTAAAATTGAGTTTAAAGAATTCCATGACAAAAATTATAAAAACTTAATTAAGTATAAAATCGCTCTAAAATGCTTCTAAGTGCCTTAAAATTGACTTTAAAGTTTAGCAAGACCATAATTTAACAAACAAAATTTTGGTTACATGGAAATTTTAGTAATGATCACGAATTAAAGCTAGAATCGCTCTAAGACGCTTCTAAGTGCCTTAAAATTGAGTTTAAAGAATTCCATGACAAAAATTATAAAAATTTAATTAAATATAAAATCGCTCTAAAATGCTTCTAAGTGCCTTAAAATTGACTTTAAAGTTTAGCAAGACCATAATTTAAAAAACAAAATTTTGGTTACATGGAAATTTTAGTAATGATCACGAATTAAAGCTAGAATCGCTCTAAGACGCTTCTAAGTGCCTTAAAATTGAGTTTAAAGAATTCCATGAAAAAAATTATATAAACTTAATTAAACATAAAATCGCGCTAAAATGCTTCTAAGTGCTTTAAAATTGACTTTCAATTTTAGCAAGACCATAATTTAAAAAACGAAATTTGGGTAACATGGAAATTTTAGTAATGATCACGAATTAAAGCTAGAATCGCTCTAAGACGCTTCTAAGTGCCTTAAAATTGAGTTTAAAGAATTCCATGACAAAAATTATAAAAATTTAATTAAGTATAAAATCGCTCTAAAATGCTTCTAAGTGCCTTAAAATTGACTTTAAAGTTTAGCAAGACCATAATTTAAAAAACAAAATTTTGGTTACATGGAAATTTTAGTAATGATCACGAATTAAAGCTAGAATCGCTCTAAGACGCTTCTAAGTGCCTTAAAATTGAGTTTAAAGAATTCCATGACAAAAATTATAAAAATTTAATGAAATATAAAATCGCTCTAAAATGCTTCTAAGTGCCTTAAAATTGACTTTAAAGTTTAGCAAGACCATAATTTAAAAAACAAAATTTTGGTTACATGGAAATTTTAGTACTGACAACGAATTAAAGCTAGAATCGCTCTAAGACGCTTCTAAGTGCCTTAAAATTGAGTTTAAAGAATTCCATGACAAAAATTATAAAAATTTAATTAAATATAAAATCGCTCTAAAATGCTTCTAAGTGCCTTAAAATTGACTTTAAAGTTTAGCACGACCATAATTTAAAAAACAAAATTTTGGTTACATGGAAATTTTAGTAATGATCACGAATTAAAGCTAGAATCGCTCTAAGACGCTTCTAAGTGCCTTAAAATTGAGTTTAAAGAATTCCATGACAAAAATTATAAAAATTTAATTAAATATAAAATCGCTGTAAAATGCTTCTAAGTGCCTTAAAATTGACTTTAAAGTTTAGCAAGACCATAATTTAAAAAACAAAATTTTGGTTACATGGAAATTTTAGTAATGATCACGAATTAAAGCTAGAATCGCTCTAAGACGCTTCTAAGTGCCTTAAAATTGACTTTAAAGTTTAGCAAGACCATAATTTAAAAAACAAAATTTTGGTTACATGGAAATTTTAGTAAATGATCACGAATTAAAGCTAGAATCGCTCTAAGACGCTTCTAAGTGCCTTAAAATTGAGTTTAAAGAATTCCATGACAAAAATTATAAAAATTTAATTAAATATAAAATCGCTCTAAAATGCTTCTAAGTGCCTTAAAATTGACTTTAAAGTTTAGCACGACCATAATTTAAAAAACAAAATTTTGGTTACATGGAAATTTTAGTAATGATCACGAATTAAAGCTAGAATCGCTCTAAGACGCTTCTAAGTGCCTTAAAATTGAGTTTAAAGAATTCCATGAAAAAAATTATCTAAACTTAATTAAACATAAAATCGCGCTAAAATGCTTCTAAGTGCTTTAAAATTGACTTTCAATTTTAGCAAGACCATAATTTAAAAAACGAAATTTGGGTTACATGGAAATTTTAGTAATGATCACGAATTAAAGCTAGAATCGCTCTAAGACGCTTCTAAGTGCCTTAAAATTGAGTTTAAATGACAAAAATTATAAAAATTTAATTAAATATAAAATCGCTATAAAATGCTTTTAAGTGCCTTAAAATTGACTTTAAAGTTTAGCAAGACCATAATTTAAAAAACACAATTT
This sequence comes from Dolichopus griseipennis, assembly GCA_963082915.1. NCBI lineage: Eukaryota > Metazoa > Arthropoda > Insecta > Diptera > Dolichopodidae > Dolichopus > Dolichopus griseipennis. The sequence continues at coordinate 7,169,727 of OY720445.1, forward strand.
TGGTTACATGGAAATTTTAGTAATGATCACTAATTAAAGCTAGAATCGCTCTAAGACGCTTCTAAGTGCCTTAAAATTGAGTTTAAAGAATTCCATGAAAAAAATTATATAAACTTAATTAAACATAAAATCGCGCTAAAATGCTTCTAAGTGCTTTAAAATTGACTTTCAATTTTAGCAAGACCATAATTTAAAAAACGAAATTTGGGTTACATGGAAATTTTAGTAATGATCACGAATTAAAGCTAGAATCGCTCTAAGACGCTTCTAAGTGCCTTAAAATTGAGTTTAAAGAATTCCATGACAAAAATTATAAAAATTTAATTAAATATAAAATCGCTCTAAAATGCTTCTAAGTGCCTTAAAATTGACTTTAAAGTTTAGCAAGACCATAATTTAAAAAACAAAATTTTGGTTACATGGAAATTTTAGTAATGATCACGAATTAAAGCTAGAATCGCTCTAAGACGCTTCTAAGTGCCTTAAAATTGAGTTTAAAGAATTCCATGACAAAAATTATAAAAATTTAAGTAAATATAAAATCGCTCTCAAATGCTTCTAAGTGCCTTAAAATTGACTTTAAAGTTTAGCACGACCATAATTTAAAAAACAAAATTTTGGTTACATGGAAATTTTAGTAATGATCACGAATTAAAGCTAGAATCGCTCTAAGACGCTTCTAAGTGCCTTAAAATTGAGTTTAAAGAATTCCATGACAAAAATTATAAAAATTTAATTTAATATAAAATCGCTCTAAAATGCTTCTAAGTGCCTTAAAATTGACTTTAAAGTTTAGCAAGACCATAATTTAAAAAACAAAATTTTGGTTACATGGAAATTTTAGTAATGATCACGAATTAAAGCTAGAATCGCTCTAAGACGCTTCTAAGTGCCTTAAAATTGACTTTAAAGTTTAGCAAGACCATAATTTAAAAAACAAAATTTTGGTTACATGGAAATTTTAGTAATGATCACGAATTAAAGCTAGAATCGCTCTAAGACGCTTCTAAGTGCCTTAAAATTGAGTTTAAAGAATTCCATGACAAAAATTATAAAAATTTAATTAAATATAAAATCGCTCTAAAATGCTTCTAAGTGCCTTAAAATTGACTTTAAAGTTTAGCACGACCATAATTTAAAAAACAAAATTTTGGTTACATGGAAATTTTAGTAATGATCACGAATTAAAGCTAGAATCGCTCTAAGACGCTTCTAAGTGCCTTAAAATTGAGTTTAAAGAATTCCATGAAAAAAATTATATAAACTTAATTAAACATAAAATCGCGCTAAAATGCTTCTAAGTGCTTTAAAATTGACTTTCAATTTTAGCAAGACCATAATTTAAAAACCGAAATTTGGGTTACATGGAAATTTTAGTAATGATCACGAATTAAAGCTAGAATCGCTCTAAGACGCTTCTAAGTGCCTTAAAATTGAGTTTAAAGAATTCCATGACAAAAATTATAAAAATTTAATTAAGTATAAAATCGCTCTAAAATGCTTCTAAGTGCCTTAAAATTGACTTTAAAGTTTAGCAAGACCATAATTTAAAAAACAAAATTTTGGTTACATGGAAATTTTAATAATGATCAAGAATTAAAGCTAGAATCGCTCTAAGACGCTTCTAAGTGCCTTAAAATTGAGTTTAAAGAATTCCATGACAAAAATTATAAAAATTTAATTATATATAAAATCGCTCTAAAATGCTTCTAAGTGCCTTAAAATTGACTTTAAAGTTTAGCAAGACCATAATTTAAAAAACAAAATTTTGGTTACATGGAAATTTTAGTAATGATCACGAATTAAAGCTAGAATCGCTCTAAGACGCTTCTAAGTGCCTTAAAATTGAGTTTAAAGAATTCCATGAAAAAAATTATATAAACTTAATTAAACATAAAATCGCGCTAAAATGCTTCTAAGTGCTTTAAAATTGACTTTCAATTTTAGCAACACCATAATTTAAAAAACGAAATTTGGGTAACATGGAAATTTTAGTAATGATCACGAATTAAAGCTAGAATCGCTCTAAGACGCTTCTAAGTGCCTTAAAATTGAGTTTAAAGAATTCCATGACAAAAATTATAAAAATTTAATTAATTATAAAATCGCTCTAAAATGCTTCTAAGTGCCTTAAAATTGACTTTAAAGTTTAGCATGACCATAATTTAAAAAACAAAATTTTGGTTACATGGAAATTTTAGTAATGATCACGAATTAAAGCTAGAATCGCTCTAAGACGCTTCTAAGTGCCTTAAAATTGAGTTTAAAGAATTCCATGACAAAAATTATAAAAATTTAATTTAATATAAAATCGCTGTAAAATGCTTCTAAGTGCCTTAAAATTGACTTTAAAGTTTAGCAAGACCATAATTTAAAAAACAAAATTTTGGTTACATGGAAATTTTAGTAATGATCACGAATTAAAGCTAGAATCGCTCTAAGACGCTTCTAAGTGCCTTAAAATTGAGTTTAAAGAATTCCATGACAAAAATTATAAAAATTTAATTAAACATAAAATCGCGCTAAAATGCTTCTAAGTGCTTTAAAATTGACTTTCAATTTTAGCAAGACCATAATTTAAAAACGAAATTTGGGTTACATGGAAATTTTAGTAATGATCACGAATTAAAGCTAGAATCGCTCTAAGACGCTTATAAGTGCCTTAAAATTGAGTTTAAAGAATTCCATGACAAAAATTATAAAAATTTAATTAAATATAAAATCGCTCTAAAATGCTTCTAAGTGCCTTAAAATTTACTTTAAAGTTTAGCAAGACCATAATTTAAAAAACAAAATTTGGGTTACATGGAAATTTTAGTAATGATCACGAATTAAAGCTAGAATCGCTCTAAGACGCTTCTAAGTGCCTTAAAATTGAGTTTAAAGAATTCCATGACAAAAATTATAAAAATTTAATTCAATATAAAATCGCTCTAAAATGCTTCTAAGTGCCTTAAAATTGACTTTAAAGTTTAGCAAGACCATAATTTAAAAAACAAAATTTTGGTTACATGGAAATTTTAGTAATGATCACGAATTAAAGCTAGAATCGCTCTAAGACGCTTCTAAGTGCCTTAAAATTGAGTTTAAAGAATTCCATGACAAAAATTATAAAAATTTAATTAAATATAAAATCGCTCTAAAATGCTTCTAAGTGCCTTAAAATTGACTTTAAAGTTTAGCAAGACCATAATTTAAAAAACAAAATTTTTGTTACATGGAAATTTTAGTAATGATCACGAATTAAAGCTAGAATCGCTCTAAGACGCTTCTAAGTGCCTTAAAATTGAGTTTAAAGAATTCCATGAAAAAAATTATATAAACAATTCAACATAAAATCGCGCTAAAATGCTTCTAAGTGCTTTAAAATTGACTTTCAATTTTAGCAAGACCATAATTTAAAAAACGAAATTTGGGTTACATGGAAATTTTAGTAATGATCACGAATTAAAGCTAGAATCGCTCTAAGACGCTTCTAAGTGCCTTAAAATTGAGTTTAAAGAATTCCATGACAAAAATTATAAAAACTTAATTAAACATAACATCGCGCTAAAATGCTTCTAAGTGCTTTAAAATTGACTTTCAATTTTAGCAAGACCATAATTTAAAAAACGAAATTTGGGTTACATGGAAATTTTAGTAATGATCACGAATTAAAGCTAGAATCGCTCTAAGACGCTTCTAAGTGCCTTAAAATATAGTTTAAAGAATTCCATGACAAAAATTATAAAAATTTAATTAAATATAAAATCGCTCTAAAATGCTTCTAAGTGCCTTAAAATTGACTTTAAAGTTTAGCAAGACCATAATTTAAAAAACAAAATTTTGGTTACATGGAAATTTTAGTAATGATCACGAATTAAAGCTAGAATCGCTCTAAGACGCTTCTAAGTGCCTTAAAATTGGGTTTAAAGAATTCCATGACAAAAATTATAAAAATTTAATTGAATATAAAATCGCTCTAAAATGCTTCTAAGTGCCTTAAAATTGACTTTAAAGTTTAGCACGACCATAATTTAAAAAACAAAATTTTGGTTACATGGAAATTTTAGTAATGATCACGAATTAAAGCTAGAATCGCTCTAAGACGCTTCTAAGTGCCTTAAAATTGAGTTTAAAGAATTCCATGAAAAAAATTATATAAACTTAATTAAACATAAAATCGCGCTAAAATGCTTCTAAGTGCTTTAAAATTGACTTTCAATTTTAGCAAGACCATAATTTAAAAAACGAAATTTGGGTTACATGGAAATTTTAGTAATGATCACGAATTAAAGCTAGAATCGCTCTAAGACGCTTCTAAGTGCCTTAAAATTGAGTTTAAAGAATTCCATGACAAAAATTATAAAAATTTAATTAAATATAAAATCGCTCTAAAATGCTTCTAAGTGCCTTAAAATTTACTTTAAAGTTTAGCAAGACCATAATTTAAAAAACGAAATTTGGGTTACATGGAAATTTTAGTAATGATCACGAATTAAAGCTAGAATCGCTCTAAGACGCTTCTAAGTGCCTTAAAATTGAGTTTAAAGAATTCCATGACAAAAATTATAAAAATTTAATTTAATATAAAATCGCTGTAAAATGCTTCTAAGTGCCTTAAAATTGACTTTAAAGTTTAGCAAGACCATAATTTAAAAAACAAAATTTTGGTTACATGGAAATTTTAGTAATGATCACGAATTAAAGCTAGAATCGCTCTAAGACGCTTCTAAGTGCCTTAAAATTGAATTTAAAGAATTCCATGAAAAAAATTATATAAACTTAATTAAACATAAAATCGCGCTAAAATGCTTCTAAGTGCTTTAAAATTGACTTTCAATTTTAGCAACACCATAATTTAAAAAACGAAATATGGGTAACATGGAAATTTTAGTAATGATCACGAATTAAAGCTAGAATCGCTCTAAGACGCTTCTAAGTGCCTTAAAATTGAGTTTAAAGAATTCCATGACAAAAATTATAAAAATTTAATTAAGTATAAAATCGCTCTAAAATGCTTCTAAGTGCCTTAAAATTGACTTTAAAGTTTAGCATGACCATAATTTAAAAAACAAAATTTTGGTTACATGGAAATTTTAGTAATGATCACGAATTAAAGCTAGAATCGCTCTAAGACGCTTCTAAGTGCCTTAAAATTGAGTTTAAAGAATTCCATGACAAAAATTATAAAAATTTAATTTAATATAAAATCGCTGTAAAATGCTTCTAAGTGCCTTAAAATTGACTTTAAAGTTTAGCAAGACCATAATTTAAAAAACAAAATTTTGGTTACATGGAAATTTTAGTAATGATCACGAATTAAAGCTAGAATCGCTCTAAGACGCTTCTAAGTGCCTTAAAATTGACTTTAAAGTTTAGCAAGACCATAATTTAAAAAACAAAATTTTGGTTACATGGAAATTTTAGTAATGATCACGAATTAAAGCTAGAATCGCTCTAAGACGCTTCTAAGTGCCTTAAAATTGAGTTTAAAGAATTCCATGACAAAAATTATAAAAATTTAATTAAACATAAAATCGCGCTAAAATGCTTCTAAGTGCTTTAAAATTGACTTTCAATTTTAGCAAGACCATAATTTAAAAACGAAATTTGGGTTACATGGAAATTTTAGTAATGATCACGAATTAAAGCTAGAATCGCTCTAAGACGCTTATAAGTGCCTTAAAATTGAGTTTAAAGAATTCCATGACAAAAATTATAAAAATTTAATTAAATATAAAATCGCTCTAAAATGCTTCTAAGTGCCTTAAAATTTACTTTAAAGTTTAGCAAGACCATAATTTAAAAAACAAAATTTGGGTTACATGGAAATTTTAGTAATGATCACGAATTAAAGCTAGAATCGCTCTAAGACGCTTCTAAGTGCCTTAAAATTGAGTTTAAAGAATTCCATGACAAAAATTATAAAAATTTAATTCAATATAAAATCGCTCTAAAATGCTTCTAAGTGCCTTAAAATTGACTTTAAAGTTTAGCAAGACCATAATTTAAAAAACAAAATTTTGGTTACATGGAAATTTTAGTAATGATCACGAATTAAAGCTAGAATCGCTCTAAGACGCTTCTAAGTGCCTTAAAATTGAGTTTAAAGAATTCCATGACAAAAATTATAAATATTTAATTAAATATAAAATCGCTCTAAAATGCTTCTAAGTGCCTTAAAATTGACTTTAAAGTTTAGCAAGACCATAATTTAAAAAACAAAATTTTGGTTACATGGAAATTTTAGTAATGATCACGAATTAAAGCTAGAATCGCTCTAAGACGCTTCTAAGTGCCTTAAAATTGAGTTTAAAGAATTCCATGAAAAAAATTATATAAACTTAATTCAACATAAAATCGCGCTAAAATGCTTCTAAGTGCTTTAAAATTGACTTTCAATTTTAGCAAGACCATAATTTAAAAAACGAAATTTGGGTTACATGGAAATTTTAGTAATGATCACGAATTAAAGCTAGAATCGCTCTAAGACGCTTCTAAGTGCCTTAAAATTGAGTTTAAAGAATTCCATGACAAAAATTATAAAAACTTAATTAAACATAACATCGCGCTAAAATGCTTCTAAGTGCTTTAAAATTGACTTTCAATTTTAGCAAGACCATAATTTAAAAAACGAAATTTGGGTTACATGGAAATTTTAGTAATGATCACGAATTAAAGCTAGAATCGCTCTAAGACGCTTCTAAGTGCCTTAAAATATAGTTTAAAGAATTCCATGACAAAAATTATAAAAATTTAATTAAATATAAAATCGCTCTAAAATGCTTCTAAGTGCCTTAAAATTGACTTTAAAGTTTAGCAAGACCATAATTTAAAAAACAAAATTTTGGTTACATGGAAATTTTAGTAATGATCACGAATTAAAGCTAGAATCGCTCTAAGACGCTTCTAAGTGCCTTAAAATTGGGTTTAAAGAATTCCATGACAAAAATTATAAAAATTTAATTAAATATAAAATCGCTCTAAAATGCTTCTAAGTGCCTTAAAATTGACTTTAAAGTTTAGCACGACCATAATTTAAAAAACAAAATTTTGGTTACATGGAAATTTTAGTAATGATCACGAATTAAAGCTAGAATCGCTCTAAGACGCTTCTAAGTGCCTTAAAATTGAGTTTAAAGAATTCCATGAAAAAAATTATATAAACTTAATTAAACATAAAATCGCGCTAAAATGCTTCTAAGTGCTTTAAAATTGACTTTCAATTTTAGCAAGACCATAATTTAAAAAACGAAATTTGGGTTACATGGAAATTTTAGTAATGATCACGAATTAAAGCTAGAATCGCTCTAAGACGCTTCTAAGTGCCTTAAAATTGAGTTTAAAGAATTCCATGACAAAAATTATAAAAATTTAATTAAATATAAAATCGCTCTAAAATGCTTCTAAGTGCCTTAAAATTTACTTTAAAGTTTAGCAAGACCATAATTTAAAAAACGAAATTTGGGTTACATGGAAATTTTAGTAATGATCACGAATTAAAGCTAGAATCGCTCTAAGACGCTTCTAAGTGCCTTAAAATTGAATTTAAAGAATTCCATGACAAAAATTATAAAAATTTAATTTAATATAAAATCGCTGTAAAATGCTTCTAAGTGCCTTAAAATTGACTTTAAAGTTTAGCAAGACCATAATTTAAAAAACAAAATTTTGGTTACATGGAAATTTTAGTAATGATCACGAATTAAAGCTAGAATCGCTCTAAGACGCTTCTAAGTGCCTTAAAATTGAGTTTAAAGAATTCCATGAAAAAAATTATATAAACTTAATTAAACATAAAATCGCGCTAAAATGCTTCTAAGTGCTTTAAAATTGACTTTCAATTTTAGCAACACCATAATTTAAAAAACGAAATTTGGGTAACATGGAAATTTTAGTAATGATCACGAATTAAAGCTAGAATCGCTCTAAGACGCTTCTAAGTGCCTTAAAATTGAGTTTAAAGAATTCCATGACAAAAATTATAAAAATTTAATTAAGTATAAAATCGCTCTAAAATGCTTCTAAGTGCCTTAAAATTGACTTTAAAGTTTAGCATGACCATAATTTAAAAAACAAAATTTTGGTTACATGGAAATTTTAGTAATGATCACGAATTAAAGCTAGAATCGCTCTAAGACGCTTCTAAGTGCCTTAAAATTGAGTTTAAAGAATTCCATGACAAAAATTATAAAAATTTAATTTAATATAAAATCGCTGTAAAATGCTTCTAAGTGCCTTAAAATTGACTTTAAAGTTTAGCAAGACCATAATTTAAAAAACAAAATTTTGGTTACATGGAAATTTTAGTAATGATCACGAATTAAAGCTAGAATCGCTCTAAGACGCTTCTAAGTGCCTTAAAATTGACTTTAAAGTTTAGCAAGACCATAATTTAAAAAACAAAATTTTGGTTACATGGAAATTTTAGTAATGATCACGAATTAAAGCTAGAATCGCTCTAAGACGCTTCTAAGTGCCTTAAAATTGAGTTTAAAGAATTCCATGACAAAAATTATAAAAATTTAATTAAACATAAAATCGCGCTAAAATGCTTCTAAGTGCTTTAAAATTGACTTTCAATTTTAGCAAGACCATAATTTAAAAACGAAATTTGGGTTACATGGAAATTTTAGTAATGATCACGAATTAAAGCTAGAATCGCTCTAAGACGCTTATAAGTGCCTTAAAATTGAGTTTAAAGAATTCCATGACAAAAATTATAAAAATTTAATTAAATATAAAATCGCTCTAAAATGCTTCTAAGTGCCTTAAAATTTACTTTAAAGTTTAGCAAGACCATAATTTAAAAAACAAAATTTGGGTTACATGGAAATTTTAGTAATGATCACGAATTAAAGCTAGAATCGCTCTAAGACGGTTCTAAGTGCCTTAAAATTGAGTTTAAAGAATTCCATGACAAAAATTATAAAAATTTAATTTAATATAAAATCGCTCTAAAATGCTTCTAAGTGCCTTAAAATTGACTTTAAAGTTTAGCAAGACCATAATTTAAAAAACAAAATTTTGGTTACATGGAAATTTTAGTAATGATCACGAATTAAAAGCTAGAATCGCTCTAAGACGCTTCTAAGTGCCTTAAAATTGAGTTTAAAGAATTCCATGAAAAAAATTATATAAACTTAATTAAACATAAAATCGCGCTAAAATGCTTCTCAGTGCTTTAAAATTGACTTTCAATTTTAGCAAGACCATAATTTAAAAAACAAAATTTTGGTTACATGGAAATTTTAGTAATGATCACGAATTAAAGCTAGAATCGCTCTAAGACGCTTCTAAGTGCCTAAAAATTGAGTTTAAAGAATTCCATGACAAAAATTATAAAAATTTAATTAAATATAAAATCGCTCTAAAATGCTTCTAAGTGCCTTAAAATTGACTTTAAAGTTTAGCAAGACCATAATTTAAAAAACAAAATTTTGGTTACATGGAAATTTTAGTAATGATCACGAATTAAAGCTAGAATCGCTCTAAGACGCTTCTAAGTGCCTTAAAATTGAGTTTAAAGAATTCCATGAAAAAAATTATATAAACTTAATTAAACATAAAATCGCGCTAAAATGCTTCTCAGTGCTTTAAAATTGACTTTCAATTTTAGCAAGACCATAATTTAAAAAACAAAATTTTGGTTACATGGAAATTTTAGTAATGATCACGAATTAAAGCTAGAATCGCTCTAAGACGCTTCTAAGTGCCTAAAAATTGAGTTTAAAGAATTCCATGACAAAAATTATAAAAATTTAATTAAGTATAAAATCGCTCTAAAATGCTTCTAAGTGCCTTAAAATTGACTTTAAAGTTTAGCAAGACCATAATTTAAAAAACAAAATTTTGGTTACATGGAAATTTTAGTAATGATCACGAATTAAAGCTAGAATCGCTCTAAGACGCTTCTAAGTGCCTTAAAATTGAGTTTAAAGAATTCCATGACAAAAATTATAAAAATTTAATTAAATATAAAATCGCTCTAAAATGCTTCTAAGTGCCTTAAAATTGACTTTAAAGTTTAGCACGACCATAATTTAAAAAACAAAATTTTGGTTACATGGAAATTTTAGTAATGATCACGAATTAAAGCTAGAATCGCTCTAAGACGCTTCTAAGTGCCTTAAAATTGAGTTTAAAGAATTCCATGAAAAAAATTATATAAACTTAATTAAACATAAAATCGCGCTAAAATGCTTCTCAGTGCTTTAAAATTGACTTTCAATTTTAGCAAGACCATAATTTAAAAAACAAAATTTTGGTTACATGGAAATTTTAGTAATGATCACGAATTAAAGCTAGAATCGCTCTAAGACGCTTCTAAGTGCCTAAAAATTGAGTTTAAAGAATTCCATGACAAAAATTATAAAAATTTAATTAAATATAAAATCGCTCTAAAATGCTTCTAAGTGCCTTAAAATTGACTTTAAAGTTTAGCAAGACCATAATTTAAAAAACAAAATTTTGGTTACATGGAAATTTTAGTAATGATCACGAATTAAAGCTAGAATCGCTCTAAGACGCTTCTAAGTGCCTTAAAATTGAGTTTAAAGAATTCCATGAAAAAAATTATATAAACTTAATTAAACATAAAATCGCGCTAAAATGCTTCTCAGTGCTTTAAAATTGACTTTCAATTTTAGCAAGACCATAATTTAAAAAACAAAATTTTGGTTACATGAAAATTTTGGTTACATGGAAATTTTAGTAATGATCACGAATTAAAGCTAGAATCGCTCTAAGACGCTTCTAAGTGCCTAAAAATTGAGTTTAAAGAATTCCATGACAAAAATTATAAAAATTTAATTAAATATAAAATCGCTCTAAAATGCTTCTAAGTGCCTTAAAATTGACTTTAAAGTTTAGCAAGACCATAATTTAAAAAACAAAATTTTGGTTACATGGAAATTTTAGTAATGATCACGAATTAAAGCTAGAATCGCTCTAAGACGCTTCTAAGTGCCTTAAAATTGAGTTTAAAGAATTCCATGACAAAAATTATAAAAATTTAATTAAGTATAAAATCGCTCTAAAATGCTTCTAAGTGCCTTAAAATTGACTTTAAAGTTTAGCACGACCATAATTTAAAAAACAAAATTTTGGTTACATGGAAATTTTAGTAATGATCACGAATTAAAGCTAGAATCGCTCTAAGACGCTTCTAAGTGCCTTAAAATTGAGTTTAAAGAATTCCATGAAAAAAATTATATAAACTTAATTAAACATAAAATCGCGCTAAAATGCTTCTCAGTGCTTTAAAATTGACTTTCAATTTTAGCAAGACCATAATTTAAAAAACAAAATTTTGGTTACATGAAAATTTTGGTTACATGGAAATTTTAGTAATGATCACGAATTAAAGCTAGAATCGCTCTAAGACGCTTCTAAGTGCCTAAAAATTGAGTTTAAAGAATTCCATGACAAAAATTATAAAAATTTAATTAAATATAAAATCGCTCTAAAATGCTTCTAAGTGCCTTAAAATTGACTTTAAAGTTTAGCAAGACTATAATTTAAAAAACAAAATTTTGGTTACATGGAAATTTTAGTAATGATCACGAATTAAAGCTAGAATCGCTCTAAGACGCTTCTAAGTGCCTTAAAATTGAGTTTAAAGAATTCCATGACAAAAATTATAAAAATTTAATTAAATATAAAATCGCGCTAAAATGCTTCTAAGTGCTTTAAAATTTACTTTAAAGTTTAGCAAGACCATAATTTAAAAAACAAAATTTGGGTTACGTGGAAATTTTAGTAATGATCACGAATTAAAGCTAGAATCGCTCTAAGATGCTTCTAAGTGCCTTAAAATTGAGTTTAAAGAATTCCATGACAAAAATTATAAAAATTTAATTAAATATAAAATCGCTCTAAAATGCTTCTAAGTGCCTTAAAATTGACTTTAAAGTTTAGCAAGACCATAATTTAAAAAACAAAATTTTGGTTACATGGAAATGCTTCTAAGTGCCTTAAAACTGACTTTAAAGTTTAGCAAGACCATAATTTAAAAAACAAAATTTGGGTTACATGGAAATTTTAGTAATGATCACGAATTAAAGCTAGAATCGCTCTAAGACGCTTCTAAGTGCCTTAAAATTGAGTTTAAAGAATTCCATGAAAAAAATTATATAAACTTAATTAAACATAAAATCGCGCTAAAATGCTTCTAAGTGCTTTAAAATTGACTTTCAATTTTAGCAAGACCATAATTTAAAAAACGAAATTTGGGTTACATGGAAATTTTAGTAGTGATCACGAATTAAAGCTAGAATCGCTCTAAGACGCTTCTAAGTGCCTTAAAATTGAGTTTAAAGAATTCCATGACAAAAATTATAAAAATTTTATTAAATATAAAATCGCTCTAAAATGCTTCTAAATGCCTTAAAATTGACTTTAAAGTTTAGCAAGACCATAATTTAAAAAACAAAATTTTGGTTACATGGAAATTTTAGTAGTGATCACGAATTAAAGCTAGAATCGCTCTAAGACGCTTCTAAGTGCCTTAAAATTGAGTTTAAAGAATTCCATGACAAAAATTATAAAAACTTAATTAAACATAAAATCGCTCTAAAATGCTTCTAAGTGCCTTAAAATTGACTTTAAAGTTTAGCAAGACAATAATTTAAAAAACGAAATTTGGGTTACATATATATAAAATAATTGTATAGATACAGTACTGTGTATATTCAAATAAAACACTTTAATGTAACAAACAAAAACGATTAAAGTTCCGACTTTAATGTTTTTTAAAGTTTTCAAACATTTTTTATTGATTTTAAATTAAAATTGGCAAGGGACAAATGATTTCTGACTTTTTATTAACTGTCAATTGAATTTCACAGGTGTAAGGCGTTATTAAATCGGTTGCATACTGTTGTTGCATTACTTGTTAATTCTTTGGTAGGTAATGAATATAGGATTTTGTGTGGACATGTGCAACTAGTGGTTAAAACTTTTTTCTAGAGTAATAATTTCGAAATCTGTATGTTATTATTAGATGTAGTGGCACTGTTAGTAGTAGTCTTTAGTCTAGGTTTGATTAGTTGATTTTTTAGAGCTTTGTTTAAAAAGCTTGGTACTAAAATTTACTTTTTTTTCAGCGTTCATCTGCTTCAGCTCAATATCAATCATTTGATCAATTTGAATGTGTCAATGTACTCTTCAAAAAATTTCAATCATTTCTACATAACTACTGTTTTTTAAAACTCTATACAGCTAAATTATAGATTTTGACGCAAAAATATATTTGAAACTTAATTTCTTATTAACCAAATCGAGCTCAAATATATAGTTTTATTTTTTTTCTAATTCCGGTTACTTAATTTTCCGCAATTACATTAAAAAACTAAATTTACATTCATAAATCATGTTTTATGTTTCAAGAACTTTTAATAGAATTATTCTAATTTTTAAAAAAATCGTAAATCAAAAAATAAATTTGTTATTTTTTATAAAACTAATTTAAATTGAAAAAATTCCTTAATTTTTGCGCTCTAGATTCTGAACTTTTTTGTTACTAAAGTCTTACTTCATTTCCAATTACAAAAATAAACTCTTGATTTATACTGAGTATATGAATTACGGATTGTACAATATTATTCCCTTTTTGTTGAATTTAATCAAGAAAACAACATTTACTTCTCCCACAACATCATTAAAAATAATTTAAAATAAAATTATAAAACATTTGCTATGAAAATTGTTCTGATCATTTAAAGAACATGGCACAATTACAAGATATACTTTTATTTTATCTTATGTTTAGGTCAAGAAATGCTCAGTTGGTATACGAGTACAGCAGATTACATACGGTGAATGTTAATTTAAAAGCATGATTATGTTATATTGGAAGGGAATTGAAAATAATTATATATATATATATATATGGTAAAGTCCCAAAAACTTAAATAAATTGATGATGTCTTAAATGGAACAACTTAAAAAAAAAACATTAAAAGCTCAATTATGTTACATTAAAAGTTTTAAAAATGAAATTATTTTAGTTGATTAGTACATAGCAGTCAAATTGACTTAAATTAAGTTAATTTAAAAATATAATGTACTAATGTGAGCACCTACGTCCTATAATAGACCTACATTAGTATTAAGTTGTTTAATATAATTTTGTCGAAATTAATTTGGTTAATATTTACAGCAGTGACACAGAATTTTATTTAGAAGAAGAAATTATATGTTTCTTTATATTAATTGCTTGGAAACTCTGAAACTTTTTGAGCAATAAACTTATCAGTAGCACAGATTTGGAATAAGCATGTACGGATGTACGCATGTACTGTTGCATTTTCGAACAAGAAAGTAGGTATAGTATATGGGTATAAATCAAGAGGCAGGAGGTAGAAATCAATTGATATTAATTTCTCTAATAAAAGCTATTAACCGATGATGTTGAAAGGCTCTAACCTCTCAAAACTCAAATGCACTACAAGGTATTTAAAAAATTTTATAACTCATTTTATTTTAGGAAATTTGAAACCGATACTCACTTTTGTTTTTAGGTCGTTTTCCATCAGTGAAAGAAAACTTCGTCTGAGTGCGCAGTGTATTCGAACTCTTTTTGGGATCTCTTTAGCATATTTCTAATCATATGCAGAGTATATTAAACACCTACGGAAGCTTACAGCAGAGTAAAATCAATTGGGCAATCGTAAAAGAAAAAAGTGTAAGTGGATAGGGCACACAGAGGAATGCCGCAGGAATTCATAGCAAGGGAAGTACTATAATGGAATCGACGAGGAACCCGAAGACGAGGTCGCTCCAAAAAACTTGGAGCGAACGTTGTAAGAAGAGCTGACCTCATCTAGGAAAACATGGGGGGAAGCAAAAATAACTACCGCTAATATAAACAGATGGAGATAACTAGTAGACATCCTATGCTCCCAAGAGAAGCAGTAAGGGAAAAAAAAATTTCTACAGTATGGAATTTTAAAATAATTTATCTTCCATCCAGAAGAAGCTGATTAAGTGTTCATCAAGACTCATAAACTCGTATATAAGATGGTAAATATTCACATGATCATTTGTACCATTTCTTTGAATCTATATTCAATCAAAACCTTCGCTATGTAAATGAATTTAAAATAAGCTTCCAAACTATAGATGTATATTTAATTCTAAACAGAAATATCATTAGATTCACAGTTCAATGTTCTTAAAAGATTCATCGATTTTAAATAAATTGAAAACTTTAAATCACGTATTTTTAAAACTAATCAAAAATGTAAAATAAATTAAAACTTCAAAGTATACATATTTTATTATAGGTCTATTATTTTAGTTTTTATACCCAATATATTCATATTATATTTCAAGACAAAATCTTCTCTATTATAATTTATATTCTTGTTTTATTTTTTTTTTTACTTTTAAATTAAATGTTGAACCAATTAAAGCAGTTTCTATATATAATATTAATAATAATAATACTGACAAACCCATCAAATGTTTTATGATATATTTTTTTTCTGTTCTCGATTTTCAATTGATTCATCATCTGAGCTGGACTGATGATGGACTCTCATATACTTCAAAATTTTTCCAATATAAAAAAAAATCGTGACCTGTTTTAGTTTTCAATTTTTTGTTTTATTTTTTTTTGTTGTTTGTTGATTTGCAACAATTTCAACAACAAAAGCAAACAGAAAAATAATACTTTGGTAGGTACTTTACAAAACCGCAAAACTCACAATTATTTACAAAACATATATATGTATATGTATAAAAGAAAAAAAGTAGACATTATTCGTCAAATTTATTTCAGTACTAGACAGTGTATATGTACGATTTTATTGGCAATATGACAAAAGTTCAGGAGTCAAAAGTCCCCCGAAGACGATCCCCAAAGAATCCCCCGAAGATATCCCCAATGGGTGAGCCAAAAGTTCCTCGGAGACTTTTGACTTCATTAACTGAAATATTTAAAATTAAGTTACAAAATTAAAATTTTTAGATTAAGTTCATAATTAAAATTGGGAAATGCCCCTTTTGTAACCAACTTTAATATGCTTTCTAATATAGAATCTCTCATAGTCAATTATGTATATAAATACTTATTGTAATCTGACTGATATCTCAGTGGTAAAGTGATGGCTTTTCAATCGAAGAGTCTTAAGTTCAAATCCTGGTCGGATCATATCTAATAAAAAATATAGTGTATATTACAATAATTTAATAATAAGTCCAAATGTCTAATCGGCAAAGGATTAATATTATTTTTAGGTAATATTTACTATTGTCTGGTATTACAAATAAAAAAATAAATAAATAAACTTATTATTTTACATTTATTATTTTCCTTTATCCATTTTGACATTGACATATTAAAATTATAAAATTCACAATAGTGTTTCAGAAATTTATTCACAATAAAAATATAATTTGAAACTTTGTTTGCTTTTCAATTGCGACTTTATTATTTTTCAAAATGCAGTTTAAATCACACAACACGTTTAAATTATAATGGGAAATTTTATATAATTTTTAGGCGACTTTTACCTAAATCACTCTAATTGGAGTTATAACTTCCTAGGATCTTTTGGTTTTTTTTAAGTCTCTAGAGACTTTCTGCTTTTGGGACTTTTCTCATATCACCATTTTATTCATGGATTTTTATTGTCATGCTCTTCTTAAATAGCATTTATTTTTTTCAAATCCAACATTTAAACATTGAATTCAACTTTTTTGTGCTATTTTTGATTCAATTCGCTAAAAACCCACAAAGACTTTGTTAAAAACAATGCTATTTAAAAAATAAAATTGACTATAAGTTTATCTAAAGTTCTTTTTTTTTCAATTCAAATTAAATTGAATTGGAACCAAAATCAAAAAAAAAAAAAAAAATAACAAAAGAATAAAAAAAATTAACTAGTGAATACCGGATAGAACTGTGACAGATTTTTATGCAATTTTATCACGTGCATTTAATTGAATTTAATATTGACGGCTTGAATTGTTCTTTAATTATGACAATTATAATGACGTTGTCGTCCGTTCATCATCTTTCATCAGCTTCAGCTGTTGTTTGACAAGAAATAAATTAAATTTTTTAAATTTGCACATATATACCTACTTATAATTAAATTTTATCTTCCTATTTGTGTTTTTTACAATTGATTTTAATTACTATTATTGTTTACAACATCTAAAAATACGATTTATAAAGATGCTTTTTTTTCTGTATGTATGATACAAGTTATAATAGAAAAGTAGATACTTTTGATATACTATTAAGAAAATGATAGAAAAAGAATTTAGATGAAACTTTTTCCCCTAAAATGCTTATAAAAACGTAGATCCTTATTTCAATCCCCTTTTAGAATCAGAATTTTGTCAAAGAGCACCGTGTCACTATTTTAAGTGGAAAGATCCAGGAGATTTTAAGTTGTGTTTTGTTCTGTACTACAGGATTCATGAACTCATTAGTTAGCTTGTAGTGTTACATTGCCTAGACAAACTTCTGATTAAGCTTTAATTGATTTTTATAACTTATACAAAAATTTAACGAAGATCTGCTGGAGCTATGCTCATTTGAACCAAATTAATTGCATAACAATATCTAAACCTAAATGTAAACATATTATACAAAATACAAACAAAATATTTCATTTTAAAATATAAGTCACAGAGAGAATAATAATTTATAACTCAAAAATGAATTTCTTACAATACATATATATAAGAAATAAGATCCAAGAAATTTTCTATTTTATTAGAATAGTGCAATCTTATGTAGGAATTTATTTATTTATGTACAGTCCCCTACCACGTGTAATATGATAAGTGAGTGAATCAGCTTTCAGGTGTGGTAGTTAAATTTATTTTATATTATGATATAAACTATTACGATATCAATTATAAATTGTATTTTTTATTAGATACCTATGATCTGACCAGTAATATTAAAATTTTTTTTTTTTGTTCCTTTTCCACTCCTTTAAGGAGTATAGGGCATTCACCAAGTTTTATTTTAAACTAGGCTTCAGTTTCTTTAATCATTATATTCACTAAGCCGTTGATTACTCGGCTTTAGCTATTGTATAAGGTTATGAAATATGAATGCACAAATGTTAACTTTGTGCGCCATCTTTAATCTTACACAAGAATTATTTATATATTTTTATTAAATCTTATTTTATATTACGATATAAACTATTACGATATAATTATACAATTTTACGATATTTTTTTATTAGATATAATCTGACCGGGGTTTGAACCCGAGACCTTCCACATGAAAGGCGGCGTCTTTACCACTACGCCATTGGTCAGATTTTTAAGATTATATTAATTATAAGAAATCATTAAGACCCATTTACTAATAATAAGAATTCATTAATATCAATTTATTATTAATAACAATATTATGTATAACTTTTCCCTCTTGTCTAAATATATACCTATCAGATACATCCTATCAAATACACGTTTTAGCGAATATCGACTTTGCTTGCTGCTTCAGTAGTTAATTACAAAAGTCAAAATTCAGAAAATCATTTTAATGCACCTTAAAAACTTTAAAAATTAAATAAGTAAAACCATTTCAATAGTTTTATTACCCTGTGTCATGTTACTCGTACCTTATGGAAATTGATAGTTTGAACATAGTAATTTATAAAATACTAATTATAGGACAACCGTATAAAAAAGAAAAATGTATTAAAAATGTAATATGTATATAAAACCCCATAAAAATTAAACATACAAATTTATTACCACTCTCACTATCGAATCAGGTCATATTTAATTTTTTTTTTTGTTGTTTTTTTTATTTTAAAGTCTACATCCCAGACAACCAAATTTAATAATTGCTATACCTCATTCAACCTATAGTAATACATGTCAGAATATTCATATAAAATGAATATAGAAAAGTTTTAAAAAAAACAATTTCCATTCACCCCCGCAATGCATTATATACGAACGTACATCGTTTCGGTATATTTTATTACACAATTTAATCTTAAGCTTCTCTTTTACAATTTTTATTATTTTCTTTTTAGATGACATCACTCCAACACATAAATTCACTGTTTCAAATTTGTGTCATATTATGTATACATATATGTAAGTACAGAATGTCTGTGTACATGTTAAAGTGTCATTTTACTTTTTGTTGTTGATTGAGTTTTTTTGATATGTCAATTGAAATTAAGTTTTAAGAGATCGACAACAAAATGTGGTGTTGTATGTAAGAAAGAGAGAGATGGACAGAGTAGAAGAAAAAAATATATAAGAAACATGGATTATTGTACAATGATGAATGATAAGACATGATTATATTTTTTTATTAAATAAAAATTCAGTAAAAAATAACTTTATTATAAAAAAGTCAATAATAAACATAATATGAGAGGTTAATAAATTACATCCAGTCAAACAAGATAATATTTAATAATTATTTATGGGGATCATGTAAATATTGAATTAATATGTCATATTTTTATATTAAAATTATTTCACATACTTATAAACGGATATATTTTGATTTGATATTTCACATAAAGTAAAAATTAATACTATCTTATTAAAGACATTTTACAATAAAGTGATATTTTAGATGAAATATGTATCTTTATACGTATATTGTACACATGATTGCGTTTGGAACATACTCAATACCTGATCTAAAGGTTGTTGAATTTTTATTAGGTATTTGTTTAAAATTTTTGGATTTGTTTAAAAGTTTTAATATTTCAGATTAATATAACGTGTAAACCTTTGCTGGGAATTTAATTAGAAAATAAAAAAAAAATCATTCAAGGTCTAACTTAAACTTCATAAAAATGTCTATAACATTTTTTTAATGAAATTGAATAATATTCGAAAAGAGCTTACCACCACTAAACACATTATAACAGTTGAAGTGTATGACATGTGTCATAATTAAAAAAAAAATAAACTTCATAATACGTTTATTAAATTATCAAATTTAAAAATTTGTACCGAAATCATAAGGAAGGTTGCCTGTAAATTCAAAATTGTAAAATGTTCTCAAAATAATTTAATTTACCATCAGGTATTTTTAATTTAAATTTTTTTAAATACCTTTAAAATCGGTTTATAACTTTTTACTAATTATTACAAAATTTCTTTTTTAATTAATTGTTATAATTAAGAGTTAATTATAAATCATTTGTTAAATTTGTAAAAAATTGATAAAATGAAGTTTTTTAATCTTTTACAGAAGATTTGTTAAATTTAACCAGGAAAAGAGTAGATCTGCACGGAAGGAATATCTATATATTCAGTTAAATTTTTTTTAAAAAAGTTTCAGATAAACATAAAAACTTGATATTTATTCAAACTGTAGTTAATTCAAATATTTAAAAAAGTAATAAATATTGTTTAAAGTAGTTCGATATTGCAAAGTATTTAAAAATGACAGTATTAATTCAAGAAGGTGTACAATTATTTAGCAAATATGCCTAAAACAGGAGTCTTACTAGTAGAGTTATAATACTCATTCCGAATCCTAGATCTTTTAGTTTTTGAGTTATCATACACACATCGTATTACTCAAGATTTACCTGAATTAAGAGTGCTGCTGAACAATGTTAAACGATTAACAATTAAAGATAACCAAAGAACGGAGTTAGAAGATTTTAGATTTAAGCAGATAAATAATAGATCATAAAGATCGTAGATTAGATAACAGCATCAAAAGAATAACAAAAATAAAATACAATACTGTTATTAATTATTAAACTTTTTAACCACATTTGATTTTATATCAATTTAAATATACAATCAAAAAATCAATTTCTTTTTCAACACATAATTAACTTCCAAAAAAAAAATAAAAATTCCCTAAATATGAAATTATTAAATACCAGTAGCAAAACTCTTATATTTATATAATATGTCACATGAGACCATGTATATTAATTTATATTCTTTATTATGCCCACTGTATAATATTGGTTTAAAATAAAAAAAATTGTAAAAAAAATTCAATTCCCTCGAGATCATATACTTGTATATTTAAATTTTTAAGTTGTTTCTGTTGCTTGTAATCGGAAGTAACATGCAACATATAACAGACGACAACATAATAATAATAATTATTATTATTTTTTGTACAATTATTCATATGCGTGCTTAATTTTTTATTTGTATATTTGTATATATATATATATAGATATATTTATATAAAATATTGATTCTTCTTATTCTACAATAGTTTTCTATTTTTTTATTGTATAGTTATTTCTTTAGTTTACAATATAAATAATGTTTACCAAACTTTACATAACTTCGTGCTAGATCTTTTTTACTGTTTTATTTTTCCAGTATACATCATTTCTGTTTTAAATGTTTTTCTGTGTTTTGTTTTTTTTTTGGTGCCTCCAGCATCCGAACCAAAACATTTATTTGTTTTTATTTATATTTTAAACTCCAGAAGGAATGACTGGCAAGAATTATATACCAGTTTATTGTGTTCTACAATAACTCTTCTTAAAACTCTTTTTTTTAGCAGATTTTCAAAAAATTTTGGAAAAAATGTGCCTATCTATAGTTGGACTCTATCAGTCCGTCCCATCCGTTCATCCGTACACTAACAAATCTTTTACACCGTTTGAAATAAAGAAAAAAAAATTTTACTCCAGGTATAGGTTGCAAAGAAATTATTTTAATGAAAGACCTTTTATCTGAAGCCCTAACCGCTACGGAGCTACAGCGCCTCAAAGTCTGGGAAAGTTTCGGACTTAAATTGTTATAACAAAAGTTCTATAAGGAATATTTTCAATTTGAAAGCGTCAAACGATAAGCTTTTTCAACTAATGTATAGGGTTGCCATACGATTTTTTAATTTACCGTTATTCAAAACTCAACTTTAGCAAAATTATATCTTTCAAACACTTTGAGTTAGGAACTTAGAATTTTGAGAGTAGTTAGATCTAAAAAAAAAATAGTTTATATCTTGAAAACAGGTTTTTGTTTAACTCTTGATTTTTTTCATTACTTGTCTTGGGTTCATTTTAAATATTCCAGTTTATGGTTAGGTAGTAACGTGCTTAATTGCACTTTTTTCTGGATTCATAGTTCTTTTTTTTTATTTTTGGTGTATTTAAAGAAGTGTTGAAGTTAAGATTAAAAAAAAAAGATTTATGATCCAAAAATATAGATGGATACATTAAACATAAGTTACAATTAAAAAAAATGGTTTATTTTCAGTTTTCTCAGAGTTCAAAATGATTCATTACAAAATTTTTGTATTTTGTTTAATTCAAATTTCCTTTTGAAGTTTTTGTTTATTTTTTATTTTTTTTTGGAGTTTTAATGGTGTGCCTTTAGAGAGTTTTACGTAAATATTGAAAAAGTCACGGATATGCGGGATAATATGCAATATTTTAAGGAATAAAATTATTATATATATTATTTAAATTATATTTTAAATACTTTGACTACTTCCGGAACTATAGTTTTAGTTTTACTATATATTTCTATAATTTTTAACTTCCTGATTCTCAATGAAAAATTAAAATTGTTTTAAGTTTGAGACATTAGAGAATTTATTACCTAACTAACTCTGACAATAAAAAGAAAACCATTGAACTCTATAGGTGATTAACCCTTTAAAGAGCAATATGCATTTTAAAAGTAGTTTTTTTTTTTTGTAATAAATTGCCAAGTTTTTTATTTTATGTGACAAATTTATAAATAAATAAAACTCGAAACTAAAAAATATGGAAGATTCTTTTATTATATTATATACGATACACAGTACATCCATATTGTATTATAAAAAGTTTTAAAGTTATTGTTTATTTTTATTTTTGCGGAAAATTCGGAAAATTTTTGACTGCATTGATTTTATTCCAAGAAATAAGAAATTCAGAATTAACTCTTCATATCAAAAAATTATTGGTAAATGTTACAAACAATTCCATTTTATTTTATTCCTTTTAATAAAAGTGACTCATGTCAGTGAATTGTTGTTGTTTTTTTTAAATTCTTCTGATTTTATTGAATAATATCAGTGATTCACTAGGTGATTCAAATAACATCAAGAGTAGAGCATGATTCAAATAATTTAAAGAGTTGAGCAATCTTAAAATTAAAGAACTGATTGTTAATAAATAATTGAGTCAATTCAAAACAATTAATTGGAACCACTTGAACTAATCTAAATTTAATTTGTTCGTTTTTTTATATCTTAAAATGTCGATCAAAATTTTCAATCAACTTTTTTATAAACTGTCACTTGAGTATATCTGACCAATTTAAGTGAAAAGTCTCGGGTTGAAACCCTGATCAGATCATATACAATAAAAATATATCGTAAAATTTTATAATTATATCGTAAAAAACTTAAAATTAAGATTTAATATAAATATATAAATACCACTCGTATAGATAAAAGAAAGCGCTCAAAAATATCATTTACGTATTTATAATGTTATACAATAGCTACAGCCGAGGAATCAGCGGCTTAGTGAATATAAGGATTAAATTAACTGAATTTTTATCTAAGTAGACTTGGTAAATGCCCTTAATGAATCTTCTTAAAGTAGTTGAAAAAAAAGAGTAAACAAAACAATTTAAATGAAAAAATACATGTATAAGAAATCGTACGAAACATTGATGTAAATGGAAAATCTGCTTTTGATTAGGTCCCCAGAAAAGTAATGATTGGTAAAGTTAATGTAATACATAATACAAAAAAGCAAGCAGTTCTCCTGCCGAAATTGAATTTGAAATAATTAAGATCTAAGACCCAAGATCTAAGAAAAATTTCTAATCCATTTTTTTGAACACTAATAACTACAGATTCGGCTTCAAGTGACTGTAACAAAGAACAAGTAAAAGATTATCACTTGCTCAAATTTTCTATATATTAAAAAGGTTTCATTCTTTTGTAAAATAGTTTCATTCAGTTGAAAAATGGTTTCATTTAATCGGAAAATGCTATATATCCGAAAAAAGATCATTTTTCAAGTCCCTCCCAACTTTAATCAAAATAAGTTCCTGTTGCAAAGTAACCCGATAGTCTAAGCTTTGAACTTTAAAAGACATCCAATAATTCTCTTATAGAAAGGTGGATTTAATTAGTATTAGGGAGTCAATATTCCATTAAAATACTTTCACAAACTTCAATTATTTATTTCAACTATCATGACCTTTTATCTACATTTTGAAACTCATTTGATACCGGATAACTAAAAACACAAAACCAAAGCATAATTTTTTTTTTAACATTAGAAAACTTATTAAAACAATTATTTTTTTAAATTTCGTTATTGTTTTAACCTTTATCTATAATATTTATCTATAAATAACTTTTTTATTATTCACACCTTTCAATTTTTCTTAAAACATAATGTTGAAACATTAATATTGAAAAATAATTCAACAGGAAATTCTATCACCGCAGGATACTCTCAATACGTATATAACGTTTATCTGATAAATTGTAACCGCACCTTATTTTAATTTTCTTCTATATATATATCTAATAAATATCTGTGGCCAAATGATATAATAGCTTATGTCAACATAAGCGTAAAATGAGATAATGTCATAACTGAATTCCCAATTTGTTTTTCTTTCTTCTAAAATTTTTCCAGTAAAAATACGTTAAAAACTAACGGTTTTTTGAAACAAAAATCTAATAGCTTACGTCGTTATTATCGATATTTGCATTTTGTATAATAGCTTATGTTAGAAATTGTTCTTAAGTTATACAATGACAAATATTAATTTTAAATTAAATAGCTTAAGTTTTATGATTTAGGTTAAAATAAAACTCTTAAAATAATTAATCGTTTTTTTAAAAAAGCTTAAGTTCACATAAGATATTTTTATCGTTGTGTTTATCATATATTGTTTAAAATTATGTTGACTTAAGCTATTATAAAGAATTATTAATTTCTAAATCAAGTAGACTTATGTTATTTAAGATATTATAACGAAAGTTCGATTTCTTCATCAAGTAGGCTTATGTTATTTAAGATATTATATCGTTTAATTTTTTTCAAAAATGCATTCTTATGTCAACATTAGTTATTTTATTGAAGACAAATGAAGTCACGTTTAAGTACTTAAGATAAAAAATTGTATAAAATAGTTTTGCAAACATCTTAAAACATATTTAACGTTTCCTTTTAAAAAGTAAAAACGATTTATTTAAATTAAAAGTGATTTAGATTTGAAATATTAAAGTTGTGGCAAAAAACATAACAATAAATTAATTAAAGTTTTAATTAAAAGAGTAAGTACCTAAATACTAATCAGAAAGAAATCAACTAAAATTCTATAATTTTTATTTATTAATTCTTGCTTTTATAATTTTATTTTTCATTATTTTATTTGGCGTTACTGTAATATTTCGAATAGAAACAGAATTTATAATATTGCCTGCTTAAATTTGTTCAAAATTACTAACTGAAAATGAATAGGGCTAATAAAATATTGTCGATGGCAATTGAATTAAATGCCAAAAGAAATTCTGGAAATAATAAAGAAAATTACCAAATTCGCGAAAATACTGGTAAGTTGCAAAATGAATTTTGGAAATTTATTCCTACTAGTTTCACTAATTGGATAATTATATTTTTTCAAAGAAAATCCTCCAATTGAAGAACAGCAAACTTTATTAGACTTAATTGAAAACGCTGACGAAGAGTTAAAAGACCCAAATTACGTTCCAAGCGATAATGAATCAATATCATCTAGTCTTCTGAGTCAAGAAACTAAATCGGCGGGAAAATTTTTGGAAAGTCAATTTTTAATGGAAATTGATGATAGTATTCGAGAAAATCAACAGCTGGAATTTGATGAAAATAGTGACATCAGTCGTATTAAAGAGAATCAGAAAGGTCGAAAAATCAAACGAAATGCTGGAAAACAATATGTAACAAAATCTGGTAAATTAGTGGGACATAGAAAGGTCAAAAAACTAGAAGATTGTCGGAAAAAATGTAATTTAAAAATTTCGTTTGAAGCTCAAAGTGAAATTTTCCAAAACTATTGGGCATTGGGTTCCCAGCAATTAAGACAGAGTTATGTGTCTGGATTGATTGATGTACAGGATAAGAAATTTGCAAGACAAGAAAAAAGTACGTCAAAACCACGAAATCGAGATAAAACTAATTACTATTATTTAGATATCAGAGGCGAAAAAATATCAGTTTGCCAAAAATGTTTTAGGTACACGTTTTGTGAAACAGAGCAATTCATTAAAACTACTGTTAAGAAAAAATTGGAGTCTTCAGGACCCACAACTTCTGCAGACGGACGTGGTCGCCATACTAACCACAAAAAAGTTTCCCCAGATGTACAAAGTGAAATAATTGATTTTATTAAATCATTCCCGGCGTACGAATCACATTACACACGGCGTGATACGTCAAAAAGGTATTTAGTCAGTGATTTGTCCATATCGGAAATGCATAAATTGCACTGCGATAAGTTATATTCAACACATGTTTCCATAACTAAATTTGCTGAAATATTTCATTCATTAAATTTATCATTTAAAAAGCCAAAAGCTGACACCTGCCATAAATGTGATGTTTTGAAAATGAAAATTGATATTGCAACAGAACAGGAAAAAGAAGATCTCAAAACTCAACACGAGGAGCATTTAAAAGCTGCTGATGCAGCATATTTGAGTAAATCGAAAGATAAAGAAAAATCCATCCAAGATCCCACAATAAAAACTTTTGCTTTCGATCTTGAACAATGCCTACCAACACCTTTCTTACAGTCATCAGTATCTTTTTATAAAAGACCACTATGGACATTTAATTTGACTGTACATAATTTCAGCACTGGGCAGCCTATTTGTTACATGTGGCATGAAGCTATTGCACGTCGCGGTGGTAATGAAATAGCGTCATGCCTTTATCAACATTTGAAAACTTTGTCCTCAGTGACAAATCACATTATTTTTTATAGTGATTGCTGTGCAGGGCAAAACAAAAATGCTTTTGTGGCAACAATGTTTCAACTATTTATGCAGGAAGAACATTCTGTTGATACAATAGATCACAAATTTTTGGTGCCAGGCCACACGCATATGGAATGTGATGTGGACCATTCTATAATTGAAAGGAAGAAAAAGAAGACTTCTATGAAAATTCACCATCCCCGGGATTGGTACCAATTTGTGCGATCTGCAGGAGTGAAAAACAAATTCATAGTATTTGAAATGACACAAAACCATTTTATGAATTTTTCTTTGCTTTTGAAGCAAAAATTTATGTGGCGTAAAGTCGATAATAATGGAAAAGCATTTTATTGGAAAGATATTAAATGGCTGCGGTACACAAAACAGTTTGGTACAATATTATTCAAAACTTCTTTCAACGAAAATGAGGCATTTCAAGTATTAAATTTGCATCGTCGTGGCATTAATTCAATTTCAGAAACAGATTTACAAAAATCTTATAATTGTGATGTACCAATAAGTATAAAAAAGAAAAAGGATTTATTAGACATGATACCACTAATTGATCAATGCTACCATAGCTTTTACGAAAATCTCAAAACAGAAGATATTTTAGATTTTCATCCAGATTTGACAGAGGAAAACGATGAATAATTTAATTTTTCCTTATACATAATGTGCTACAAATACATTTTTTTCTTTAATTATTTAAAAATATTATTTTTCTATTTTTTCTATATTAGTTATAAATACATTCTTACATAGTTACAATATAATATTAATAAATTCTTGTTTCTCAAAGAAAGATTTAATTTTTTTATGAAATTTATTATCTTAAAAAAAATTACAATATATTATGAATTTGAATTGAATAAAAATGTTATAAAAACTATTGGGAAAGCTTGCTTAATTTCATTTTAAATTCATAATGCTGATAGCTTAGAATAAGGAGAGGAGAGTCTTTGCAATACGATAAAATATCTTATGTCAACTTAAGGTCAACTTTTAGGTAAACTTATTTTAATAAATTAGCTTATGTGACATAAGATTCTTTAATCACAGTAAAACAAAATTTTAATAAAAGCTTATGTTAAAAAATAGTTATTTTCTCTATTGTTATTAAAATTTTTTTAATTAAAATTAAAAAAAAATGTTGGAAAACATTGTTGTTGTTTTCGACTTGAATATCGGGACGAAATACTGATTAGATTTTTTCAGGCATCAAATTAAAGTTTCAACTTGTCATATCTCGAAATTGAATTATTCAACTTAAGCTATTATATCATTTGGCCACAGATATAATCTTGAAAATTTTTCCAAAAGTCAAGTTCAAATTTCTAGCATCATAAAAGTTTTTATTTATTGCTAATAGCAATAGTTTATTTACCTTTTATTTTAAATGCAAATTTTATTTTTTAGTTTTTTTGTTTTTTTAGAATTAAACAAGCCATTAAATAAAAAAAAAACCATAGAATTAAAATTTAAAATGGTATATTAAAAGGTAATAATGATATTTATTATAGCCCTATTTTTATTTCAAACCGCAATAAAGAAATCTTAGAGTATAATAAAAAAAAAAAGTTTAATACTAATACAATACAACAACAGCATTAATAATCTTTAACTTTGGTCCTCCCTCCCACCAGACCAATCTTTTAGGCGAGGTGACAGAAGACCTGTAGTCAAAAGTCCCTGGGACACTTATGATTCGAAAAAAAGCTAAGATCCGAAAATTATGATTCACAATGAGTAGAAAGTCGCTCGGGTACTTTTGATTTAAACTTTTGACTGAAATATTTGAAATTTACTTATTTATATGAAGCTTTAAAATTTTGGCTTTATTTCTTTCCAAAATGCAGTTTTAAAACTTAATCACATATTTCTTGAAAATTGTAATGAAGAATTATGTTTCATATGTTTTAGGTGACTTTAGGCTCACTTATCTTAGTAATAAACTACTACGGACTTTTGACTAATTTTTTGAGTCACAAATTCCTAGGTGAATTTTAACTTCGGGACTTTTGTTATTTCGACTTTTTTTTATAATACATATCTATTTAAAATGATTATCTATTAGTTCAGAGAAACTTTTTTAAGAAGAATAGGTTTTATATCATTATAAGTTTTTATGTATTTAAAAAGTCTTATAAGACATGTACCTATATTCATTTTTCATCTATGATTATGATAAGAAAATGTATCTGTGAAGCGTCCAATTTCTAAAAGATTAGAAAAAGTTGAAGTGTTTTTAAAAATAATTACAATAACAAAACATGTATTCATTATAAAAATTTATTTAAAGGAAAAAATGTATGCAAAAAAATAAAATTAAAAATTTTAACTTCCTTATTTGGTTTCTTCTTTTATTTTGAAATTTAAATAAAATACAACTGATAAATCTGTTAGATTTTTTCTGGTTGATTTTGTTGTGTACGAAGAAGTATAGATACATTTATTTAATGCAACAATTAAAATGGTAATAGCTTTAATTATATTCATGACAGACAAATATAGGACATTAAAAAATTAGAAATTTATTATTTAATAATTTTTGAATTAATTTTTTAACATAGTTCTGTAGAATTCATTATGATTGTAATACTTGCACACACAACGTATAAAGTAATGAAGTCATACAAAAGTATAATAAGTACGATGTTTACGATTTAATAAAACCTCAAAGCATTAGCATTATAATATTATTTTGAGGTAAAGGGTATTCAAGAAAATAAGATATTAAACTTAAGAAAACCTAACGGTTTTTATACTGCATGTTATAATATATTGTAATTAATATTAAATAATTATTAATAACTTGTTTGATACAACTAGTATGTAAAATGATTGTAATAAAGTTGAAGATCTTTTTGATATAGATTGAATAGTTAATTTAAAATACTTCAGTTATATTTGAGTACTTATTTTAATAATTATTACATCTGATTGATGACATTAAATTTTCATTTAATAATAAAATAGGCTTCCATAGAATTTTTTTTTAATTATTAATTATTATATCAATTTTATAGTAATGATTTGACCATTCTTGCAATTTTAGTATCAATTTTAATTTTCCTGCAGCATCTTAAAGCTGTCATATAGTTTATACAGGGTGGCGCAAAACGACCGTTATAATTTTAATTTTTAACAAATTTTTAAATTTATTTATATTTTTTTTTTTATTTCAGAATTTTGTGAAGAAAACTTGGGGAATTGGAAATGGAACAATACACAAAAGTACAGCAATCAAAAATTACGAAAAGTTATATTTACGAAAAATATAAAAATCTAAGACTTTTCTCACACAACAGTACAGCGATCAAAAATTACCAAAAGTTATGAAAAATATAAAAAATCTAAGACGTTTCTACATGTTATTCAGGGTGGCGCAAAACGACCGATATAGTTTAAATGTTTAAAAAATTGACATAAATTGCCTCAGAATAAATGCTTTTGGACAATTAACAAATAATAATTTCCATTTTACACCAAATTTACAAAAATATTTTAATTAATTAAAAAAAGGCTACCGTAAAATTGAGGAAATTGGGAGGAATTTAGTAATTCATTTTACACCTGTACATTTGTACATTTTAAATTATAAGCTTAACTCTTAAAATTACTCTTAAATTTTATATCAGAACTTTAAAGTAATTCCATCTTTCATGACATTTTAAGTATGATATAATTTTATAGCATGAGAGATTTTTATTTTTTTTTTAATAAAATTTGTTATGATTCAAAATTAAATTTTCGTTCAGTACTAAATAATACTGTTATGGAAGTCTATCTTAGCATATTAATTCAAACCTTCGTGATATCTAATCTAATTTTTAAAATATTAAAAGGCAAAAAATTTAAATCCATAACATTTGTTTTATCTAACAAAATTTTCTCATGTTATTTAATATCAACATTGAAATTCCAAAATTGAAATACTTATACTTACTCATACATGCCACATTACGTCATAATACCAAATACTCATACCAAATTCCAAATGATATTTCTTATACAAAATTATATTCAAAATGTTTTTAAGTTTTAACATTTTCAATCCAACATTTAAAGATATTCAACTTTCAATAATTGATTTCAATTTCAACTTTCAATCAAAAAAATGAGTTAAATTACTTGAAAATGGGTTTTCTAAGCATGTATATTTTATTTCAATTTTCTTACTATCATTTTAAGTCTTTCAAACAAAATCAAGAATTACTTTATTTTCCTTTGCAACTTTACTTTACAACAAAATAATTTTTTTTACTGAGAGAGAATTTGAAATTCTCTTGAATAAAAACATTTTTTCAATTCCAAATTTCAATTCTTCAGTTCAAGTTTAGCGTTCATTCTGTACGGATGTAAAAAGGTATTTTATGATTAAAACGATTTAATATTGTGTGTTTTGACCGGTTGAATATCTGTTTTATTTAAAAATAAAAACAAATTTTTATATATATATGTGAAATTTTCTCTTGTACAGTTAAATTTTACAGTTAAAAAAATTTTGTTTTAACTCACATTAAAGGGATAAAAACACAGAATTCTTGTTTTTTAATTACGCGCCAAATTAAATAAAAAAACAATTTGATAATAAATTAAATTGATAATTAAATTTAAAAAAAAAAAACGAAAATTAATTAAATAATTAATAAATTAAAATTATAAAATATATAAAATTTAATTTAATTTTATTGAGTGAAATATTTTAGATTTTTTTTTTCAAAATAATTTCTATAAAAATTTTCCTGAAAAATAATTTTATTATTTTAGATCAAAATCCTTTTTGGAATAAGAAAATTTTTCTCTTATATACATATATATGTATGTATGTAGATATTTAGAATAAAAAAAAGAAAAATAGAAGTTATTATACATACAATATATTAACTTTGGATTAAAAAAAATATTAAAACGAAAGTTATATATACCTATATATTTATATATATATACAATATATACAATTTCCATTCCAAGGTCGATTTTATGTATTTATTACTGCGATATTGAAAATATTAAAAGAAAAGTATTTTTTTTTAAGTGTAGAGATAAATAAAAATATATATATATAAATAAATAAATAAAATTTTTATTAAAAGTAAACAAAATCTATAGATACATAATAAAATCTACAGATATATTATAAAATTATACAAAATATAAAAAGGATCTATATCAATATTGTGTGTTCTAATTTACTTTAAATTAAAAAAAAAAAAAGTGCAGTTATTTTAATTAAAATTTTTTCATTTCAGAAAAATTTCATTTTTTTTAAATTATATTAAAAAAAATTTTAAATAAAATTAATTTAAAAATTTTTAATATAAAATTTAAATACAATTTCGATCGAATTCTATTAAAATTTTTAAGTGTTTCTATTGAAATAATATAATCATACTTATTTATAAAAATTTAAAAATAATAAAATTAAATAAATTTAATTCGAATAATATTTAAAAAAATTTAAGTGATTTTAAGAAAAAAAATTCTTTAGAATCTTTTAACCACTTTTTATTCTTCTATTGGGATTATACACGGATATATTTTGCCAAATAAATTTTGAATTAAAAGGTAAATTTTTTACTTTATTTTAATTCTTAATTAATTAATACATTTGTATATAGGTATATAATAAGTCTCACTAACTACTAATTAATGTAATATATTATTACTTTTTTTTTTAATTTCATTCATATTTTAATAAAACATGTGTTTTAATGTTTTTATTTACTTTTTTTTTCAATATCAATTGTATCTAAACTAAACAACCTGTAGAATGAATGTTTTTATTTTTTTTAGTAAGTGTTTTTCATGGTATTTTAATTCCATTGAAATTAATCATCAGAACTTTGTAATACTAAGTAATAAAATTTCTGAAGCATGTACTTTTTTACCAAAATTGTAAAATGGTAAATTAAAAGTGATTGTGAATCATCTGCAACTAATTAAATTTTAAGTGTTGTGTAAAAGGGGTTTTCTAAATTTTTCCTCTAAGTTTTTTTTAGATTTTAGATCTTAAAAAATGCTGTTAGAAAAATTTGTGCATTCAGAAGTGTTTAAATATTTATTAAAAATTCATAGTAATATGTAAAAAGTATGCTCTTGGAACTTATTTTCATTTTGAATCTATGGGTTTTTTCAGAATTTTTTTCAAATCCATGTTTTGTTTTGACAAATATTTTTATAAAAAAGAAGTTTATTAACCTTGAACCCACGCGTCTTCAACTTCATCAATGTTAGAATTACTTGTTGTTACTTAACATAATAATGTGAGAAAAACATAAATACATACAACATTACTATATAATTAATTTTCAACTTATCTAGTATAATAAGCATATGGGTTTCCTTTACTGTTTTCTGATTTTATTTAGGGTCTGATCAGGGCTATCTTATCAAGACTATCTTCTTATTTCATTAATGTCTGTTTTAATTTAGTGTCTGATCACTGTTACTATCGCCCCCAAACTTGCTAAACAAATTATTAAAAACCCTGATTTTGTAAACAACTTTAAAATCTCTCGTAACCCAAAATATCACATATATGCATATATTTATATAAATATTCTGCAAGAAGGCGTATAACCCTGCTTTTAGTAAATACAGGCAAAGGAAATACAGTCAAATGGCACGCACCCGCCTAATGAAATGATTAAAGCTATTTTTTCTAAAATTTATTTTTATAATATCAAATCATGAGTTATGGCACTCTAAAGTTCTTTTGGACTAACTTGGACAGTACTTAGATATCATATAACTTAATAGAGTAAATTAATTGGCTGTTAAATTTTACCAATATTGACGATATTAGAAAATTAAACATTATAGTAGTTTTTTAAATGAATCATAAGGTCCATCACGTTTTTTATATAACATCCAGTTTATTATTTTCATATTTTAAAAGAATTCCAATTCAATATTTCTTAAATTATTTATCATTTTTATTCAATTCCAGTCAAATACGAACCATTCATTTAAAATGTTGATTAATAATAATTCTTAGATATTTTGCCAATTTTTAACTGTTTTAATCATTGTTAAAATATTGATTTCATATAAAGAGATGAATCATACTTTTAAAAATGTATACACAGTAATATCATTTTATTGAATTAATATCATTCTCTTTCTTTTTTTTGTATATGATGCCACTGATTCGTATGACGTCATTTTACCGCGTTCCTATAAATAATCGCAAGTGTTCTTCATCTTTTTTTTTAACTTTTTATATATACAGAAATAAAGTACCATCACCCAAAATGAATTTATTATAAGTAAAAGTAAGAAAAACAGAAGAAGAATCAACACTGAAAAACTAAACCCAAGAACATAATCGAATCTTAAGTATGTTATATGTATCTTGTATTATATACTTATGTTGCTTGTTGTTATTCAATTTTTGTTGCTATATAAAATATTTTTGAACCATAAACATTAGCATTTTTTTTTATATTCTTTGGTTGTTTTTTTTCTTCTTTTATTTTTTTTTTTAACTGCAAAATTATGAAAAAAAAAAACTAAACTGGTTTCGCAAAAAAACGAAAAACAAATAAAAAGTTCGCGTTCCCAAGGATTCTCATATCTTAATTTTGGTATTATAAAAATTTATAATTCCCGCAAATTAAAAATACGAAAAAAACGCTTTCAAGAATTTATAA
This sequence comes from Dolichopus griseipennis, assembly GCA_963082915.1. Classification (NCBI taxonomy): domain Eukaryota; kingdom Metazoa; phylum Arthropoda; class Insecta; order Diptera; family Dolichopodidae; genus Dolichopus; species Dolichopus griseipennis. The sequence goes on from OY720445.1 coordinate 7,204,281, forward strand.
AAATATTTTTCTGACTTTTGAGTTGAATTCTAATTATTTTCAGTTTAATAAAAGTTTGACAAAATTTTAATTTGTATTTAATAAATATTTTTAAATAAATTCCATTAAACACTTTGAAGATCATATTTACTTTTTTTTGGAATAAACAAATTCAACCTAAAACTAATTTAAATCCATGTTTATTTCACAGCCATAGCCATTCATTTAACAAGCCATGATCCATGGCTATGAAAAATCATAGTAGTGGCAGATAATGTAATTTAAACCACTTAAGTACAAATTAGTTTGAAAATTATATATTCCAAAGTGCTGAATTAATATTAATTAATATTAAAATAATATTAATTTAAATTAATATTATTTTAATATGTGGAGCTCAGAACCAAAGTGGCCTAACCCACAAAAAAAAATTGAAAAGGAGGAAACCAAGGCTAAGCCACTTTGACACTTAAAGAAATAAGAAAATTTAACTTTTCAAGTACACATCTTGTTTTGGTATCTAATTTTTGGCGCAATTTATTTAAAAATAAATATTTAGAGGGACACTTCGGTTTTGAGCACTCATATTTTGTATAAAAAACTAAGTGAAAAATAATTGCAGTAAGTAAATTGATTTTGTAAAACTAAGTTAACGTTTAGAGTGACGACATATGGAAAAGAATTTAAATCTTGAAACACGTTTTTATATTAAAAATTATAAATAAGGGTTTGAGTTTTAATACTTTCAGACAATTGTTCAATCTTAGTATATAAATGTGTTTTGTGTGTGTTTTAATCAAAATTTAATAGTGTGTAAATTCTAATTTTAAAGGTCAAAGACATTGTTTGATTCTTACATATGTATCTTTAATAAAAATCCAAATTTTAAATTATAATTTGAGGTATTGTAATTGCTTAATTTAATTTTGATTACTGTTTCTAAATTCTTCTTAATATATTCTAACTAGATTACTCACTAGATTATTACTACACTGAGTTTTCCTTTCAAATATCTTTTAAAATATTAAAATTTAATTTAAAAATCATTAAAGATACATTTTTCAAAAAAAAATAACAAAATACCACTTTTCCTTTTCCAAATTTTATCCCTAAAGTTTTTTTTAACATTTATCATTGATCTCATAGTTAATGTCCCCAGTTCCCATTTCCCAACTCAAAAAAACTTTTCAATCCCTATTCCGTTTATTTATTTCTTTGCTGTCTCAAAAGTTTTATTTCAACAAAAGTTGTTTTTGTTTGATTCCCTTTTCTACTTTGGTGGAGCATAAATGAATGGGTTTTGCGCAAAGTTTTACAGCATAAAATAACATTAAATAAAATTACGATAAGTAAGTAAATTATTTAAAAAGTGAATCTTTTTTTTAAAACTTTCCATTCGTTATGAACACGAAATCTGTCTCACGAAATTTTTTTAAAAAAAAGTTCTTAAAAGTTATGAAGTAAAGAGAAACAAATTTTTATCAAATATTAATTTAAAACTAGATAAGCTAAGTATTTAAGAAAATTGTTTTTAAATTGATATTAATTTACTTAATATTTGTATATACGTTTTTGATTATTAAAATTCAATTACGAGATAGTTTATATATATTGCATGATTCGAAATACCACATTCTCGGTTATTATGGGTTGTACGATTTTCCCAGAATATTTATATATGTGAAATTTGGGATTCTGAATTAAGAGAGGTTTTAGAGTTGGACTCAAAATCAGGGTATTCTCTTCTTCCAAAATATTTATATACTATAAAGTCCCTCCAGATTCAGAAACTGATATATTCACATAATTAAATTCTGGATTTTTTTATATATATAAATATTTTGGAAAAAGCGGCAATACTAATTTTGATTTATCTCATGATTAAATTATTTTTGGCTTTATTTCTTTATAATTTTGGCTTTATTTCTTTTTCAAAAATTTTTAAAAATGAAATAAATCCGAAAATTAAGAGATTATGATTTTGTTTTATTTCAAATGTGGTATTGAAATAATCCCAAAAAAGTACAATGTGGCGCTATTTCATTTGACCTTTTTGCATTCACCCTTGTTTTCTCTAATAAAAATTATCAACCAAAGATTCGAATTGCCAAAATTTTAATCAAATCTTACTATTTTTTCAACATTTAAATAGATCTAAGCCTTGATAATAAAATTACATCTTTGGTTCCCACCCAATACCAATTAATATAAATTCACAAAATTTAAAATTTAATTCGATTTTGGATTGACTAGCAAATCTAAGCTTTTAAAATACAATTTTGTGAAAATCCTATGTATGTTTAATTAATTTAAAAAGTGAATGGGCCCCTAGTTAAATAAGGAAGGTAGAAGGATTTTTATCATTAGTTGAGAGTAAAACATATTTGAGTCAACCATTAATCATCTTTCTTCACTATTTCTCATTTTATAACCATTTACGTATATTATTAATGTTACAAAGATTGGGATCCCCATATTAGGGGATTAACTCCTACATTAATCGCTGTGATTAACTCCTATAATCTTTTAAAAATTGATAGCTAAATTAAATTCATTGATTTGTCTCTTGTTTTAATTTTCTATTACCAGTTTAAGAAATTGTTAAGTAATATTGAGCTACACCAATGTAATAAAAACATTTTACATTTTTGTTATTAATTATCCCCCAAGTGGGGACCTTAAAATATTTTTATTTTCCTTAAAAAAAAAAACCTTTGACTATTGCAACTCATAATATAGAAATAATTTATATTCCCAGATGTTTAAATTTCTCTTTTTTATTACATGGCTAATCAATTTTTTTCCAACTTTATTATCATAATACTCGCATATACGTCTTATATGGTTTATAACTCTAATCAAAACTTGTCCCACTTATCTTTTACAAAAAAACTAACTTTGGTTTATGAATTAACATAATTAAAATATTTTAATATAAAATTTGCCATAAAATATCAATTTAATTTTCTATTTTTTTATTTAGGTTTTTTTTTTTTTTTGAATTTTTATGCAATTTATTGCATTTTGCATAAAATTAACAATTTATTGAAGATTTTAACATGCATATATATATATATATATACTATACATATATATTTTATTTTTATGGTGCGTTTATAAAAGGCGCTTAAAATATCACCATATATATGAACTCTATTTTACACCCATAAATGTCTGTTAAATAGTTCATGTGTATGTTAAATCCATCTGTTGATAGTCATGTGAACTAAATTTTTTTGATATTATCATGTAATATTGTTTTTATATATATATATATTTTAATTTAATATTATATAGATTCAACAGTGGGTGGTGGAACACCAAAATATATATACTATTCATGTTTATATTGATTCATGAATGCTTTCAATAAATCTCAGCAGGTCTTCTAACACTTTAATACCAAAATACATGATCTGTGTGTTGCTATTAGATGAAATTTTCTATTAAAAATCATTTGAGTTGAAAGTAGTTTAATTTTTTTTGAAAAACATTTCATTGATGAAATTTGAATTTGATGGCGCTATTGATGAATATTGACATACAAATTTTGATATAATGTTTAAATTTTTTACTTAATTGATTCTTTTATGTATTGGGATGCGATTTTAATCACATAACATCTGTTTGATTACTTTTCAAATTAAAATTGGTAAAGGCCAGGACAAATAATGGCTTCCATTTAAGGGCTGTCATATTTTAATTAGTTGCCAATCACTAACACATTCAAATCACTGAAGTCAATTACTTTATTAAATTAGATGATAGTTTTTTTTGATCTGCAATTATGAGTACTGAAAAAGTAATCACTTTTACTTTCCTCCAAAGTAATTTGCCTCCGGACTTCCAAAGTGCCTTCTATTATTAAAACTCATTACTTATTCAAAGCAAATTCTTTTGAATCTTTATTTTTATAAAAAATTTAAATAAAACTCAAAAAATAGAGAATTCATTAAAATTTCAATAGACGCCATTGAAATAAAGAAAAATTTTTGCAAGTACTTTTATTAAATTCCAATTCATTTATCATTTATAAATCATCTTTAAATGATTTCATCTATTTTTATTTTCATTTTATTGTCTACAAAGTTGACTGATTGATTTCAATGAGTTTGGTGGTCATTCAGTCATTTCGAATATCGAGATGATGAATAGAAAGTTTCAAAAACAAAATCGAAAAAAAAAATTAAAATAAAGACGCCAATCAGACGTCATCATTAAGTACTAACTTACTCTGCTCTATTCCATTCCACTTTTATTTAAAAAAAAAATAAAATATAATTACACTGAATGATTTTGAAAAAATTTTAATATTCAATTTTTTTTTTTTTGAATACTAATAACTACTTTTTGAAAAATGCATTTATCATTCATCTCATATTTAACTATAAATATTAATTTACGAAAATTGTTTAATCTTTAAGATTCAAAATTATTAATAGTCATAAATTACAAGATTTTTTTTTATATATATATATATTGTATATATGTGTATCTATAAAATATCTATTGATTTTAAATTATTTATGGATGAAAAAAAAAATTTAATGCATGTAATCGATTGAAAATGATTCCGGATTTGTTGAATCAATTGATCGGATGAAAAGAAGGTCATAATTTATCTGAGATTATTGCAAAAAAAACCAAAAAGAAAAAAACACATAAAATTCTTTAAATTTTCTTCTTAAAGATTAATGTCCTTCATGCTGGAATAATAATTTATAGGATTCGTTACACATTTTAATTTAAAAAAAAAGATATAAATAAAATGAAATGAAGTTTTAATTTTGTATAATTGAAATCATATTTTAAAATATTTTCAAATATTTAATAAATTAATTTTGTTTGAACAGTGATAAACTGTTCTTTTTCTAATTTTGTAAAATTTGATTTAAGCTACTCCGAGATTTGCTACGAAAGATTTTAAGCTTTGTAAGTAGATTTGGCTCCTGATATTATTTGGCTGTTCAAAGTAGGGTTGTAATTAGTTCCTAAGGATTGATTCAAAATTGTATTTGATGATATGCACTATTATTTCAGAAATTTAAATATGAGAACTGCAATGGGAGTCTTGAAATTTTCAAGTATACGATGATCTTACCGATACCTTTATAGTAAAATTAATTTCCTTTAAGATACTGATCCAAATCATGAATTTGAGGCTTTATGTATCACAATTAATTGGATAAATATCCGACTAATGGCGTAGTGATTGGGGTATCGACCTTTCAAACGAAAGATCCCGGGCTTAAACCAAGATTTAATCATATGTAATAAAAATATTTAATTTAATATTTATATTAGCTAACATTTCAAGTTTGAAACAGCTAGACCAGGTATCAACGTACCATGGTATATATAAAAAACAGGCTTGATGTCTAAAAATACATTACGATCAGATAGATTTAGATTTACGATCACATCGATTTGCCAAAGTTTATAATATTGCATTATTGAAACCAAGATGGCAAATTTATTAAAATTTTTTGATATAAAACCTCAATTTCTTTTTGCAATTAGGAACAGCTTCCTTTAAATTTTACATTGATCTCTCTTTTTACCGCGCAGTTCTTTTTAACCAATATTTTAAATACCAGCTTCAATAAGGCAACCTTTTTTGATTTTCAATGTTCAAAAGATAAATTGAAACTGCAAAGGAATATATATACCCTAGCAACATACTGGTCACACAAAATCATTGTCCTCTAAAATCTAAAAATTAATAAGTGTGTTTATTAAATATTTTAAGGGAAGTGCATAAATCATGTTATAGCATGATCCCTTCCCTATAAAAAAAAAAAAAAAAAAACAAATAATTATCAAAAGTGCTTGCAAATGAAAAATTTATTATTTGATTATGGTCGAAATAACTTCACCAGAATTCAATTAACCAAAACCTATTTTAATTTTTTTATTTTCAATAAGTTTTTCAGATTTTTCCTAACATAAATAATCATTTAAACGCAAATGTACAAAAATTAAAACATCTGCCAATCTCGAAGCGCATAAATTCTCTAATATTTTCATACTCGGGATCATAGAAATATGCACAAATAAAACACAACCCAAAGAATAAAACACAAGACAAAAGGAATAAAATTCCAGGTAAAATAATCGAAGGGAGGATCAAAAACTATGATCATGTCTCCTGTTTTTTTTTTTTGCTATTCCAGAAACAAATCTGCCGCTTTCCTATTATCCCTATTTACCCTTAGAATGTTGTTTTTCGGGATTTTCTATTGTACGCAATTATAAATGAAGGAATTTTAAATCAGATTTTTTAAAAATATTGTGTACTAACTGATGGCATTCCAATTGGAATCTAGAGATTAATGATTAATATTTAATACTTAAAAAAAAATCTTATTTGTAAATTTGATTCTAACTGGGGTTTTGTATTTTTGAATTAAATTGACAAATATAAAAGGTAAACAAATTCCATCAGCATTTCACCAATTGTTCAAAAATACAGGGGTGAATAAATGATACATTTTTTTTATATTATTCCTATTCTTCGTATACCTTATAAAATTCCATTATGAAGGATGCACTATTTAGAAGTCTATTGTTAAAAATTCAAAAGATTCGCTTTTTTTTTATTTTGTTAAAAAGAACACCTGGTGTATTCAGAAATTTTGTGACGACTAATTTTTTAATAAAAAAATTTTTATACGTCAATGAATTTTTCTATAATGGAATTATTTGTGTGATATGAAATTCTTCTTATATGTATATGTAAAGCAATTTCGAATAATTTAATGCGAAAAGTTGATGTATAAAAAATAATATAGTCTTTTCAAATGATTTTGGTCCTTTTTCAAATGTAACTTTTCTATTTTCAAAACAATTTGGTGCTTTTTTTGGAAAAATGCTTAAGGTATTTGGGACTCGGAAGTCGAAATGACATAAATCGAAAAAAAAACTAAAAAGTCCCCAATTCTGTATTTGATCCCGAAAACGAAAAAAAATTAAGCTTAACTCCAAAATATTTGCTCTGCACATAAACAATAATAGCACAGCATGTGGTATGACATGTTGACCAGATTTTCTATCAAATTTTGATTAATATTATTTATATTGCTTATATTATTTATTTGTATATTTTAAATTATATTTGGTCACCATGGAGATTTGTAAAGAAAAATTATTTTTCAATGTTTTTTTTTTTCAATTAAATATTTCGTGACCTGTACCTGTAAATATTTCGTGGCTTACCGACTAAACGACCAAGTCCCGTTAACACTCAAGTGACTAGAAGAAATGACTGAAAAAACAGAGTTATTCCGTAATCTTAGACCGATTTTTTTAACAAAATTAAATAAGTTTTAGGATACGCAAGATGCACGACCCTTAACTGTTTGGGTTATAGTCCATGTTCAAATAAGAAATCAAATAGATTTGTCAATCTAAATAGACAAATTCAATGTGAAAAAGGACCAATTTTACTTGAAAAGAGTAGGTATATTTTATACAGCACAATACTGAGAATCTATATATTTAGAGTAATATAAATATTCTAACAGTCGAATCTACCAATAATTAAATTACTTATCAAAAAGTTTTAATAGTATACGTATAGTAGTTACTTATCAATATTTAAGCAAATTATAATGTTCACCTATCAAAATACAAATTGTTATTGTATGTATAGATATAAATATAATTATGTAGCATAGTTCTTTAAAAGTTTTACAAAACTATAAATACAAAGTTAATTTAAACTTAATGTATATAGGTATACTCAAAAAATTGATTGTAATATTAGCAGGTGTGTTCAAAGAATATAAATTTTATTTTGTTATCTTTGACATATAATTAGACTAAATGGATTTTTCCCAAAATAAATTAGCGAATTTTTAAAAAAATTTTTAGTAAAGGTAAATTTGTTTTCAAAGAAATTTAATGTGTTATCTAATGTTATCGTTCAAATTTTGTTTTATTTTTTTTATTTTTTACTTTATTTATTTATTTATTTATTAATATCTCCAAAAGAGCTTTGAGCTCGTACAGAGTGTAAAATTATTTTTAGAAAATTTTTATTCAATACTAAGTAAAAGTATTTTATCAGTTTTTATATGTGAAAATATTTAACCCTCAATTTACTAACGTGGTTTTTAAAACATATGCATACTTTAAAATAATTTTAGAAAAAACTTAAATACTTATAGTAGGGAAGAAATTTCTTAAATTTGAAATTTCTTCTTCCTTTAGTGCCATTTTCCCCAGTACATCCAGTACATTTTCGATAACTTTTCGTAATTTTTGATCGTTGTTCTGTTGTGTACTGTTCCATTTCCAATTCCCCAAGCTTTCTTCACAAAATTCTGAAATAAAAAAAAAAAATATAAATAAATTTGAAAAGTTATTAAACATTCAAACCTTATCGGTCTTTTTTCGCCACCCTGTATTAGTACTAATATACTATTTAAATGCTCTAGGCTTTGATCAAATAGTTCTAAGCTTTGAAATGAAATTTTAAGTTCCATGGTATTGCTGTAACTGTGAGGTGTATACGTTTTATGGGCAATTGTAGGTAGTTGTATGTGCAATTCATAAAATCAATTCTTATCATAAGAATATAATATGTTGAGTAATCGTAAAAATCTATAATTATATCGTAATATAAAATAAGATTATATAATGATACACATAACTCTTATGTTAGATAATAGATGGCGCATAAAACTAAGCATTTGCGTATTCGTAATATATACAATAGCTACAGCAGAGTAATCAACGTATTAGTGAATATAACGACTAAAGAAACTGAAATCTAGGTAGTCTAAATGACTTAGTAAATTCCAGAGAATTAAAAAAAAAGTCCTTCCTTCAATTCAAATTTTTAATTTCTAATTAAAGACATTTTTTTACTAAAACTTCTTTACATTTCAAGTAATAAAAACTTTTGATTAACCTACTAACTCATTTAATAATAAGTATAATAATTATATTGACCTTAAAAAAACGCTATAAATATGTTTCTAAAAATATTATTTAAATTGCATTTAAATTTTTAACACATCCGAAATTGAATTGTCATATTTTTGACACATTTCTGTCATTTATATAATAACAGTTTATTTTTTTCTGTTCTTCTTGAACTTTCTCTTCTAAAATTTTACAAATAAACAATTTAAAAACAAAAAATTACAAAAAAAAATATAAAAAAAAAACTAATTGATTAAATTAAATTGACACACGTTATATGATTTCCTTATTAAAATAAAAAGAAATAAATTTTCAAAATAATGAAAATCATGCTGTTTTCGTCATATTTCATTTAAAATTTTAAAATTCGTGAAAAATTTTCAAGTGCAAATAAATTTCACTGCCATTTCACATAAATTATACAATTAAATTAAATTAAAACTAAAAAAATTAAATTTAAACTAAAATTTATAACATATACAAATTTTTATTAAAAATATTTCGTATGCAGCCTTGAATTTAGTTCTAAAGAAATTCAATGAATAAAAAGAAATGCTCAAGAGAAAATTGGTGCAAAAAATTAAAATAAAAGATAAATTTAGGCCTACAGGCCTAAAAACCCACTGGCAATTTTTTTAAAAAATTCTCTAATTGAAAATTTGCTGAAACATATAATTATAATATTTTATTTCTTAACCAAAGCAAGTTAATCATTCGTTTCTTACGAAAAGTTTTCTTAAAAGTCTTTTATTGGATCATTAATTCCATTAAAATGATTAAGGTGTTTACCAATATATATTTAAAATTTTTTCAACACTTTAATGTCTTTTTATGGATTTAAAATACTTGATTAATTGAAAGAATTTGAAAATGAAACAACAAGTTTGAATAAATTTATAAAATTCCTTAGGTTTTATAAAATAATTTCAATTTGAGTAGTTCAGTAGATTAAGTTACTGGAAGGGATTAGTCAGTCGAATTCATTCATTATTTTTTAAGTTAAAAATGTAATATATACCTTCAAGATTTTGACGTGGAAGACATTAGTTCGAAATGCGTAACACTGAGCTTGAACTTCTTTTTCAAATAAAACTTATGCTTAAACTCGCAGTTTATATATAAATCGTTAATGTATGTACTGATTACAACAAATTGAATAGAAAGCACAATTTTATGGGGTAAATCAAACGGAAATCACCATTTAAGATAACACTAATGGTTAAAAATACTTATAATGTGTTGGGTTCGAAATTTCGGTAGTCTCGTTTTACTAAATCCAGTTTTCACAAAATTTCGTTTCAGAAAATTTATTTTTTAAAAATCTCATTTTTAAAAAAACTTGTTCTTAAAACTCGCGTTTTTTAAAAATTCAGTTTTAGAAAATCCAGTTTTCTTTTATATTCTTGACAAAAGCTAATAATATTGATGGTGTATTCAACTTTAAAATAATTAAAAACGAAATTTTTCAATAAAAAACAAAATTTTTCAATAAAAAACAAGATTTTCTAAAATAAGCTTAAGAAAATTTATATTTTCACGTTTAAAATATGCATACTTATTATATTTGAAATTTCAACCCATGTCCCAAATAAATTTTTCACTCTTTAGGTGATCCCAAAATTTTACCACCATTTTTCTAGGAATAAAATAACACCAACTGATGAAATAAATTTTACACAACATTAATTTCATAAATATTAAATTTATTCTAAAGAAAAATATTTACCCAAATAAGTGATTAATTTTCTATAAATTTTTAAAAAAAGTTTTGAAGTTTATGACAATTTAACCCCTTTACTACCAATAAGTTATTTAAGGTTATTATATTAAATCATTTTACACGAAAGAATCTCAAAGTTTAATAGAAATTCTATTCTCTGAATTTTTTATGAATTGTTAAGAACTGTTTAAAATAAATTTTATCTAAATATTTCTAATAATATACCCTTGTTAGCATAAATTGACAAGTTATTAGGTTTTTTTTTTATAGATTTTTCTTTTTCTTTTTTTTTATAGATTTGTTCAAAATTTATAGCAATAAAGATGTGGCAACTATAGTTTCAAACAAAATAAAATGTGTTTAATATTGTAAAATATAAAACTATTAATTGACCTTTGATCTTTTTTATTTTATCTCACTTCAATTTTAATCAATCGACTTTTTAACCCTCGCGTTTTATAATATACCGGTATTATGAGGACTTAAAAACTCTCAGCATCCAAGAACAGCAACCTGAAATCATGTTCTCGAAATAAAAAATTAAAAGCTCCCAAAATCTTTTTAATGATTCTTTTATCTTATGAGTTTTTCGCCGACATTTATATTAAAGGCTTATAAACGCTATCCAACTTCCAAGGCGATGTAAACATTTTTTAAGCACAAGTTTTGAAACAAGATGTGGAAGTTAAGAATATTTGATTTTCGAATTTCAAACCTCTAAAAATTTGACATAACCTCTTTATATCTGGTAAGCTCTATATAGTTTGCTAAGAATAATTTTATACAAATAACTGTTAAGGTTCTGATTGTTTTAAACAATAAAACAACCCTAACAGTACTTTGATAATTTCCTAAAATCCAACCTACGCAATATGACAATATACAGACTATCTCACTTGAAAATAGGGTGTATTTATTATTATCAACCTCCAAACTCTATTATCAATGGGTATGTCGCGCAGTTATAGTTATAGTGGAAATCTTTCATGCGAAAGACTCGGGTTCGAATCCGAATTATTAACCTCTAAGCTCTATTATCAAAGGGTGGCTGGCGCAGTTGTTAGAGTGCCGATCTTTCATGCGAAAGACTCGGGTTCGAATCCAAGTAAAAGTTAAAAACCTTTTATCTGGTTTTCTACTCGACTCAGCTACCATTCACCATTGGCTTAAAAATAATGGCTTAATCAATAATTAATAATCATATATCTTTAATAAAAAATAAATACACTAACAGAACAATATAAACAAATAATTTAATTGAATAATATAACTCACAGATATAGAATGCCATATAACTTTAATTAATTACAATGTAAATAAAATAGACCTGTATCTATTGAAAATCTTAGACATTTCTACATGTTATATGGCGTAGTACTATCTCTTGTTTAAATTATATGTGGAATTCATTTGATCATATTGCCCCCTGTTCCCCCTGTTTCGATGGCCTATAACAGTGAACAGTTCAGTGAATATTTTAACTTTTTCCTTCAACTTTTTTTTTCAAAATCTGTTTGTTTCATTTCAAAAATTTCTAAATAATAATGACTAATTTATTGATTTTTTTTAACACAATATTATATATTTTGTAATATAAAACTTACACCCCATTATCATGTCATTATATTTAAATAATAATCATAATAAACAATTTAAATAAAAATTCTAATTAACTTTCTTAAAGCAAAAAATACAAAAAAAAAAAAATGAAAACAATAGTACAATGCTATTAAAATCCATAAAAGTAAAGTATAATTGCACGTTCAATGTCACATTATCTTTTAGTAGCATTCTTATTATACTTATACATTAATTCCTTACAATTATTATTACTTATTGTTTATCCACCTAATCGAAGGAAACCTTTTGAAAGATCTTTATTCAGTGTATTATGAATGATACGCAATTTTAAAAACAACTGACTTTGAATAAATGTAAAAAAAAAAATGTCAACCCTCCCTCATTTTCATTTTCTCCCTTTTTAGTCGTTTCCTTACAAAAAAAAAAAAATAAAAATTCTTTTGTTTTTGTAATTCTATATCATTTTTTTTTTATATACTTATTATCCTTCAAATAGTATTTTGTTTTTATTTTTTTTTTTTAATTTTGGTGTCATTTATTGTCATTTATTCCAACCATCAGATTACCTAGTTTATAAATTTTTATTTATACCGTTATTCGTTTCGTTTCGTAAATTTTTTACGAAGAAAAACCAAAAAAAAAAAAAAAAGGAAATACTAAAAATCCTGTCACACCTTAATACCTTCTTGGCATTCTTATGACCTACGTTTCCGTACTAAAAGAAATTTTTTTTCCTTTCTCACCCCTGCTTTCTATTCTCTTTTCTCACCCCTGGCTTCAAATATTTTAAGATTTTGTTTTTAAAACACCACATTTTCTACGGCCATTTGTGATTTTATTTTAATTATTATGTCATCATTATTTTTTTTATTGTTAATATTATAATTGAAATTATTCAAAAGATGCTGGAATCTCTGAGTCCCCACTTTCCACCTCACCCCTTAACAATTTCTGTGATTTATTTTTGAAATTAAAAAAAAAAAAACAAATGATGTTTATTGATTTATTATTGAGTGGAGTAAAATATAAGTACTCCAGTTTATTCAGAGTAAATAAATTTGTCATTTAAAAATAAATGCAGTATTAAAAAATTGAAAAATATTAGTATTATTGTCCAATAATTTTATTTATTTATTTTTTTTGTCCCACCCTAAAAACGAATTTTGTATCGAATTTTTTTAACCCTCGCGTTTTGTATAATACCGGCATTTTGAATATTTTTTTTTTTTGCCACTTAAACTTAAATTTGAAAAAAAAACAAAATACGTAAAAGTGGGAGAAATTTTCAATAGGTGGGTTAATGAAAAAATTTTCTAATTTGAAACAATACATATATATGTACAAATGTATTTATTCCCTTATTTTATTTACATATTATGTATATATAAACTCTTTAAAATACTCAGAATATAATATTTTATGTAAAAATATTTTTTTACTTTCAAATTGTTTGAAGAAATGTCAATAAAATCATCATTTCACTTCAGTTTTTACACACGAGTAAATTTTAGATATTAAAAATAAAAGGGGTTTAAGTACAAAAATATTGTTTTGGGAGGAGTTGAGTTGAAGGTGAATTGAAAATATCTTTCAAAGTATTTAAGTTCTAAATTTGGTTTTAAATATTTTAAATTAAGAATATTTAAAAATACCAAAAAATATATTAAGTAATAAATATTAAGAATAAATATTAAGTTTTTGGTATTTGGTCATTGCCCATTTCACATCTACTTCTTCTCTGACGCCACAGCTTAAATCTCGGTACCTTTAATCATCGTCTTTGAAATTGCTGGATCTTGAGCATCAGTTAACTAATTTAATTCTCGAAGCATATATATATTATAAAAACCCTTTATGCAGGTAAATCTACTGATCTCTCAGCTTCTTTAATAATATTTTCCTATCCAATCCTGGCTTAACGCTTTCAATGGAATGTGGAATTTAGAAAAAGCTATGACCAGTTAATCTAAGGTCTACTGAAATTAGTAACTTATTAGAGAAAATAATTATAGATTTGAAGTACTTGATAATTTTTAATTAAATACAATTAAATCAAATATGTCGAATTTAATCAATTTCCTGTCAAATATGTCATATTAAATTAAAATAACAGTATTTTAAAAAAAATACATTTAAAATAAAATGATAAATTCTTTAAAAAACACTATATATAATTATTTTTAAACACTCTGTGTGTGGGCTCAAATGATATCTTTAACGGGATTATTGATTTATCTAAAATAAAAATAAAACAACAACAAAATGAACCAAAAATAACTGTAATTTTATATACATATATATGCATAATAAAAATAAGGAAGAAAGTAAAAATAAAAAATTTTTATTTTTGTCTTTTTTTTTCTCCTTAATTGTTTTGAGTCCTTTTTTTCATGGATATATATATATAAACTCCAATATACCCATCTCTTTCTATTATTTAAATTTATTGTTTGCATCGATTATTTAGAGTTGGAGCAGGGGGTCTTTTAAAACAAATAGGGAATTTTTTTTAACATTGTACACTTTATATTCAAAAAAACAAAACCAAGTGTATAGTTTGTAACCAGCGAATTACTTTCTATTATAAATATATATATATATATGTATATAATACATTCATCTCCTCCGTAGCCTAGGTGGTTAGAGCGCAACCTTGCAATCTAAACACTGTGGCAGTCCCGGGTTCGAATCCTGGTGGGAGATACCATATCCAGTAAAATTAATAATTATAATAAATTAATATATAATAAATTATAACATAATAATTCTATACCTAAAAATATAATAATAAATAATTAGTAACAAATAATATAAAAATATACCTATAATCGTGTTTCCAGCTATACTCTATAATCTAATAATTAATACTGAATAAACAATAACCTATATGTAATTGAACGACAATGTAATTGCAACTGTCATATGCAATTACAATGGCAGTACGCACCTAACAACATGACACGGTTTCTCTACTTGACCGATAGATGACACTAGGGAAGAAATTAAGAAGCGACATCTTGTAGATAGATTACAGTAGACCAATCATTTACTTAATTGAAAAAGGAAAAAAAAAAACGATTCGAAACACAAGGCAGAGCGTCGGATAAGAAAAAGCAGATGGAGATGCCTAGTAGATATCCTATGCTCCCAAGAGGAGTAATAAGGACAAAAAAAAAAAAAAAAAAAAAAAAAAAAAAAAAAAAAAAAAAAAAAAAAAAAAAAAAAAAAAAAAATATAATACATTCAATTTGTATACATATATAAATTTTTATTATATTTATATATATACATATTACAATATTGTTATTATAATATGTTATTATTCAAAACGCTCCTGACAAACTGGCGCCATTCAGACACATGAATTGTTTGAAATTAGATACAAAAAAAAAAAATAAAAACACAACAACAACAACAAAAAGTAATTGAAAAAAAAAAATATATTAAGGCTCGGAAAGAATATTAAAAACTTTTACAACAAAAGAAAACATGTTTTTTTTTTAAATGTATATGTAAAAATAGACAGAATGAAAAATAATAAGAATCCTTGATTTTGTATTAAAGTTTAACCGTTATATTTTATTTTATCATAATAAATAATATGTCAAATGTTTCAAATGTATCGTATATGGACGTATATCCGTATTGCCATTTTAAGTTCATTTCCCCGCTCATACAATTTAAAGCATATACCGTTATACAAAAAAAAAACGGTTGTAATATTCAAGGAATGATAAAAAGGATTTCAAGGAATATGAAATTAACATTGTAAAGTGTATTGTAAGGAGCAAAAATTTAAAGAATTGAAATAAAAGATATAATAGATTAAAAGAAAAATACACACACACACAAATATAAGTATTATTTGTCATAGTGTGGTTTTATATGCGTTTTTAAATTGTATTTTAAAAATGACCACAAAAGTTATTATTATAATGGCGACAATTGTAATTATTTGAAATAAACATAAAAACAAGTAAAGAAACAGTCAGTCGGTGCAACCGACTTAGAAATACCCTACACCTATTTGGTTCAAATTTAAGGACATATCCATAAGTCATTTTAACACCATAAAAGCTGTTATTAATTTGATCGTAAGACATAGCTAACCAAATTAACTTTATAATACTAAAAACATTTTCTAATTATATTATCTATTAAAAAATATTACAAATTCTTACTAATTTGTCTATTTAAAAATATTCAAAAACAAGCAAACTTGAAATAAATGAAAATATATTTATTCCAACTCAATTACAAAATGAAAAAATTCTAATTATTAAATTTTGTGATAAAAAGATAATCAAAGCATAATATATTTAATAATCCAAATTTTTAAAAATTGCAATTATTTTAAGTAGTTAGTTTATATACCTAATAGAAAAGCTTACAAACGAAAATATGCAATAAATGTATTTCTAAAATACAATTACAAATTTAGAACTTTTCATATAATTCATTTAAATATTCAAATAAATTTTACATAAATGCAGCAAGTACCTTTGAATATAGCTGAACCACTACAATTAAGTCTAGATTTCGGAGACACATAGGACATAGGAAATATATTCTTTGGCTTTGAAATTAAACTCAACCAGAACCAATTCCCATGGTACTTTCATTACTAGTAACCTAGAGTTTAAATTTCATCAAAATACCGGCATTATTTTTTGAGTTATGGTGTTTTAAGATATATGTTTATTAGTCCTTGAACTTTTCAAGGGTTCCAGAACCCCAAACCATGGTACGATTTCGTCCATATGCAGTCCCGTCATACTTTCAATACTAGTTAACCCTTGTATACAATTGGAACGTTCTATCTTAATTTTAAGTTACTAGTTTTATTAATTTCGATGATAAGCTTTTACACATTTGGGGGTCTAAGAGAGGTCCTGAACCACCACTCCAAATGATCCCAAATTAGGGGGGCATGGAAGAAATAGTAAAGAACACCCTGGGTCAAATTTGAAGCTTCTACATTTGTTTCAAGTTACTATTTTTATTAATTTCGAAAATATGCTTTAAGGTCCCCGGAACTGAGTGCCTGGTCCCCGACCCACTAGTCCAATGGGGTCCAAATTTCAAAGACACTTACGCAATAGGAAGGGACACCCTGATACCAAATTTGGAGGTTATATCTTCATTGGTTTCCGAATTACGCTAGTTTGGCCTAAATTCGATAAAAAAGTTCTCAGTTCCGAACCCATTGTCCAATCCTCACCGTACGTAATCACCGCCGTAGTTTCATTACCAATAACCTACAGCACAAATTTCATGAAGATAGCCTCGTGAGTTATCGTGATTTTTAATATATGTTCGTTATCCCTGACACCGACTAAAAGGTCCAGAATCTGAACCCATGGGCTGATTTCGCCCTTATACAGCCCGCGCTTTACTTATAGTACTAGTTAACACTTGTACACAATTTAAACGATCTATCTTAATTTTAAGTAACTATTTTTAGTAATTTCGATTATAAGCTTTTAAAACTTGGGAGGTCTGAGAGGGGTACTGAACCACCACTCCAATTGATCCCAAATTAAGGGAACACGCAAGAGATAGTAAAGAACACCCTTGTGGCAAATTGGAAGCTTCTACATTTTTTCAAGTTGTTATCTTTATTAATTTTAAAGATATGTTTTAAGGTCTTCGGAAATGTGTGGCTGGTCCCCGACCCAGTAGTCCAATGGGACCCAAATTCTCAAGACACTTAGGAGATTGGAGGGGACACCCTGATACCAAATTTGGAGGTTCTATCTTCATTGGTTTCGGAATTATGCTCGTTTGGCCTAAATTCGATCAAAAAGTTCTAGGTTCCGAACGCATGGTCCAATCCCGACCTTACGGAATCCCCGAAGTAGTTTCATTACTAGTTACCTACAGCACAAATTTGATGAAGAAAGCGTCATTAGTTGTTGAGTTATCGTGATTTCTTATATATGTTCGTTAGCCCTTCGATCGATTAAAAGGTCCAGAATCCGAACCCATGGGCCGATTTCGCCCATATGCAATCCCCGCCGTACTTTCAGTCCTAGTAACCTACAGTTAAAATTTCATCAAGATAGATCCATTATTTTTTGAGTTATCGTGCCTACGGACGGACGGACGGACGGACGGACGGACGGACGGACATGGCTATATCGACTAAGGCGGTCACGCTGATCACAAATATATATACTTTTCCATATCTAGCTCGCTTCCTTTAGGTGGTTACAAACACCATACCAAAGTTAATATACCCCTTTACCTATTCTATAGGTGTAGGGTATAAAAAAATAGATTTTTATCGTGGTATACTGTACATTTTAAATTTATTTTTAATGATTGCTTTTGATATTTTTATTTTATAAAATGTTTAAGACTTTTGTTGCTTTTAGGAAAGATTTTTTTATAAAACGGATTGAAATATTTGAAATTTTTATTTCTGTGATTTGCGACAAGCCTTGGGAATGTATGTATGTATGTGAGTTTAACATATTGTGGTTTTATGAATTATGACCGGGTATTTGAGTAATATTAGGTTTTATGTTGGGTTAGGTTAAGACAGGACTTCGTAAAGTCTGTTAATATTTAGAAGGATCATACAGATATCACCGTAAGATTTTATTTTTATGGATTAGGTTTTTTTGTGAAGTAATGGAAGATTAAGAGGCCTCGATGTTGTAGTGGTTACGCATTTGGCTTATTAGCCGAAGGAGTACTGGTTCCATTCAACTCCAGGTAATAAGAAATTTAATTGAAAAAATATTCTTGATAAATCGTTTTTCTTTACAAAACCGTTTCGAAAAATTATTGATAGTGAAATACAAAACAAGTTGCAAGGCCTAGATATTAGGATGGTATATGCGGAAGATTGCTACAACAACGGAAGTTTATTAATGAAATTTAAGGATTTTTTTTTGTAAAAGGAAGAAATTTAACTTTTGATTAGCAAATTATTGGTTAATCTTTATAGATTTTTAAATTTATTCTAATTATATATTGAGCATATATTCTTACGTTTTAACTAGAAATTCATTTTGTATCGAATAATACAAAGTTCTTAAACTCAGAAATTAAATAATTAATTTACAGTCCAAGAGCCTGTGACTGCCAGATCTTCTTCATTTTATAAAAGGTAAAATTTTCTCAGCGCATACTTCCAACACAATTAGGAATGATTTAACTAGTATGTAGTTTGAGACATCGTCGCTTTGGCATATAACAAGTAGCAAACTTCAATAAACTGTAACTATGTACTTACATTATAGTATAAAAGTTGAATTTAATACATGTTACTTGGGTAACTATTACCAATTCGGAAAGAACTTATTTGGATGTGAAAAGGGTTCAGTATCATCTAATGAATTTTATTACAACATTTTATAGACATTTGTATTTTAACACCAAAAAATGAGAAGAAGCACAGCTTTATCATTATTATTCTTTATATTTCATATAGTACTTAATCACTAAGTGCTTCAAATTTCTTTTAACCTTTCAAGGCCAAAAAAAAAAAACTTTAAACTCAAAAAAAACTTCAAATAAATTTATTTATTTATTAACTTATGTTAACATGAATAGCAAACAATTCATATTACAAGTACATACTACAAAGCAACAAAAAAACGATCATTATAATTTTAAAGATAAAGAAAGGGGTTTTGACCTATACACAAATACTCATTTCAAATTTTTTGTGATTTGATTTTTATACAAAAAATTTACATAACTATTAAGAAATCAGTACTTACTTTTTTTTTGCAACTTTTTATTTATTTTAACAATAAGTATCTATTATTATAAGTCAATCTTTTCTATTCTGTCTAGTTTTTATGTCATATGTTAGAAAAAATAAAATTCTTCTGTACATAACTTCCTATTTTTAGCTAACCAAATAATCAAATAATCAAAATCCATAATATATGATTACATTTTAATGGGAAATATACGTACAAATTCAATAACATAAAATTGTCAATAAGATAAAATTGCGAGTATAAGTAATAATATTTTTAAATTAAGTTATAAAGAGTTCAACAAATATTTATTTTGTCTGATAACAATCATAAAATTTTGATAAAAAAATTAATTTTTTTATAAAATATTGACAATTGGCTTAAGTAAAGGTTTCAACAGACAAATTGTATTTTTAAAAAAAAAGATAAAGATAGCTGTTTACGAATTTTGATGAAGCAACGGAAATACTTATCTGGGAAAAATTTTGTTTTCGAAAATAAAAAGCCGTTGTTAATTTTTTACAATTTTAGAACTCTAATTTCTATTTTATTAAACAGGTGAAGACATTAAAAAATAACTGGATTTAAAAAATCTAAAAAAATTTGTACTAATATGTAGAATTTCAAACAGTCAGTAAATGGTACCAATGTCACGAATACCAGTATTAATCTAACACACCACTTTTCAGACTTTTACACTTTATAAGGAATATGAGTCTTGAAGAAAGTGGAGCAGCTATTTAGAACCAGTTAAAAAATCTAATGTTGTAGATTATTTCAATGTGTTCTCGGGAACTTTTTAAATGTAACACTAAGTTGAAACCCATCATCTTAAAAAATCGGAGACAACGGTAATTTTAATACCAAATTTTGTCGTCGACGGATTTTAGAACAAGCAATGAATTTAATCACTGAAACATAACTGTACAGTCTAAGCCACTTCCATTTTACAAAGCAGATAAATAAAGAATGCAACTTTATTCAAATAATGATATCAAAACTGTAATTTGATATCATAATATATAAGCTGTATATAATCTTCGTTTGAAGGAAAGCAGGAAATACCGTTATAAATTAAGTTTTCTTACTAAAAATTAAGATAAGTGTTATTACAAGTTATTTTTAGCATATAATAGGTTTTCCTAACTATCTAACTTTGTTTTAAATAACCTTCAAACTTCATTAATATATATAATCCATTCAACAAACTTTTTACTTTAACCAAAGTTAAATAAATCTATTTACTTATATTCCAAACAAATATCATTATTTAGAAATTCCTTAATTATATTCTTTTGTTATTTTCTATCTTTAAATAAACAGTCGGCAAACCAAACAAACAAATATATAAAACAAAAAAACTACTTTAATTTTAAAAAACCCATTCATTCAAAATTATACTCTTTATTATATCAGTACTTTGTAGTTATCCTTGAATTTTAAATTACTTATTCATTCGCCAGAATAATTTAATTATAAAATTTCCATTTATACAGACCATAGTTATAATATTAGATTTCCTTGTTTTATTTTTTCATTTTCTGTGAAAACATAACACCGCATAACAATTCAATTCTATACGAATGAATTTAATTTAAGAATTAAGATACTTTACTTACTTTATAAAAATTCGTCCTTGTTGTATCCTTTATTTTCATCTCTTATTTCTATCCAAAAAATGTACTGTGCCTCAAGATTAAGGAATAATGTAAATACAAATATATAAAATTTTGTAGATACTTATAGGTGTTGTATATGAATAATAAAATGATGGTGGTTAACTTATTTAATATAATTATGACTAACCCCTTTTAGTTTTCTTTAACATTTTTAAAAGTAAATTAAGTAAATTGTTGAGTTAAAAATAAATAAGGAAAATGAAAATGTCGCAATAATAAAGTTCAAACCGTATAACCGTATTTTAATCAAGAAACTTTAATTAAAATATCTAAAATGCTAAAATCCAGGAATCTGTCCTGAAAAGGTAACGAATACCTTAGGTTTTTTATTTAGTTTATTTAATAGATAAAAGAAGAAAGTAAATAAGGTAAATATAAATAAGTAAAATAAGTATAAAAAATTATCTTTATTGAGCTATACATATATGTGTACATAATTGTAATAGTTTATTTTGTTTATTTTTCTTAGAATTAAAATTGTGGTGGCAGAATCAAAGAAGTTAAAAAGTTCACAGGTGTACTGAATATAAAAGTACTGATTTTTCAGTCCATAATTCAATAATCCTAGAATCGTTTTTTTCCAAAACCCAATTCCATCCTTTCACATCCTTATACTCAGAACCAAGCACATTTGTATCACAGGTCCCATCCTACAGTGTGGTTAAAAAAGGTTTGTGATATTGGTGTGTTAAAATTGCACACTATCTATAGGAATTACGCACAGCCCCCATAGGTGGTTCTCGAAATGCCCCTCGTAAAAAAAATTGAATATTCAATTTAAAATAAATAGATAAAATCCAAAAACCAAAATTGACGACTAAAAATAACGGCATATCCTGCTCAATTATGTTTAGTCTAATTATCCTATGTAGAAGTAATTTATCTTGCATACTCAAATAATAATATTTGACCCTCAATGCAAAAAAGATGTTTTTGCCAAAAAAGTTTTCAAACTCTTCTTTTCAGTCAATTAACGAATTAATATTCTTAACTAAAAATGTTTCATTTAATTCAAAGTACAGTTAAGTAAAACTTAACTCCTTTTCTTAATAGTTTGCATAGCTACAATAATAAATTTTACTTAACAACAGTCTGGTTTTTTTCTATTATACAATAAGAAGCTTAAATTTTAGCCCTCCCCAAAGATATGAATTTATTAAAAGGCAAACAAAACTACTACAATTTTCATAATCGGATTTTAAATATCAAAATAAATTTTTAAAATAAATAAAACATTATCTTTTCTTTTCCAAGTTTTATTTTTTGCATTAAAATTTAAAAAAAAAAACAGAAACTCCAACAGAATATCAAAAAACTAAATATTTGATAACTTCTTTATTCATAAATTATAAACTAACTTTACAATTTTATCGTTTCTATACTTCAGTATACCTTTAGTTCATGGTATTCAACTTTGTTTATTACTTAAAAAATTAAAATCATTAAATAAATATGCATATATTTAAAAATACAACATGGGACATACGGTTTAATATTGCATTTCCGCGAATAATTTTACACGGGACGTTTACAAAGACAAAATAAAAAAAATAACTAATCCTTTCTAAAAAGGGTTAAAAATGCAAAACGAAGTTTGTTTAACTTCGTGAATTATAAATGCTTTAATTGGAATAGAAAAAAATCAAATGACATTTTTAAAAAGGGGTAAAAGTTTATTTAACTAAAATGTTTGTTATTTTTTTATACCTATAATTTTAAAACTATTTATAATAAAATAAATAAGATAAGTAAGTAAGATTAACTTATCATGGGTAGACTTAATGTTATAAATATTATAAAATTTAAAAACTTTGAAAGTTTAGATAGAAGTTACTGCGATTACAAAGCACAAAGACTGACGAAACCCAACATATATTCCCAAACCCAATTTCCAATTAACTCTTTACATTCTTATGCTCGGAACAAAGCTGTACATTTGAATCACAGGCCCAATCCTAAAGCTTTATTCAAAAAGTGTTATGGTTTTGGAGTACTAAAGTCAATCACTTCGCTACCTATAGAAACTACGTACAGCTCCAGTTATAAGTTGCTTTCGAAGCTTTCGAAGTAGCCCCAATGGTCAATGTCTAAGAAAATTTCTAAATTGAACAAGACGTCTTGAAATCCGGATTAAGATAACAAAAGAATCTTAGAAAAAGTATTCCGAATCAAGGCTTAAACTATTTTAAAAGCTAATTCTAAAGCAATTTTTATTAAAATATTTAAAACCTAGTTTTCGAAGTTCTAAAGCTTTACTGAATTTTAGAGCGATCGTAAAAACTTTGTATACGTTTAATATTTAAAACTTCGTTGTAAATCGCTCCCTAAATTTCATTCCGCACCTCATTAAATTTTATTATAATTAAAAGCAAACATTTTTTTGAAACCGCAAAACAGATTTTATTTTAAAATTTCTTTAATAAATCACTGATACACTAAACTTAAAACAAATATGAAAAATATTTCTGAAATAGAAAATTGCATAATCACCCATCCCTCCCATCACCCCAACCCAGTTTTCAGCTTTCCTTCATAACTGCAAAAAAAATAAAACAACATTAAATAAATGCAATGAAAGACTCCTTTTAAAGAATATTGACCTCTAATGCAATATACACCAATACAATGTTGAACCAATTCATTTATATAAAAGTATTAGTATTCTGAATTTAAATGTATACAAAGTTTTTATGCAAGAAAATTTGACCACCTAACAAAATATAGAATTACCACCATACCATACAATTTCCAAAGTAATCCTGGATACACAAACAATTTTTTTTGAAAAAACATTTACTATATACTTGTAAACCTCTAGGGAAAAAGATTAATTTCAAAAAATATACTCTATTAAGAGTTCCTTGGCGATATTGCAATACATATATAGAATTACATTAAAATTATACGGTCAGGACTAAGGAGTAAATTGAAATTTTCATTAAAAAAAAAAAAAGAAGAGCACAAAAAGAAAAATTGTAATGACAGGACACTTCAAATAATCAAAATATATACAGTCGAGACATATTGAATGCATTTTTACTATCCCTTCCGACTTCCCTTAGTACTAGTGCATATGTGTAAATGAGCGGAAATGGTTTTGAAAATAAAAATATCAATATACAATCATTAGATACTTTTGTATAGTTTTTGACTTTTATATTTCCTCCCTTTAAATTTCAACTGCACAATGTTTTCATCATATTGTGTTGTTTTATTTGTCCAAATAATAAATAACCCAAGTATATGAAAATTATTTCACTATTTATTCCCGATAATTTATTAAAGCATGAAGCATTAATAATTGCAAAAAATGTAAATTTTTTTTCTTGTTGTTCTTCCGTATCGAATAATTTATTCGGAACTTTTCATATACTCGTATATACCTTCAAACTCAAATTGAATGCAACATATACCATCAAACTAAAATTATGTAGTGCAACAATGTAAGGAAAGGACATGGAATCATCTCTGAATTTAAAATAGGAATTGACAAACCTTAAGGAGAGGATACTCATAAAAGATGATTCCAAAAACACACACCAACGAGAACATGGAAGTTCGTGATAATTAATTGACTGAAAAATTTTTTGCCTACAACTGAATTGTAAAATAATAAAAATTTTTATTTTACGCTTTTGTTTAATATGTCGTCCACCATTTGTAGCACACGCTGACATGTGCGTGATCTGGAAAATTATTCTTTTCCATTTTATTTTACAACAAAACCCATATTTATTTTTTCAATTTAAATTTTTTTTTAGATTAAAAATAAAACGACACGGTATTTCTCATTTACCCCTCTAAGAATTTAAAAATATTTTTAATTTATAATGTAGTCATAATTTAGTTTTAGATTTTAGACCATGGAATTCCAATGAAAATATGAAGATCTCTAACTACACATATTTTCTCAAATCAATATTTTAATTGTGATTCAGGAAATTTTCAAATAAAATCTATAAATAAAATTTCGAAGGACATCATTAGACATTAATTAATAAAATATTTTGGAAAATTTCAATATTCTTATTTTTTGGATTCGTAAATAATAGTTTAACACGCGTGTTATTTTATTTTAATGGAATTTTAATGAGATTCTCTTCTGTTTCTGCAAGGAAATATTCAAAATTAATTATGAAGATTTGTTATATGTATTATTAAAATTAAATTAGGAAAATTGTATTATGCAATTTGCGTTTCTATTATTGTAAATATATTTTTGATTTCTTAACATATTGATTTAAATTTTTAGATAGCTAATCAATGATTTAGTTTAATTAATTATACATTGAATTTAAAGTCAAAGAATTTTAAACAAAAATGAATCCGTTGAGTTCGAATTTGTTAAGAGTGTAAATTACAATCAAAAGTCAAGGAATCTGAAAGCGAAATTAAAAAACTAGAATTATTATTTATTTATGCTAGATTAAACTATAATCTTTTTCTTGACTTCATTCAGTTACTGTTTACCGTGGGTTGCTGTCGAAAACTTGTTTTAATAAGTTGTGTTCAGAAAATCTCTTTTCAAAAAATCTTATTTAAAAAAATCTCATTTTTAGAAAATCTCGTTTTTAAAAAATTCGGTTTTTGAAAATCGCGTTTTTATAAACTCTCGTTTTTGAAAATATCGTTTTAAAAATGATTTTTTTTATATTTAGGAAAAGGTTGATAATTTGGTATCCAACTCTAAAATGCTTAAAAATCAGATTTTTTAAAAAAGAGATTTTCTAAAAACGGGTTTTTTTAAAAAACGCGAGATTTTAAAAATAGGATTTACAAAACCGAGATTATGCGACTTTCCCATTTATCATAAACCAATGCAAAACCAATAAAAAACAAATATTTATTTTTTGTTTAAATTAATTAATTTAGTAAATATAACTCACAGATACAGGGTGGCAAAAAACGACCGATAGGTTTGAATTTTTAATAACTGTTAAATGTATGTATTCGAATGTATGAATGTTTAATGTAGAAAGTCTTAGATTTTCTATATTTTTTATAACTTTTCGTAATTTTTGATCGCTGTTCTGTTGTTTACTATTCCATTTCCAATTCCCCAAGTTTTCTTCACAAAATTCTGAAATAAAAATAAAAAATATAAATAAATTTAAAAAGTTATTAAACATTCAAACCATATCAGTCGTTTTGTTCCTGTAGTAAGGCCTAGTACTTTTCGACATAGTAATTATACGTTCAATTCATTAAAATCAAGGAATATTTATTTCCTGATGCAATTTAGGTACATAATATATAAATATAGACAGACCTGCTAGCCTAATACTAGAACAAATAGCACGTACGAAAATACCATTCAAAATATCAAATTAAACTAAATATTAATACTAAAATCACTCAATTATAAAATCCCCTATGTTAATACAATATTCAGTCAAAGTCAGTTTAAACTAATTTTTTTTTTTTTTTTGTACTCTTCCAACCTTGAAATTTGAAAACGCTTAAAACTTAAATATTGCAAAAATATTTTTTAAAATGAACGCATGATACTTACCAAAAAATTAAACAACCCATTTAATATTAAATAATAGCATATCATTTTATTAGTATGCAAAGAAAATTTATGACTTTCATTAATTCCAGTAAAACAATTCAGAATATTTTATTCCACCCTTTATTTAAAAAAAAGGAACCAGACCTAATCTACTCTACACTGTATATGATAATCTTTTTTTAATTTGGTTCATTTTAATTTATTATAGTATGTGTATGTACACATGCATGAAAGTAAAACTCTTAGTATACATTATACAAGTATAGTACAGGCCATTTTATATATATACATATATAATTATACATATATAATTTTCCATATATTACATGTAGTTTTAATTTCATGATATGGTCATTGAAATAATTTTTTTTTAAATTATGGAATATTGAATCATCATTGCATAAATTACCGTTCAAGATCATATCCACACCCAACAGATAAAAATTTTTACATCACATCAAATTCTAAAGTATACCACCACAATATTGTTCTAAATAACAGAATAAAACAACCGTTTTAGGAATGGAATTGAATTTAATTGAATTGCGCAATTATTACAATTTAAAATTGAATGTTTTTTTGTAAATGTGTCAACATAATGAGAACATCTTATTTTAGTATGTAGTATCTAATCTACATACAGTTGTATAAGCTCCCGTTCAAATTACAATATTTCAAATACAAATTCAAATAAAAAAATCCAAAAAAAAACAACAAAAAACAAAATTGGATAAAATTATAAAATTTAAGAATTTAAAATTGGATGAAAATGATGATGGATGAATTTATTCTAAAGTTTTATTTAAAAATTTTAATAAATTTTATAATTTTTTTTTTTTTTTTTGGTTTTTTTTTATTACAAATTCTTGGTGTCATCTGAAAGGATGGGGATTGGAATTAATTTAAGAAAATATAATAATAATAACAAAAAAAATATTAAACTTAAAAAGTATAACTGACCCACCATAAAAATTTAAAGGTTAAATTACAATATATTTTGAAGGAGAGTATTGCCAGATAGATTAAAAATTAACATCAATATTATTATGATGTATTAAATTGTGTTGAAACGTTTGTGATTTAAATATATGTAATTCAGTTTATGTTAATTAAGATCTAACCTACCGTATGGTCTAATAAAACTTATATATGACTATTTATCTTATAAAGTCGAATAAAAAGCTTCTCTTATGATAGGAGAGATTAACAATGGATTTAGAGAAAATATCAATGAAGGTAGTTTGAAATTAGGCCTTTACATAATACTGCAATTTAATATTATTTTAATTAAGTATAATTTGGATGTCCCTTTTGATTTTGGGCCATTTACATAATTTTAGTAAAATCTAAAAGATAACTAAAGCTACAAAGGTACATTAAATATTTATTAAATTGCGCCTGAAAATATGCTATTAATGCAAAAATTTAGCTATTATATTGCAAATTGGGTTTGTGCATTTATTAAATAATTTTAGGGTCAGCTTTAGAATTTTTTTTTAAATATTTTTATTAACTGTTGTCTGGTATGCTGCAGGTATTTTGTGTGGTTCATTTTTCTTGGATCTCACCTTTGCTTATAATACAATGTTGATTTCTTCAATCCTGCCAGAATGTTAACTTCTGTGCTCTACTTGGCTGATTTTTTTCGGGCTAAAATAATGGCCAACAAAAGCCTTCATCAATATATATACATTTTATGTTCTTCGATGCCATAACTTATATATATTAGTAAATATATATAAGTCATAAATACTGTATATTAAATGCATTTTAAAATTTTGAATCTTTATCTGTAGTTAAATATGAAAATTATTAACTAAAGATCTAATTTATTTTAGTGGAAATTTGTGTGTATACTTCTTTTTGATTTTTAAAATGTGGCAATTCTATGATACAAAGTACAATATGTGTACATTTGATGACTTTGAGAAGGTTAAATTTATATACAATATAAATGATACGCGTTTTAATTTAAGTCTTATATATTATGTTTTGTTTTTTTCCTTCAGTTTTAATTCCAATTTCTCTGAATAATAGAGGAAATATAATATTTTTTCCAAAGAAGTTCATAGTTTTTAGATTTTTTTTTTTACATAAATTTGTTTATAAAAGATTGAAAAAATATGAATATTATGTTTATATTCAAATGCTTTTCAATGGTATTTTTTTTCTAACATTTAAATATAAATGTAGCTAAATATTTTTTGATAATTACATCTAATAATAAACTCAGCTATTTTCGTCATCTTAATTTTAAAATAAAAGTATATAATAGAATCATATTATGTTCTTCTATCAACTTTTTTGATATTAAATCAATTTATTTAAAAAAAAAATTAAAGAATTTTATAAATAAGAAATGAAATCAAATCAATTGTTTGCTGATCTTTGAGTTTTTTTTGAATATTTTTAAATTAATTCCAAATTGATTACATTTTAAATTCTTATGAAATATTTGAAATAGTTTTAATTTATAAAACCGTATATTACCAGCTTTCAGTTATTTTAAAGATATATGACGTCAGATTAATTCAGTTATATGAGATTAATGGAATATGAGAGATGAGTAGGTGGTCCAAAGAAATTAAATCTTTAAGATTATTTTGATCTCAAATATGTAGAAAAGCATATTATAAGTATTCAATTACACGTAATTTCCTTACTTTACACGAATTCGAAATAACGTGTTTTGAAAAATTTATTCAATTTTTTTTACGCGTTCGAATTTGAAATAACGCGATTTAAAAAACATGATTAAATCCGGTTTAAAACGATTTGATATTACAGAAAACAATTTTATCAAGATAACAAATGATTTTTTACGCGAATTTTCGCGGAACGTATCAATCGCGTTAAAAGAGAATTAGTGGTAAAGTATAAATTTTAAAAAGATTCTATTTCTAAATTTACAGTTACATATTATTACATTTAAGTGACATATTATCAATTATATCCGTGTTTCTCCGTTAACGTAGATGTGAATTTTATCTGTCAATGTCAATTTTGTACTTGAATTGTTTTTAATTGATTGACAACATAATTGACAACCTGTCACTTACTATACAGAAGGCTTAGTTTTTTATTTTTTCAAAATTCTTAGAACACTTTAAACTTTTCAACTAACATTTTAATTATTTAGTTAATTAAATTAATTCTAAGTTCCATTTTAACTTAAAAAATTAAAGAAAGTTTATGCGATTACTTTAAAACACTAAATTGAATTTATTAAAATTTTTGTACTTCTGTACTTGTTATAGAAAATAATTGATCCAGAAAGTTGCAAGTAATCTAAAAAAATTTTCAAAAAGAAAAGTCGAAAAACGCAAGTCAACTTTTATACTTATCTATGCAAACTAAAAATCCATTTATCATTTTGTTTAATTTTTAATCAAATTCTTTTTTATCAATTCAACATGCATACCTCTTCTCGTATTTAATTAGAATATAACATACTTTATGAATTTACATTATTGTTCGCAATTCCGAAGTACAATATTGTTCGTAGATGAAAACGGAAATGAAAGTACATGCAATTTGGTTACGGTTATTGCATTTAAAAAAACAAACAAACATTTCTTATATCAATACACATACATTCTGAACTAGAGATAATAGTAACTAATTTTCTATTCAGAAAAAATGTAATTCTTGCTTATTTATCTGTATCAAGACTTCTAAATTCTTTTATTAAAGAATCTTTTCACAGCACAATATTAAGAAAAAAAATACGTAATTAACTTTCGAATTCAAGAAATACAGGTAAAACACTTCAGAATAAATTAGAAAAAAAAACCATACAAAACTAAAAATTAACATCAGTACCCTTTTTACTTCTAACTTAGTTCATTATTTAGTATATATATATACATATATGTAGTATGTATGAATAGATTATCTATAGAATAAAAAATACAGGTAAAATATATATGAAAATTTACCTACATATTTGTAAATTTTTTTTTGTTTTTACCTGACGATTACCGCATATCCAGTAATTATGCATGGATTTGATTCCATGCATGGCCAACCTTTCATTTTTTTATCGTAAGAAGGGGGAATTTTTTTTTTAAATTGGAAAAATGTGTACTCAAAGGGAATTACGGTAAAATTTTCAATTGTTGCTTTTATTAAATTATAGGTTTTGCAATTATTTTCTATATACGTATAGTTACGAATGTGTAGTAATACAGTTTTAATGAAATAAATTTAATTATTATTGAATTTTATATACAATATGTATTTAAGTACGTAGCTTTGAATTATAAACAAATTTCGAAATATAGACGAAGCTTAAATTTTAGTAATACAGTTATGATTTGGAAGAAAAGTCATTGTTTAACTATTATTTTTATATTTCTTAACTTAAAGTACTATTATAGTAGTTGATTGTGAGTATTTTATTTTAGATTTCGTTTTCCAAATATCACTATAGGTGGTGTTGAGTAACTAATTCAAAGAGTTTGAATATTTAATACATATTGACAATTGACTGACAATTAGTTGTTTTTACAAAATCTTCAATATTTACTTTTAACTTTGATTAAATTATAAGTTTGATTACTTTTCGCCTGCGTAAATTATGCATTGTCATTTTTTATTAAATAAGACTCAAACCAAATTTGATAATTTATATAGTCTAATCCTCAATCAGATTTTTTAGTATATAGACTTTTATTAAGATAATTTACCCTTGTTTTTGGCTTCGAAATAGAAGTCATTAAACACTATTGAATCTAATTCCTTTTTGAATAAGACAACGAAGAAGAACTCCTTCACAATCTCGTCATTCTGTACTATCGATGTGTCCCCAATGTATAAAAACAGAACCTATTGTAGGTCTCATGGTATATTACGACTGAATTTCAATTAAAATTCGAAAAATTTTTGATAACTTATTAGAGTAAAATAATATATAGTAATTTTTATATTTAAGGGAATTAAAAGGAACTGATTACAATGAGCAACAAGGAGGGCAACATATGTGCATCCCTACGCAGTTGAACTGTCTATAAATGAAGCAGCATGGTTCATAGCAATTCGCATGTCACGTTCATGGAACCATATTCCTAATAATGTGATTCCCCAAAAATTTCAATACATATATGTACGATATAGATTAATTTAAAAAGAGCATTAATATCTTCTATAACATCCCATTCAATTTGCTTCATGCTACACAATCCTAAACACAAATCCTTCAAAATTCCTATCCCCATAACCAAACTGTACATTTCATACTACAGGCGCCTTCCTAAAGTTTGCTTCAAAAAGGGTCATGGTTATGTGTCTTAAGGTCGTACACTAACTAAAGCTACATCGCACAATCCCAATATGTGGCTTTCGAAATGGAGATATGTTAGAAACTAAAGACGTATACCTCACATTATTCATTATCATGATTCATGAAACATGATTCATAAGATTGAAATATAAAGCAACTTAAATATTGTTTAGCTTTGTTATAAAACAAAGTATAGTGTATTTTTTGAATCCAATCATCAATGCTTTCATCTAATAAAAATAATATTTAATAAAATAAATATTGTGAAAAAATTATGAATAAAATTTAAATAAATCAGTTACATAAGTTTTACCTAAATAGTTAAAAAAAAAAAGAAATTAGATACTTTTCGAACCTCAAAACTTAATTAAATCTTATCCTGTGATCAGCATCATTAATTAAAATTTAGAGTTTTTTTTTTTTTTTTTTAATTCGATCTTGTGAAGAACTGGTTCCTCAAAATTTCAAAGTATTCAAACTATAAATAATAAATTTAAATTAAGTTTAGGACAAAAAAATATATATATATACTTTTATACATCAATACTTTAAGTGTTTTTATAGTCACAAATTATTTTTTTTTTAATAAGCTCTTGTTTTCAATATTTCATGATCATAAACAAGTTTTTTATATATTCTAGATCATATTAATAAAATTAAATATCTTTTGACTTTGAACAAAATTAAATTAGACAAAAAAAAATACAAAGCATCGAATAAACAACATACAGCACAATCATTCGAAACGCTGAGTTCAAACATTTATTTTTAGAAATGCTTTTCAATTTTTTTTTTTGAATTTAAGCTTTTGAAAATTGTCAAACTTATTAGAGACAAAACTTTGTTTTTTTTTTATATTCATTTGCATAATTACTTATCACATAAAAAAAAATTTTAAATCAATTTTGCGGATAAAAAGTTAAGTATGAAAAACATTGGCATAACAACTCATTCAAAAACTCCAAATGTGTATATATTTATTTATTATTTATTTATAATAGGTACCAGCACAATAATAAATATTGCCTGTTATTATTATAGTTCTTTGACTATTTGGCATTTTATCTTCTTAAATTAAATATTTTCTATTTATTTATAACTACAACATTAATTATTTTGTTTATATTATATATTGTTATATTTAAATTATATTTGGTCACCATGGAGATTTGTAAAATAAAAAAAATTATTTTTTCAATTAAAAAAATTCTTGACCCGTAGGGAAATTGAATCCGCACCCCTCGTTTAGGAAGCCAAATGCTTACCCACTAATCAACCTTGGCCTTGTGTATATATGTGTGTATATATACAACTTAGAGTATATATACGAAACTCTGTAAATTGTAGCTTAAATAATTGACATTATTTATAATATCAACATTTCGTTCAAATTTCATTATGTTTTTATTAGAATCAAATTAAATGTTTTCAGTCTTTAACTCTAGATTCGTTAATTGTTAAGATGTTCTATGGCAATGCCATGTGCTGTGGATGTGCCTTCATAAGTGTTTTGTGTACAACTTCTATTATGTTGGAGTTTAATATAATGACATTCAAAGTGAACGCAGACAGTATAACAATAAATTATCATTTAATCCAAACTTAGTGTAAACATTGTATGATCGTAAGGTTAAAAAGTGTTTATATTATAAAATAAAGTGTTTATATTCCTAACTCTGTTTTACGTTTTTTTGACATTTGTCAATTTCGATAGCGGCGTAATGGCTACGCTTATTGTGTAAGACATTTAACTGATTTTAATAAATTTTTAAGTTCAACGACTGTGGTTAGAGTGCCGACCTTTCATGCGAAAGGTCCGGGCGCGAATCCCAGTAAAAGTGAAAAAACTTTTCCGGTTTTCGACTCGACGCAGCTACTATTCGCCATTGAATTGAAATTAATGGCTTAATCAATAATTAAAAATTATGTGTCTTTAATAAAAAATACATTAATATAAACAATATAAACAAATACAAAAATGTAAACAAATAATTCAATTAAATAATATAACTCACTGATATAGAATACCATATAAATCTAATACAAAATATTGCAATATAAACAAAAATAGAACTGCATTTATTGAAAATCTAAGACATTTCTACATGTTATAAGGCCAAGTTTAAATTGTATGTGGAATTCATTAAGATCAATTCTAATAATACGAATATAATATGACGAATATAATACCCCTGTTTCAACATGTACCTATGGTATGGACCGACTTATTAGCCTAAAAAATAGAAATGTATGTACGATGTGTCAAAATCCTTATTACAACCATAGATTTTTAAACATCAAAGTCAATTTAGTTAAAGATGCTGATAGATAGGCCTGAAAAAATTCACTCTTCTTCAAAAATTTAAATACTAAATTGAAATTAATAAATTAATTAATTTAACAAAGAAGTTTACAAAATAAACAAACACAACTCAGTGATTCAATTATTATGTAATATTATTATAAACTATTCAAAAAATGAAAAAACAAACAAACTAATCAAAAATTTCAAAATAATAAAAGCTGTCAACTTTACGAAATACTGTCTAATAAAAATTCTAAATCAATTTAAATTTGTGTTTATTGTGTTAATCAAACTAGTTTAAATTTATGTAAATTATTAATTGACAAATTAGAATATTGACGTGAAATATACAAAAAAAAAAACAAATTAAAACTAATAATGATAATAATAATAAAATTTTTAGCCGGTAGATGTCAATGTACTCAATTAACACGTCGTAACTAAAATATTAAAAAAAAAAACTTGAAAAAAAAAACAAAACCTATAAAGAAAACATGATTGATTACATTAATTAAAAAATTATTTCAAGTTTTTTTATATTTTATCATAATAACTATCATTACAATAATAATCATTATAATCATCATCATTATTATTATTATTAAAATGAAAATCATTATAGTGATGGAATAACATTAGAAAATATTGTAAAACATTTTCATTGTGATTTGAATTTTAATTATATTTTGCTTTTAAACATTTTTTTAATCGTATTTGATACTTAACTATGATTAGTATTTTTTATTTTTTATTGTTTTTTTATTATTTCATCTTATTCAAAATTAAAAAACAGTAGCCAACTTTAAACAATCTTTAAATTAAAATACCAAACATTTCTTTCTTTTTAAATTTAAAGATAAATAAGATATTAGAAAGAAACGCATTTATTGTTTACACTATGTAATACTTTCTTTGATGACAATTCCATCAATTTTAATTTGATGAAAAATTCTTCGTGTAATATGGTTGCAACAAGTATTCGAATAACGAACTTTCATTCAAAATATTTGTTTTTGTTTTTTTGAAGTATTTATTGCCTGATTGTGTTGCAATATTTACTAAAATAGTAAATGTGGAAGAGTGTCGAGTAGACTGTGTCAACTATAGGATACCCGTATGAACGTAATATATATAAACGTTATATTATCCGATTAATTACTATTGCCAAAATATTAAATAAACAATTTAATAGACTCTACGAGTTGTGTATAAAAGTTGTAAGCCAGCTATTCAAACCCGCTGCACCAGATCAATTAAATTTGGCAAATAATTTCACAAGACTTTGGTAAAAGTTCTTTTAGTAAAATTTC
The DNA here is from genome assembly GCA_963082915.1 of Dolichopus griseipennis. Classification (NCBI taxonomy): domain Eukaryota; kingdom Metazoa; phylum Arthropoda; class Insecta; order Diptera; family Dolichopodidae; genus Dolichopus; species Dolichopus griseipennis. The sequence goes on from OY720445.1 coordinate 7,240,294, forward strand.
AGGCACCCAGCTTTCTTGGGTATATAGAATAATAATGATTATTAAAAAATTATCGAAGATGTATGGGAGCTACTGAAACCGGTTGATTTTAATAGCAATTTAAGTGCTCTTGCGGGCGAACGAGTGGACATCGATTTACTTTTATAGGCTGATCCAATACATACGTTTAAGTCTATATCTACTCCTCCCCTGCATAACAACGGTAATTCACATCGTAACAAACGTAATGGCAAGTTTAGTATACTTTCCCTTTGAACATACGTTGTTGATGCGGGTATAAAAAACCGTACAAAATTGATTATTTACAAAATATTGACATTTTGGATTGTTTATGCCATTCATTTGGTATTAATTCAGACCAATTTCAGACAAATTTACAAAGACATTGTATCTGTTGTATCAATATATACACAAACGTATTTTATGCGTTTTATTCTCCGATGTATACGTTACGTTCATCAATGGCGGCAATTTCTTTTTAAATTTATATAATAGTCACTAATTAACATTTGAATGAAAAAAGTTTTTTTTTTAAATACTAGTAGTTTTAAACAATGAATTAAAGATAATAATTTTTTTTTCAAGAGAGTGGTTATTAATATATAAGCAGCGCTAGCCGCTAAATCAACAAAATGAATTAATTTAATAATGATTATTAAATATAAGTATATATATATTTATGTTTAGCGCGGTAGGAATTCTGCTTTACTAATAAACGTTTCATATTTAAATTAGTTACTTAATTAATATACATGATTTTGACTTTTTTTTTTAGTTGTTTTTTTTTTAATTTATGAGATAATTTTTTTTTTAAATAAAAAGAAATTATCTAGATCAAAATATTAGTTATGTAATTAAATTTTTTGAGTTTTTTATAAATTGATTAACAGTCATATGTTCGTAAAAAAATAGCTAAATTTTAAATTATATAATTATATAGTAGTGGAAAGTTGAGAAGAAAATAAATAATAAATAAGATCGAAACCTCTTACATAAAGTTTGGGGAAAAATAACAGGGTCCGACATTTTTATAAAATAAATAATTAATTCCAATGGAACATATTTAAAGTTATTTCCAATGCAATATGGAAGGTAGATAATGATTTATAATAATTAATTATCATCTAATTTGACTCAAACATAGTCTTTTAACTAATGAAACGTTTAAAAATCATAAATTAAATATGTTAAATTTTGACTAAAGATTTTAATTACTACTTAGAAGGTTTAGCCACGCTTTTTTAGTTTAAAGCATAACTGCTATAACCAATATTTTAAAAAGCCATGGGCTGAATTAATTAGTTGACTCTGGGTGGATTATCTTATAAATTCTTTTGTTAGATATTAAAAGGGTTCACATATCTGCTATATATATTTAAAAAGACCTTAATTTTATAAGATCTTCAAAAAAGCATGTAATCAAATGTCTACCATAACCACTATTTTTAATTGCCATGGCCTGAATAAGTTTTTTGACTGTGAATGGATTAAATACAATTTTTTTATTAGATATCATCTGTGTTTTAGACAGAAGCATCCAAATTCTAAATTTTATGAGATATTAGATCTTAATATATAATTTCATATTTTTAATTTCCAAAGTTTTAGATTAAAATTTTAAATATTAATAAAATTACTAAAGTTTGCAATTTCATATTGAAGCAAAACTATGAGATCATTACATAAAAGGTATTAAAAATTTTAATTTCCTCAAATCCTAAAACATATTCAAGGAAAAATATATAACTAATACCTTTCTTTAGAAGATAAATACATTGTATCATAAATTAACTAAAAAACCAGTTGAATGTTCGTTAAAAAATTTTCTTTATAATTTTGTACCTTTGATTTAAAATTACACTTATTTACTTTTTTTTTTCTAATAAAAATTATACTATAATTTTAGTATATACTATACAATCAAATTTTCAATAATAAATCTACAATAAAATTTATTACATCAATTTTCTTTTAACTAGTAATTTTTACTTAACAATTTTCTCTGGGAAAACAAAATACGAAAAACCAAATAAAAAACAACAAACATTGAAACAAACTATAAGGAAATATTAAAAGGAAATTCGTTATTATCATCATTTTCCTATTTGTTAATTTTTTTTGCTGTTTTTGTAGTTTTTATATTTCTTGAAAATTTATTAAGAAATTAATTTAAACTATATACTATATATAGTTGAAATATAATATTATTAAAGAAATAAATAAGATTTGTTGTAAAATAACTTTTAACCTTATATACTTATAAAATTTGAATAGTTTTTCTTAAGAAAAACCTTCATTACTGAAATATAACCTGATACAGTGTATATTTTTTAAATGAGTAAAATTAGAGTATGGTAAATTGAAATATGAAATTATATTTTATAATTTAATAATTTAACAGATAAAATTAATATATTAGTCAGCAGTTTCTAAATGATTTCAATGGAATGCCAAATTAATTTAAAGTTAATTTGATTACGACATTTCGTTAGATTCAATGTAGTTAGATTAGATTTAATGAATTATTAGAAATTTAAAAAGTTGCTAAATTTAAATTATAAAGCAATTTTAACTTAAAAAAACTTATTAGACAATGAAAAAAATGTAATATAAGGAAAATATATAAGTAATTGCCGGAAGTTAATCAAATTTAACATTAAATACAATAAATAATATTTAAAATATAACTGCTATAATTTTTAACACCTGTTGATTAATTTAAATCAAAAGTAATTCAACGGAATATTTCAAAATTCGTGTTGTAAGGCACTTTTCTTCACTATATTAACTTCAATTACAACTAAGCTTAATTTTATAAACTTCTTATTTGGTATAAGAAACATTATCCCCTTATAGGGTCTTAAATATGTTTTATTCAGAAAACCCAGCTTAAGTCGATTTTCAAAATGTCGACTTCCTAAATGTTGGCACCCACTTACTCACATTTTTTTAATTTTATGTAGACGGACTTTAGAAATGATTTTAAAATCAGCACATACATATAAACCTTTTATCCTGGTCAACATTTTAAGATCCGATATTTTGAAAATTTGACATAAATTCCCCAACCAGTTTTATTCAAGTTTTCAGCAACAATAGGTACTAATATTTTATAAAATTGTAACTTTTTATATACGTATGCCATTTTTTTTAAGTGTACCTGGCACATCGAACGCCTAACTCACAATATAACGCACATCCGACTGACGCAAACTTCGCAAGATTGTGCATCCCCACTGGAATATGACGTACAAACCTCATTTTTTCAAATCTTTAATCCGTTTCGGCAAAATAACTTTCCGGCTTTACTGTTCTCCAGCCTAGGTAGCTCGAGCTATTGACTCTTTCTTTTATAACTCTCCGTCTACTCAATAACTCTCTCGGTTTAGTGAAAAGCAACTTAACGTGGAAGAAAAATGCTTAATTTGCGAAAAAACTTTTATGAAGTCTGAGAGATTCATAAAAAGGAAGGGAAAAATCATAAATATAGAAAACACTTTAATGTTTTAAATATATTCAACTTATATTAACTAATACTATCCAATTCAAGTTTATTCATCATTATGATGTCATCAACTATAACGTATTCAGAGCATTACAATCTACCTCAAAATCTATTTAAGCAATTTTACATTTTCAAAATTGACTAAAACCAAACTTATTTTTTAATATATTCGCATTTCATGGAACTAATTATAATTTTAAATTTATTAAAAATTATATTTATATATCAATTTCAAACATTTTTAATTTATTCAACGTTCTAGAATCTAGACGAACCCTTTTAAAGTAAAAAAAAAAACAAAATATTAATAATTTTTACTGAAGAATTCAATAACCATATCATAAATTTATAATCAACCAGCTACAACTTAACAAATATGGTTATTATTTTATTGCCAAAAATTACATTTTTATTTTAATTTTTATAGTTTTTACTGAAAAAAATACCGCCTAACATAAAAAAAAACCGCCAAAAAAATGCTTATTATGATTCAGCGAACCCATTCTGATCACCGATCAGTTTTTTAATTTATTGTTCTATTAACATACCAATATTTATTAGGTAAAACCATTTTTAACATTAAATATATTTATTTGGTAATTGACTACCCCAAATTATTTCATATTTTGAATACTAAAATAACAAAACCGTAAATAAAATGGGACCCTTTTTGATTGAATTCATCATTATCAATTAATTATATAGGTTTTTTGTTTGGGTATGGAAAAATGAACTAGAAAAAAAAAAATTGGTTAATTGAAAGTTTATTTAAAAAATTTAAAAATTCAATTCAAATAATGGTTGAATAAGTCAATTGATCGGTAATCATTTATCAATTTTTAGCCTAGATCAGATCCAATTTATAATCAAACAAATAATAAAAAGTAATCAAAATAATCAAGAAACAAACAAATAAAATATTATTTAACTACTATAGGATATTTCAATAAATTTATAATAATCAAGTTGCTTCTAATCAACCAAATAAACAAACTTGTCTGTAAATTTCAGGAAGTTCGAATATTCGAGACTTAAACCAATCTTCTATCTTAAAAGACCTAAAATGGAATTTAAATATAAATCATTTTTCATTTTGAGGACTTTTTTGTCGAATTTCAATATCGAAACATATAGTCTGTAACATTCAGCACATATGAAATTCGGCGATCCGAGACTTAAACCAGCATATGCTGTTTCAATCGATTTCGGATCAAGTTTACAAAAAATCAATCTTTCCATTTCAAACATTTTTGAGTCAAATTTCAATTCCTAAACTAGTCTGTAATTTTCAGCAATTTTACTGGAAACTCGACGATCGAAGACTCAAACCAATATCTCCTATCCAAATAGACTTTGGATTGAACTTGAAACAATCGATGATATTTAGACCTTTCAACTATGCAGTTGGATAATTCAAAAAATCGAAAGCTTAAACATATACCCTGCCAATATATTTTGTTTTGAATTTAAAAATTTCTCTAAAGAACATTTCCATTTCCAAAAACCATTATCTAAAAAACTCTCGTTAAAATTAAATAGTATCATAAACGAATATTTTTATTAAGAATTCAAACAATTTAATCACCGTAGAATTTCTGTACAGAAAAAAAAATTTAAGAAATGGGGGCACTCATACTTAAAGTTTTATTAATAATTTAAGTAATCTTATGGAAGAATGATTACAATCTCATATTATAGAACCATCAAAATTACATAACAACATTACACATAGAACCAACAAAAAAGGCGTCTACAGAACTACTAAAATACTTTTTTTTTAGTACAATTCAGGTCAATGTCAATCATATCAATTTATTTGTCATTTTAAATCTGCTGTTACAATTAAAAAAAAATTTTTTTTAATTAAATGTAAATATTACTTTCAATTTGTTTTTTATTTTAATTAAAAAATATTTTTTAAAAAGCATCTTAATTAAATGGATTAAGTAATAACATGATTAATATAGATGACACTTCGTTTTGAAGTAACTTTAATTATACCCATTAAGAGACACTCTGCTTTTTAAAGTCTGTTTTTTTAATAATATCAAAGGAAAAAATTTCTAGTAGAAGTCATTTGTGAAATTATTTTAATTTTAGAATTTAATTAAGTTTTAGATAGAACATGTGTTGATCAGACTGTGTAATCAATTAGGGCGTTCATATTATCTAACCATTGCGTTGGATGTGCGATATTGCGCGATAAACCAGCAGGTTTTAGAATCTCCAAATACTTTTAGAGATAATATTCCGTCTCCTTGAAAAAAAAAAATTATAATTGCCGTTACCACATTTGTAGTTCACACCTCAGGTTTAAGAACTGCTATTAGTTTTAAAGGAACTATATTACTTTGTTTATCCGAAATATTGTTTTTCTGAGTGTATATTTAAGTTTTTTAAATAATTAATTTATAAATTCCTGTATATTTTGCAATTCAATTTATTTATATTTTATGTATATTATATTTTAATTAAATTAATTTTTTTTTTTTAATTTTTAGGTAAGATACAACTTTTGTAATTGATAATAATGTGTAATCAATAAGTGACCATAAATCTTTCATCAAAATAAGTAAGTGATTCATTTTAATGAATAAATCAATTTTACTCTTATTTTGCAACTTCCATCGTTTTTTCTTATCAACTAATTTTACTCAAAATCAAAAATTAGTCATTAATTCAATATGATTAAAATAACTTATTTATTAATTTGATTACAATTAATTTCATAAACCAAAAATATTTAATTCTTCAACACTTCAAAATACTTTGTGAATCACAAATTGTTATTACTAAAAAAAAAGTGATTCAAAATATGAAATCATATCTAACATAATTGATTCATGAAATACTATTGAATCAAATAATACTATATTACAGTCATAATATTAATATCCACCTTTTTTTCATAATCTAATAAATATAATCATAATAATAATAACAATTTTGTATTTCATATAAATAAATAATCGCGATGAAATATTATTCACTTATCATTTGATACATTTGTACTTATCATAATTCATACACTCTAAATATAGATTAAATAATTAATCAATAAATGAGTACGATTCAATTATCTTATATGAGTCAATCAAAATTTAATAAACAAAGTTAGAATAGCTACAAATATAATATAAATTTGTAGCTATTCTAACTTATACAAATACAAATTTATATTATAAACCATTTAGATGCGAATACGTATTCTGTTTCCAAATTGAAACTCAAAAATTTTTAAAATCCTAATTAATAATTTATTAATGAAATACTAAAAAACATATTTAATAAATATTTGCTTAACCAACAGAACTTTAACAAAACACTATTTTTTTTAAATTTTTTTATAATTATTTACGATCTATTAAAAAAAAAAAAAAAAAAATCATCTGGGCTCAACCGGGATTTGAACCCGGGACCTCTCGCACCCAAAGCGAAAATCATACCCCTAGACCATTGAGCCGCTTGAAATATATCAACTTTTTATTATATATTAGTGATAAACTTTTTTATGCAAACTATTGAAAAATCAAAAAAAAAAAAATCGTCAACAAAATATATCAACTTTTTATTATATATTAGTGATAAACTTTTTTATGCAAACTATTGAAAAATCAAAAAAAAAAAAATCGTTATATTTTTACAGTTAACTGGTTTAAGTTAAGCTTTCTTTAAAGCGTTTTTAATTTAATACAAAAATATTTATAAATTTTGGTTTTTAATTTAGTAAATACGTAAAAATGATAATGGCAAAAGCTTTTAAATCAAATTTTGTATTTAAATACTGAATTTGAATTTCCTGAACTCAAATACTTAAATAATATTTAGAAAATCCATTGATTTCAATTAAATGATTACTAAAAGTGCTAATTACTACTGCTAAAGTCTAATGATACTGTTAGATTTAAATTCCTAGAATAGGAGCAATTTAAAGTCACTTAAATTCACCACATATCACTATTCGTTTCCTTTTACGGAAATGCTAAAAAGTGCCTAGAGGAAATATTATTTAATTTTATTAATTACTTTTCCTATTATAACACATTTCTATATATATCGCTTGTATAAGACTATTAAACGCAATATAAACCATCTATTATTAGCGTTTTTCATAAGATAATAAATTTTTCAGAAGATTAAAAACACTGCAAAGTAATTAATTTAAAATAGTTACTATTCCCTATGTTCCCCTATTTATTTATACTAATAAATATAAAAAAAATAGTTTAAAATTTTAACTTTTAGTGAATGCCTAAAGTGAATTTTTAAAAAAAATTTTAAACTATATTTTCTAAATTAATTACACAATGACTATCTATACACTATCATCTACGCAACCTGTATGTTAGTAATTCTTACAAAACCAATTTACAAACTTTTACTTTAACTTATGCTATTACATAATTTTATTAATTACTAGCACTTATTCAATAGATACAATGAATAAAGAAGTGCTGGTTTACAAAAATGTTAAAAGTAATAAATTTTCAAATAAATAAACTTATAAGAAGAATACCAAGCATAGTTCAAAAATTTTTGAAATTATACGAAGCTAGTTAAACCAATTATAGCTTTAATTCGTGATCACTACTAAAATTTCATAATTTCCATGTAAAACCAAGTTTTTTTTAAATTTTTTGTCTTTAAAAATTTTAAACTCATTTTTAAAGCACTTAGAAGCTATTTAATTATAATTACTAATCAGTAATATGGCAGAATATATGTAAGTAACAAAACCTGGACATAGTTAAGGAAGCTTTTTTTTTAGTTGAATGGAATAAGTTATTTATTTGCACATCAACATAGCTCATTTTTTCTTAGAAAATTTTGACAAATCAATTGCATTAGGTTTTGAACACGAAGACAGCGAGCAAGGAATGTTTTTTTAGAAAGCTTTTATCTCGCAAAAAAATTGCAGAAGAAACGTTCACTCGTTGTCCGTGTGTCTAAAATTCTAAACAGACATTTGTAAAATTTAAAATTAGGTGCAATTGACTTAGGTCTCGGGAAAATTTTTTCAGAAGCTTTTAGCTCGCAGAAGAAACGTTTGCTCGATGTCTACATTAATGAGATTCTATGGTCTCAGGCAGGAGTAAATATCACAAGCCTGTATTTCTGCTAACTGCATTTCACATCAGGCTTCTACATCATGTTTTTGCGAGAGGCAAATGAAAATTCAGACATTTGTAAATAATAAACAAATGAAATACAACCTTATGATCAAGAATTACAGGCCAATAATACTACGGGTAAATGAAATACAGGCATATGACGCGCTTCCTCTCAGAAATGCTGCCTTGGATTGAAGATTAGAAACCTTTCATAATTTTCAAGTTACCTTCGTACCTACTTTCAACATTTTAAATTTATATTTTCATTCATCACAAAAAGACTTAACCAATTCGTTCCCACGAATTCTAAACGAATATAATAACACTTTAATTCTCCACTTATATTATTTTTATTTTCTTTCTTATGACATAAAATATATTTATTTAGAAAGTTTTTCTTTTCAATTCTTAAAACGCAACAAAGAAAAACTAAATAATTTTTAACTTATTTACGGTATTAATAATAGGTAAAAATAAAAGGTAATTAACCATAACCTACAATCATCACATTACAAGCAAATTAAAAAACGTTAAAATACTTATTATTATTTTTATGTATTTTGATTTTTTTTTTTTTGAATTTCCGTTAATCGTTTAAACCGATTTTAATTTTTATTTCAATTTAATGATCTTTTGGATTTACAAATAAAGCGTTATTATGTTCGCTCAAAAAACCAAAAGTGTTTAACCTGGTTTTATAAAGTACAGTAATTTAAAATTATTAAGTAATTTACAAAAAGTGACCAAAACAATGGATGACAGAAGAAATATTTAAAATAATTAAATAAAATTTTAACTTTGAGATGTAAAAAAAGTGGTACAAAATGGAGTCTAATTATTTTAGTACAAATAGAAATTTAATTTAATAAGCTTAATTATTTTTAAAATCTAAAATTATAGTATGAAATTTGAAAACTACGCGTAACTGTCATTTGTCATTTATTGTATCACCTAGCGTCAAACATTAAAACTGCGGTAAATAGTAATTTTGATTTATTTGGACCTCTAAATTAAAAAAGAGATACAATTTTAGGTACTTGTCATATAGAAGAAGTTACCAAAATTTGATTTGAAGGTTAAACCCAAATTTTGGTTTTGAGCAAAATTTTAGGAGAAATGTCAAAATTTTTCATTGAGAAAGTTAAAACTTCTCATAGAAAAATGGTAAAATTTTATTTCGTAGCAATTGACCAATTTTTTAAGTCTTGAATTAAAAGTTGCTTAAGAGTTGATATTAGGATTGCCATCGTATAGATTTTTATATGAACACAGAAGATTCTTAATTGGATGTGATTTTAGAATAAGATTCAAAATATTTTTGTATATGACAGATTTTAAATAGAAGAGATTGTAAAGTTGAAAATCGAAAACGGTTGAGTATATAAATAAAATATATATAATAATTACTCAAAATTTGAAAAAAACTAGCCAATTTTAAGTAATTATTATATATATTTTATTTATATACTCAACCGTTTTCGAAAAAAACTTCCAACAAGAAGATTGTTGGATTGGAAATTGTTGGATTTCGTATTTGAGGAATATTTTTCATTGAACCCAAAGAAATCCACCCATAGATTGTGAAAACAAACACCCATCCATCATCTGCGTATGTATTTATCTTTAATCAAAATCTTATTTCAAATAAAAAAATCTACATTTAAAAATAAATTTTCTGTCCAACTATATCAAATAAATAATTAGTGCTAAATAGTTTGGATATTCTAGATATTATGTAGTTTTTAGGTGCTTCTTGTCGGATTTTCTTTGTCTTTTTTAAATTTCCTGTCTGTATTTTCTATTGTTTCTAATATTTTTTTTCAACTTTCACTTCCTTACCTTTTTATCATTTTGATAATTTTTCTTTTTATTTTTGTTTTATCTGACATTTAATCCAATAACACAATGTAACCCTAGGGTATGCCCCACGTTATTTATGTAATTATTAATTAGAAAAGAAAGAGATAGAAAATTAATTTAAAAAAAAAAATAATAGACAAATATAGGAAGGAGTTACCGAGACAAGAACATTAAAATGTTGTTTACAATTTTGCCCCTTTTATCTTGTCAAAATCAAAAAAAAAAATTTTAATAAAAATTATAAAATATTTTAGCATAACAAACAAAATCTTATGTAGTGCTATCTCTTTTTAATTTAATTTTTTTCTAAGATAGGTTTTTTTTTTTGAAACTTCCTCAAAATTTTTTTTTTTCTAAACCAATAAAGAAATGGTAACACCTGGTCTCTAATATATGCGGATTCGTATTATATTATGTGAATGATATATATATATATATATATACAAACAATTGTACATATATATTTTTTTTTACTTTACTAATATAGTACAAGAAAACCCTAATCAGATTTCATATATAAGAACGTGGAACTAATTTATAAAAGATTTTATAATAATATTAAATTATTTTATTCACATTTGATTGTATTACCCTTAAAGGTTTACACATTGATTGATTGATTAATATTTATCTATTAAACGTGCATTGTATTCTAATTAGTTAAATATCGTTACAATAGTGTTGTTTTGTTGTATTTCATATATGTAAATATGTAAATGTACGCGCTCACACAGCATAGCGTACAAACAAGGTAATCAAGCTCTATATGAAGTGTATAATTTAAATTATAAATGATATGAATTATGTATTCATATTTTTTTTTTTTTTTGTTTTTGTTTTTTATGAATTATGATGTTGTCAAAAAATTAAAATTGCACAGTGCATCATTTGAATAATTAATTGGTCTTATATATGGGTAATATGAATGATAGATTGATATGGAGCAGACATTTTCAATCTTTAGAAAAAGAAATGTTACATTTAAATTTTAAAATTTTTTATTTCTTTCCTAACGGAAATTGAAATCGACAAAAGGTCTAACTCCATCCCGCGTTATTTTGTTTTCTAATGTAAACCCTTGATAGTGCCTTGAACCCTTGTCAGTTTCTACAAAAGCAGCATACCCGTCTTGAATGGTAATGAACATAACACCCACCGCATCTAAATTTATCTCAAATTTTCGGGATATATTGAAAACCTAGGAAAACATTTTTGAACCAAATTTTAAGTTTCTACATTTTCTAATTTAGAACGGTAGTTAGAATTTCGGAGGTGTATGGGAGTTAACTGAGCGGAAGTAAGAGTTTGGAACTCCACTACAGAAAAAACAGAATAGAACACCCATGTACTAATTTACAATTTAATATTTTTTTTAATTTCTAGAATATTCTGTTATTTCTTGGGAGGTATTTGGGAGTTATCTGACGAAATTTTAGGAACATTTTTTACCAATGTTGTACACCAACGGAAACCAAAATGAACATTTTTGTACCACCCTTGTACACTTTGAAGATTTTATCTTTATTAGTTTCGGAGATAAGCTCGTTTGATTCCAGAACTAAAATCAAAGGTCTGACTTTGACAATTTCCAATCTCCGCCTCATCTTCATGATTACCTCCAAAAAAATTTCATCAAAATAATCATTCTTTTGTTAGTTATAATTTTTTGAGACTAAGGAACAGACGGACATCGCTAAATTGATTTAGGAGATCTATCTTTTTAATCTATCCACTAAAATTACATATTTTTTAAAAACTTCTATACTCCATTGGTCTTGGACTGGTTATTAAACATTTTGAGAAGCACTAATTAAAATTATGCATGCACTATTAATAACATTCGTAATTGAATCTTATAGTAAAGGTAGAATACTTTTATAATAAATCAAAACCCTACGATATTTTAATTATTTACATAAGACTGATTTTACATAAAATTTGTTTCTTTTGATGTCTTTATATACAAAAAAAAAATAAATTTAATATTTATTAAGTTGTCAAGTAAATAACGTTTTTTTTTTTTTTTGTTAAAACCTAATATTGACTTTTGTGTTGCATTATGATGAGTTAATTGCTTCAAGAAAGTGTCAATGAATTTGACAAATTTTTAAATTTTGACATACATTTTTTTTTTTGAAATTTTTAATGTAAATATAATTAGGTAAATTTTTGAAAAAAATTCTATAAAATTGTTATTTTTTTGGTAAGTTGCTTTCATTGTGACCTAATTTCACTTTTAAAACAATTCAAGATACCGTAGAAAATTTAATGTGAATAGTAGAGTATTTGTTTTGTTACTCGTTACAAATTTAACTTGGTTTTAAGTACTCGTAATTGTTTTGTAGGTACTACAAGTGATAGAGAAATATATAAATTGATAAATTAAAATTACATTTTAAATGAACTACTTTTAATTTACTCAACTAATTTGGAATTATTTTACAATTTAAGTGATGCACTTGTTTAATTATTTAGGTGTTTAGGTATTTTAAAATGATTGTGGCAAATATGAAATGTAAATTAGATTTTTTCACATTTTTTTCCCTTTTTAGTTTCACTGCAGAAAGACTATATTTTTTAAATAATGTTGGTCCGCCTTTCGACCCCTTTGACAGTCTTTATTTATAACCAATTTCATTTGAACAAGAAAGCACTTAAAAATTAGGACTCTGATTTGAAAATCAACGCATTTGATATGAAGTATCGAGTATAAATTGAAGTGAGTAAAATCTATAGTTACCTGTTTATTACGTAAAAGAATAAGTAAATGGTCACCTCAGTAAATAACCTCAAATTAAGTAAATTAAGTCCCCTCAGAATAAGTAAACTTATGCTTGAATGATTTTATATAACAAGTACAGTGTTAAAATTTGTCTTACTTACTTTAATATGTTTCTGCTGATTAAAATTTGATGGACTTCATAAAGAGTTTATATGGTTTTAACCTAATTTGTCTTCAAATAATTATAAAATTCATAAACTGAAATATTAATACCTTCAAAAATAAATAAAATCCATTATCTGTATAATAACTACCATTATCTTTAGAGATTAAAAAAACAAAGAAATAGGGAAACTTTACAATAGGATTTCCCAATTTGAGAATAAAATTTTACAAAAACCCAAATTTTTGATTTAAGTTTGATTTTATTGTTTTATCAGAAAATAATTCAAAAGAAAACCATTGTTTAAAAAGAACCTAGGAAATAGGTGCAAAGCATGTATATTTTACAAAATATAATTACTTCTTAAGCACACAATGAAAGTAGGTCAGAAATCTCCATAATATAAAATAAGAACCTCATAAATTAAATCTCTGGTTAAAATTAAAATCGGGAAAAGGAATTAAGCGAAGGTTCACTATTTCAAGTACTTTGACTATATAAATACGTCTATAGCTCTTGATTTAAAGTACCATTAATTATGAGATAGAATTATAGTGCTTTCTGTTTTATAATTAAAAAATAATGGAAGTATAACCTATATAATGGATTCATATTGAAAAATTGGAAAATTGTTATTGATAATTTTATTAAGAAAAAATTAAAGATGCTAGAGCATTTGCAACATATGAAATTAGGGCTATATCACATCAACCACTTGTCACTTATCAAATAATCAAAAGCAATTAGAAGTGATAACCGGCATTAGTTCAGAACTATATGCAACGTATCCAATTTAATGTAATTCCTTAACTTCAGTTTTTTTTGCCAATTTTGATGCAGGGGCGATCCTATGTCGTTTTTTTTAAGATCTTTATAGAAAATTTTAGTACTTTTCTTTTTACAAAAAAAAATTTCAAAAATTTAATAATCAAATAGTAAAATCCAAATTAGTCTAAATAATGTCCAATTAATACTCACATACTTATATAATATACTCAGATGAGTTCAGAGTGAGTTAATTAGTTTTAAAATTTACCAGACCTCCAAATTTTTTAATTTAATTCAGTGCACTGAAACTAAACAGTGATGTGTCGGAAAACCCTAAAAGAAATAGATTAGAAAAACAAATATTATTAAAAATTTAATATTTTTTTAATCCACCCACTTTTTATATTTCTAAAAAAATTCTCACTCATTTCTGTAACCTCAAATTTCTTAATTTCAAATTTCTAATCTATTTACAATTCTCTTTACAATTCTTATCTTTAACAATAGGGCTATATTTTGTCAATATATATATGTATATATATTTATATAAATAAAAAAAAATTAGTAAGTTTTTTCACATCTAAGTGTAATTATTCAAAAATTAATGCTTACATATTTGTTGATAAATGGTTGGTTGCACTCATCGCACATCTCATTATCTTCAAAACATTATTATGTTCTTGTTCAATTTTTTTGAGTTTTTTTTTTTGTTTTCTTCTCATAAAATACAAAATAATGAAATATTTGTGGTAATTAATTTTTTTTTTTTTGAATTTTATGATGCATTAAACCACAGAAAAACCTTTTTGGTAAAACTATTAAACTCCATTCTATACAAATATTATCAAACAATGTTAATCTATACAAAGTATGTAATTCATTTCTTTATATAAATATATATACAATGTATATCAGAATGAGTAGAAATATTTTGACTCATATCATTATTATCTTAAGACTAAAAAAAAAACCGATTAAATTGTCATAAAAATTAGACCAATAAACCAAATGGAAACCCTAAATTTTGAAAATTATTTTTAAAAAAAAATATATGAAAATATGGGAACCCTAAAATTAGAGTATAATTAGGTGGATGGTTGTTTCCTAGATAAAAAATTTCCAATTGACTGCAGTTTAATTCTAAAAAAAATTATCGTGGAAATGAAACAATGATGGAAACAAGGCTTAGATAAATTGCGTGACATAATTTTTGGAAATAAATCATTTTAAAAATGATCAAATAAACATGCGCGTATGTTATGTATGAAATTAAATAAATGATTGGCCCTTGTTCTGTTATTTTTACTTAAATTACTATTACGATTTATTTAATTATACTAACTAATGATATTTTTCAAAAAATTGGGAAAAATTTGTAACTGCATATTATAATTTGAGTTAAGTAATACTCATTTTATTACAGTTAGAACATTGTGGTTTCATCATTAGTTAAAAGAGAACTAAGTCATTAGTACTTAGTTGGTTAACTCATTATTAAATTTATTCTTTTATTGTTTCATTAAATTTAAATTGTTTGGTTAACCATATAGTAGAATTATATAGTAATATCAGAAGTAATCAACATTTTTTAATTAATTAGAAAGAAAGTTTGGAAACCGAATAAACACTGTTGAGATTCGAAGTTTGCTTTTCTCAATGTATTTCCCACCGCTATAGTTGAAGTCAAGGGATGTCTCCTTATACTATCCTAAGAATCTTAGTTTTAATCAAATATTTAATTTTTCATCTTCCAATTGCTTGATATTAGTTAATTAGAAGTTATTGGATAAATCGATACAATTAAGGAGGATAGGAAAAATCTAGAATATAAAAACTTAGAAAACTGTGGGAAAACTCTTTTCAAATTTCTTTGTCCCTCCATCACGATAACTTAAAAAAATATTGATGCTTTCTAAGGCGGAGATGGCTAAAGTAAGGCGGAGATGTTAAATTGGCAAAATTGAACAATGCGTTTCGGTAGCTTTTAATTGAACCAAAAGAGCATTTCTCCGAAACAAATAAAGATAGAACCTTCAAATTTTATACAAGTGTATTCCTTCTTATTTTCCTTGTGTTCTTGTAATTTGATATCAATTGTAGTGGTGGTGCAAGTTGCTTCCGCACGCCTCTCAAAACTTAAAAGCTTAACTTCGAAATTAATAAAGATAGTAAATGAAATAAAGACAAAAACTTCTAATTTGGGATACTTGAATTAGTGGTTCAGATAACTTCCGAAATCCAACAAATATATTTTCGAAATTAATAAAAAAAGAAACTTTAAATTTGGTGCAAGGTATAGTTCGCTCCAGTTTACTTAATGTTCCTGAGATGAATTGAAGTGGATGTTCGTGTGACTGCCAGTTTAATTTGCCAGGTTTATTGTATTACTAAGTCAGTTTCATCGACTTTCTGTTGCTTCAATACTTTTTTTTAAAATCATTTTTGCATTTTTTTGCAAAAATTATGGAATTTAATTTTTTAATTTGAATAAAGTTCCAAGGCTGATCATCAGAAATACAAACTTTCTAAATTTTATTTTATTTGCCCACCTGCATGAACTTCTTTTAAACCTTGTACTTATTCCGGAAAACATGTTAATTTTTCTGAAATTTCAAAAGATTGAATTGATAAGATTAATGAAATATAAACTAGCTAAATTTATCTTCATCTAATATCTAGAAAATTATTTTCTCATAACGAAATTTTCTCATATCCAAAGTATGGAAAAACAAAAAACAACTCACCACAATTTCAATTAAATATTGCATAAATAATTTACATAACTGAGTAATTATATACTAGTAACAATTTGTACCAGAATTGAAAATTGAAAGTTTATGCAAATACCAATTAACAATTTTTCAATTTATAAACCAACAAAATACTTCACATTCATTTTTATTACATAAGATATTTAATTAAAATAACACCAATCCCCAATACCAAATAGACTCCACTTAGAGTCATTAAACTTGTTAATATCTATTAGTTTTAATAAAATTTATGTAAAAAATTTTTTAACAGTTGCAAATATATTTTTATAACATATATTTATAGCAAACGATTTAATCTTATGAAAGATGAAAGTTCAAACATTTTAAACTCTATATAATATAGTTCATAACATTCATGTATGTACATACTCACATACAGCAATATTCTTCAGATAAAGTTATCTAGCATCAGCATTATACTTTTAAACTGTAGATTTAACATAAACCTAGACTTAAAACTAAAATATACTTCTACAAAAACAAAAAGTTACGTGATTAGTTATGCGATAAAACAGGTAAAATAATTCGCATTATAACTCTTAGTTTTTTTTTGCGAATTTTTAAACTCAAAAAATTATCGCCATGTCAAAATGAATTTAAAAAAATATTCGATTAACATTTAAAAGTTATTATAGATCGCGTTTAAAAAAACAAAAAAATAGAAAAAGCAACAACACTTTTATCAAATTATTATCTACACAAAAACCCAAGAGGTGACTGAACAGCAAACAAAACTATCGATGACTTGTATATATGTATATTTCGGAACAAACAGGGTGACTTAATATTATCTGATTTTACAAATAATTGAATTTTGACGAAAAGTACTTCTCGAGCTTTGTATACAATCAGAAAACTAGATGAAACCTAACAGGGAACTCTATTCTAGAGAAATCACTCTTATTTAACTCCATTTTGGTACATACTTATCCGAACATCGAATGAATGAAACTTGATCAATAATTTAAATTTAAAACTAGTTCAAGTTTTCAGAACAGACTTCATTTCAGAAGATAAATATAATGCTTAAAATTCGCATCACATACACCTAGAAATATGCAATTTTTGCAGAATGAAATTTGTAGAGAACCCAGTAACATACACGGTTGTACGAGTATTAAGGACGCTTACTTTGACGAAATTTCTAAATAAATTTTGTTAAAAATTCTAATAGCCATTCTTCTGTTATAGCATATCTACAATGACGCACTCGTTTCGCTCTCGTTTCGCTCTCATTATGTAGTCAAGAAAGGAATGTCCACAATGAAATGTACATGACAGTATTTTTTGACATTGTTTTGTTTACAAATTTCTTGAATTAAAAATTACTCAATAGTTTAAAGTTTATTGTATAGCTATTTTGAATAATGGTTTCATATTATCTAATCCTAGATAGAAAAAAGATTATTAATTTTACTAATTTTTTATTCTGATAATATATTTTTTTATTTTTTAATAAAAAATTTCAAAGTTAAATTATGTGATATTTGAGTACGTAGAGAAAGCGGTAAAGTTAAAAGTTAAACAACTTTTTTAATGACTGCGTAATGGCTGCGTCTATTGTAAACACTTTCGTATAATTCAATACATTTAACTTAGTTTGACAGATAGCTACGTGTAGAGAACGAAACAAGAGCGTTCATTGTATAGATAAGCTATTATTTAAAATAAAATTTTCGAAAATTTCAAAATTTTTAAAAATATTGAACTAAAATTTCTCTAGAACCCCTCATTTTGTTGTTTAATTTAATTCTTCTTTTTATTATCAAGGTTCAACAAAGAATTAAAAAATATATTTTAGTTATAATAGAAGATAATCGTTCTTCTCTATATATACATATATATATTAAATACATGTATATTTTAAGAATTTAGAATATAAATTGTTCATCAGATATTTGTAGAATTCGTTAAAGGCTAATTTTTTTTTTTTGCAATTTTAATGAGACAAATTACAAAGGTATAAAGCGAAAAATTTTCCATTTAATAGAAATTTAAGGTACGCCTAAAAAAGTTTTAAATATTTAAGAAAATAAAAAAAACTAGCAAACGACGCGTGACTTTTGGAAATGGTTATATATTTAATAATATTTTATATTTAATAAAAATATTAAACTGCTTGACTTGGTATCTTCCTTCCATATATACGGGTTCCGTTAAATCAATTATGGTATCTAATATGTAAGAATTTTACAAAAAGGTAAAATATTTTGAATTAATTTAATTTAAAATTAAATTATTAATTCAATATTTCCTAAGTATGCCTAACAAAACCAAAAATTGCGAAACATATCCGTTAAACCAAAATAGAAGAATAAAAATTAATTATATCTAATAAGGATAAAAACTGTTCTAATATCCACACTTAAGTTTAAGAACATTTAATAGCTAAGTCACGCATCATATTAGGTTTCTATGGTAACAAAGATCTTTAAAGTTTTATGCCTTAAGTCGATACCTCTCTTTTGAGTTTTGGTTTTAATTCCGAGTCTAAATTCTAAAACGCTCAACCTCCTTCCTGGTATATCGTTAGAATTCCTTAAGAAGAGACATACTAATTTCTTGGCCAATCTATAAATATATTTAAAGCCCAGCTCTAAGCCCAACATTGTCTTATATATACAAAATATATTTAAATATTACTTAATTAGGAAGACTAACAAGTAAAGCATTCCTAAAATTATCCTCACTTTAATATTTTTTTAAACTTAATTTAAAATTGTATAATCAAAAATCTCAATGGACAATTAGTACCTATATACTTGTTTCATAATTAACTAAATAAATATTTAAAAAATCACGTTCATTAGTATATGTACTTAATATTATATATATATATATATACTTATTTTAGAACCGGATAAAAAAAATGTTAAAAAAATACACATACGATATTTAGAGTCAATTTGCAATTTAAACCTGAATTCTTGAAATAAAACAAAAAAAGAGTTACTATGATATTCTATTTTCAGATTCAAGATTTTGTCATTACCTTTATGTACTTACTGCTTAATATATACTCATTGTAGAATTATATGTATAAGTACATATATATATATCTGATTAAGTAATGAAATCAAGTAATTGATATGTTTTAATCGTAATTGATTTTGACTAACAATCCTCAACATTTTTTTTTTATCCAATATTCTATAGATATTATATTATTATGCAAATAGTTTTTTTTTTTTTATTTTATACACCTGGATTAACCACCTGTGTCCATTTAATTCGCATTTTTTTTTTTATTCAGATATTTTTGTTCAAAAATAGAAAACGAGGCACTAAATAGCGATAATATATCCAATTAATTCATTTTTAGAGTTCAAGGTTAGAATTTTAAATTGAAGTTTTAGAGAGTAAATTTTATCACAAATAGTTTATATTAAAAAAAACACAATATATTGAGTGTGCGTAGGTTGAAGCTTCAAAATAAAAACTTTATGATTTAATTTTGAAAGGTTAAGTTTTAAAAAACTATTATTTTTCAATAATGCGGACTATGATTTATTACTTTTATATGTAAATTTTTTTTGTTGTTTTTTTATATGAAGTTTTTACAATATTTTAAATATTATGTCAATATTCTATAAATGTACCATAAATGTCATATTACATAATGCTATAATAGTAAGAAATTTCATCCAATAAATTATAAAATTTAATGTAACCGTGTCGAAATGGAAACATGGTTTTACAATTTTATAGTTGTAAATAAAAATATACTTATTTCTTTTAGAAGAGTATATTAAAAAAATTTTTAAATATAAAATAAACTATAAATTTTTTAGACATTTAAAAATGTTTCTGTATTAAGTCTATTCCTATAGTCTTGTACAGCAATCACACTCGTTTGAGTAACGTTTATATGACGCTTTTAAATGTCAAAAACGTGAACACAATCATGTTAAATAGGCTATAAGGTAATGAGCATATTTGCAATTTTTGTATAATACAATTTTATCTACTTTCTCTTTTGATTTTGTAAACAAATGTCAACGCTTTTTTCGCAACGCATCATTATCATCATCATATGTATTAATCGTCTTATTAGGTCACAAAATTGGCGATCGCGGCTAAGATATTTGTTTATAAATATAAGTTAAAATTTAAGTGCGATAATAGTTGAAATTTTTGGGCTTCGCGACACCATTAAAACTTCAATGAAGTTGTTTTCCGAAATCGCGTTCAGAGTAGTTAGTAATTCAGAGATATTTTTTTGAAGCGTCGGAGGAACATTGTCACAGTCTTTTATAACTCCAATTTTAAACTTTCAATTCAAGTAATGTAAGTTTCAAAGTTAAACAAAAACATGGGAAATAAATTGTCAAAGTTTTAACATTTAGTTGTCAAATAGTTTTAATTTTATACCACTGCGATTATTCGCGTCGAATAGAAATCAAAGTAGCAAATAATATAATTTAAAAATATGTCTGTAAATATTTTACTAGCACATTAAGCAATATCTTGCTGATAATCTTTTATATTTTTATAAAATAACAATGAAAAAACAGTAATTAATTTCAATTACGTGCTAGTAAAAGTTAAAACGGTTAATTACCTAATAAAATATATGCAAAAAAAAAATTGTTTAAGAGTCTGTAATCTGTCATTATTTTTTTATTGCCAAATAAACGATTATAATAAGACGTTTTATCTGTAATAGCTTTTATTTAAAAAAAAACTGTTATCTGAATAACGGCTAGTCTTCGGTTATCATCCCACAATTCTTTTTTCTATATTTTCTAATTCTAAAAATATATTTTTAAATATTTTACCTTTGTTTTATGACCTTAAACTTGTGCGGCTCAAAAAAATATAAAAGAAAAACAAACTAAGAAAAGAACTAACAAAATAAAAAAAAAACATGTATTTATAAATAAAACAATTTATGCCAAAGTACAACATAATCTTAAACGATAATTGACATCGACATCGTGCTATAGAATTCTATAGAAAAAAAAAACGCTGCAAAATAAATAAACGGAAAAACATAATTTTGCGGCGAGAAATTTGCTGTTTTTTTTCTCATTTATTTTATTTTGTATTTTGTTTTGTTTTTTTTATTTATTATTATTTTTTTATTATTATTATTATGTTCAATTCTGACTCTAATAACGAGTCGTGAAAGTAAATAGTACTGTATACAATCATCAATAGAGTGAAAATTATTTTCTAAAGCGATTTTTTTTTACATTTTTCGTTTTTTTGTATTATTGCTTAAAGGCGACTTTTTTTTTTTTATTTTAAACTGATGAAAAGATATTTTATTTTTTTATTCATTTTATTATTTACTAAAGAATTATACAAAAGAGAGGCGCAGACGATCTTATGACTCCATTTACAACTTTTTAGCTTGTTAAATAAAAAAAAAGTAAATTTTAAACAAAAAAAAATTTAAAATAAAACATATTTAAATTTATGAGAAATTTAAAAAAAAAAAGTTTGTTGTTTACCAATAAAGTTTCAAAGTAGAAAAAGTTGTTTTAAAAAAAGATATACATAGCTACATATATAAATGAACTCTTAGTTTGATTTTGATTTTCTGCTAACAAGAAACACAATTCACATATTTACAAATGTATTAACAAAATTGAATTCGCAAATATACTTGCCCTGAACATTGGAATACAAATTTTATACTATTTCCGCTATCCAAAAAATGATTTCTTGCTGGGTGTATGCCTAGTTGCATTGGTTACAAAATCCCCAAAACCAAAATCCCAAAATCCCTAAAACAAAAATCCCCAAAGCCAAAGTTCCAAAAAACAAAAATAGAAAATCTTTATTCTTTTTGTCTCAGTGGGTATTTTGTCCTTGGCGATTTTGGTTGAAAATAAATAAAAGAAATGACTTTCAGTTTATATTTTTTTTTGCTCATTAGTGAAAGCCTAATTATTCATTTATTTATAATTTTGCCAAAAGTAACCAGATGATATACCAGATGATATAATGTTCATATTACGGTCGTACGGGTATCCCAGAGTTGACACTCTCTACTCTACTAAACTATTCCTCGTTTTTAAAGTATCAAAGTAGATGTGTCAAATTTACATACTATTTTTTTGATTTTAGTTTTGGATGCAAAATCTAGCTTCAATAATTAAATTAGGTTGGGGTTTTGGAGCGGAAGCCCTGATACAGAAAATTTACTACTATTGGAAATATTATTACATTTTATGAAATTTAGGAATTTTGTTTTAGTATGAAGTACATTTCGTTACTAATCAATCAAAATGCATCATACATTCTTTTAAATAATAATATAAAAAAAGTTAAATTATTGCAAAAACCATTTTATAACAATTCAAATTCTAATTCTTGAACATTCATTAACATTAAATTATTTGAACACGGCCATTGACATCTGTCAAATAAATAATAGTATGTACTGTAAAAATGGTAACCTTATTTTTTTTAATTATAAACAACCATAAAATATCAAAATCAATATATAATTGACAAGAAAATTATAATTAAAATGACATAATTATTACATTAATAAGCACAATATACTAGTGCAAAATTATGTCATGTCAACTTTTAACTTACAAGCCATGTTATTAAATTTAACAGAAAAATACACACAAACAAAAAAAAACCTATATCAATTACACTTGTTTTTAAATTACATAATTCCTTTACCATATATCTTTTTTCAATATCTGCATTCTGATCGATTTCCATAAATTATTTAATACTAATAATATATGTACAACAAGTGCCACTCCTACTTGCATTTAATTAACACATTTCATAACAAAATGAAAAAAAAAAAAAATCGAAAAATTAAAACAACTAATCAACAATTTAAAGTACATTTAAACTCTTAAGTCTTGATTTTAAAGATTTATGATCTATAATTGGTTTCACTATATAATATAAATTAAACTTTATTTTTTTTTCCTTCTAAAATAACATTTGAGTCCCAAAAAAGTCATTTGCGTATACATTAAATTTAATCTATCACAAATGTGTCATAAATGTGTCAAATTATTTATTAAACAAAAAAAAAACTTTTAAATGCAATACTCTTAAGCTAGCACCCTAAATTACATGTAAAGTTCATGATCTTAAATTTAAATTTAAGTTGTTAGAGCGCCAGCTTTTCATTAAATTTTAATTAACAAAAAAATAAAAACAAATATAAAAATTCGATTCATTATATAAATCGATTACACAAGTCAAATCTCTTATAACTACACTTTATAACTTTTAAAGTTTTTTTTTAATTTTATTTTGAAGGAAATTTTTAGATAAAAAAAAGCCTCAAGCATTGTTCAAAATATTTTTAAATATTGAATTGGCTCATAAATTGCTTCAGTTATATCTTATGTAATATTATCGCGACAATAATTATACTTGTTGCGATCATAGATTTATTTTAAACATAACATATACATACATTCATATATATTTTTCTAAAAATGACACGCACTAACAAAAATCTGTTCTAAATACTTTGAAAACGAATTAAAAAAAAAAAAAAACTTTATTTTTAATTAAAATTAATTAAAAACGCATATAAATTATTATTACTTGATATTTTTCTAAATAGAACTTGTACATTCACTTGAGAGCTGAAATGATCAAAAGAGTTTATTATTTAAGAGTCACAAAAAAAAAATAAACATAATCAACTCTTAACTATTCGATTCGATAAAATATTACTTAACAATTTAACTGATCATTGATTATTGTATATATGTACATATATTCTGAGAGATTTAATAATTATAATTTTTTTTTTTTTGTGTTCAATGTTATTTTGGCTTCATGATAAATTTACGATTTTAATTTTAAATTTATTTTGTCAAACGTTTGCATTAATTTTATGAGTTGTTTCATTTTTTTTTTTTATATTCAAATAAATTGATTTTTATAATTAAAAAAAAAAAATATAGTTGAAAAAATTTGTTTTTAATAATTTTTAATGAGAAAATGTATTTGTTGACATTTTGTTCTTGAATTTATAAAAAAGTCGTTTTATGTTCGTTAAATCCATTTTAATGAAAAATTGATATAATGTAAACTATTTTTGTAATCGAATAACATTCTGATATGAGCAAATTAATTGGCAAATTTATTTTCAAAAGAATTCAAAATTTAAATAAACAAACATTTAAGACTGTATATACTATAAACTTGCTAGAAAAATGAATAATAGTTAATTTAATTGAAATTTTATAACTGGACCTTATATTTTAATTGTCACTCTAGTTCATAAAATTGATCCAAAGTACAAAGAGTTTATTTTTTCCACTCCTTTAAGGAGTATAGCGTATTCACCAAGCCTTTTAGACTAGGCTTTAGTTTCTTTAATTTTTATATTCACTTAAGTCGTTGATTACGCGATAAAATTATGAATACACAAATGCAAAATTTTATGCGCGCCATCTATCATCTTAGACAAATGTTATTTATATATTTTTGTTAAATCTTATTTTATATTACGATATAATTATACAATTTTACGATATTTTTTTATTATATGTATATGATGTGACCGGAGTGTGAACTCGAGACCATTCACTTGAAAGATCGGAGTCTTAACCACAATGCCATTGGTCAGATAACTATAAGAGTTTATTAAAATATTTAATATTAACTGGAAATTTTAATTTATAGTTTATAACTCACATTAATAATTAATAAATGTATTTAAAGCATATATAGATTTAGCTAATTAATTTTTTAAATATGCAGGAGCATCTCTTTAAGAATTATCGTTAAATATTAACATCTGTTTTACGAATTGATGTAGCTATAATTGTCCGAAGAGTTAATTATTAAGTGACTAGACTACGTTGATTATTAAGTTGACTAGACTACGTAGAAAATCTCTTAAGGTTATTTTCTGAGAATTAAGATTAATTCCATTGCAAAGTGTTCGAGTGATCACTCTCGAACATGTACCTAAAAACATATAAACTCCATTTAACTAAAATTTATAAGTTTAAATTTTCAAAAATTTTTAAATTTTTTTTTAATGCAAACGATTCGATTGAAAACGTATACTTAAGGCACTTGAACCTATATTATATAACAATTTATACAATAGTACTTAAAGAGCTAATAAATCAAAATATGTAATATAAAAAATATTATTTATTTTTTTTATTCAATTCTCTAACATTATATCAGATTATATATTCACATTATGTATATCTATAAATCTTTAGATATATAAATCAATGGCAATTTAACAATAGGCAAATAGTAACTTTAAGAAATGGGTTGCCTAACAAAATAATCATAAAATTTTAATACAATTTTAAGTTTGACTACTGAGTAAAGATTTGAATAAAACGTATATGGGATATTTCATTCCAATAGATTGACTATTACTTACAAAACTTAAATCGAGTTACAAAAAGAAGAAAACTTGTAGGTATTTTAAGACTAAGATATTCATCTATAGAGTTATCATTTGCCTACCACATATTCAATATAAATTGTTTCAATGATTTGTCTTTAGTCTTAAAAGAAATAAATTCAAGGAATAGAATTTATCAACACACAATATTTTATTAAAATTTATATTTCTTTCATTTTTATTACTATTTATTTATTTATTTTTTTTTTTTAAATATACAATAAGAAAATTTAAATATAAACAATAGTCCAGTTTTAAACTATTATTTTGAGAAAAATATATGTATATATACGTTTATATATATATATATATACATATAACATATAAAATAAAAATAATATAAACGTTTAACATTAATTTGACCAATGTAATTTATTTTAATATCAACTTTGTATCTTTAATGTTCGCTATCGTATTTAGTTGGAAATTTAAGATATTTTATACGAGTCTATTCATATATATATATATATATATATATATATACTTTTGTAGGGGGAAATAACTTAAATTAACCAAATTAACCACAATTGTCATAAATTGTTTGTTACCAAAAAGTCAATAAACCAAAACGAACGAATATTATATAGCACTATGAATGCAGATACTATTAATTTAAATTCTTAAAATTGATATAATGTATATATATATATATAGTTTTTTTTTTTATATATATTTTTGGATAACTTAAATTGCTTTTAGCAATTGATAAATCTCCCAAGTCATTGTTTTTATTTAAGTACATTATATAGTTTCCTTCTTCGTTCATACATACACTTGTAAATTATATTACAAGTACTTAATATTTATCAATGATAAATTTGATGTCAAAAATTTTTTTTACCATCTGATAAAATATACTTTAAAAAAGATATTTTAGACATTTGTTATTCCAATAAAAATAAATAAAAGAAATTATGATTTTAATTTCCCCCTCTCTAACTAAACATAAAACAAAATTGTTTGTGATATACTTATCTTAATATTTAAGATAATGTTGCACAATATTTCATGTTGCATATCACTTTCAAAATTTAAATGCATAGCATATATATATAATTTACAGAAATATAAATTGACATTTAAGAAATTATTATTTTTATTAATATTACAAACAAAATCATGAATTACTGAAAAAAACAACTTATATAACACTTGTAAGATACATTTAAAAGATACTCTTTAAAAATTTTTATATACAGGGTGTTTCCTAATTAAGTGTACTGCTAAATACCACTGCATAGGTATTATAAGTAAATACATACCTATAAGTAAATACATTTAGTGTATTGAAAAAATTTTGAAAATTTTTTATGTAACATCATAGCGTAAATGTGCGTTTTTTTAAAAAAAAATTTCTTAAAATTTCAAAATTTTAAATTTTAAAACTGTAAAAGATAGAAAATTGAGTAGGTGCTTGTTTAAAAAAGGATTTCTTAAGCTTTCGAATACATTTTACAGAACTTTCATAAGTATTCTAAAAACAGAGTTAAGGAGTAAGGAGAGGCCCAGCTTAGTCCCCATACCAAAAATGTGACTACTCATATGTACCTATGCAGTGGTACATAGCAGTACACTTAATTAAGAAACACTCTGTATATATAACAAAAATTTAAATTCAGTGCATCATAATTCAATTGAAGGCAATTTTTTTTATGGTTTCTAAATTAATATAATATTAAATTTTTTTTTATTTTTTGAACTATAAATTGGAAAGTTTTCATTTAAAAAGAAAGGGTTGAACTAATAGGGATAAGTATAAATACTCGTATATATCACAAGTGTAATTCTTATAAATTAAGAATTACTTATTCTTGCATTTACTTTTTGATGAGTAAGTTTGAAATAAAAAGAAATTCTAAACCCTATATTATTTATCTATGATATTCACACTATAAATAATAATTTATTTGAAAGATATAAAAAGATACTGGCA
This sequence comes from Dolichopus griseipennis, assembly GCA_963082915.1. Classification (NCBI taxonomy): domain Eukaryota; kingdom Metazoa; phylum Arthropoda; class Insecta; order Diptera; family Dolichopodidae; genus Dolichopus; species Dolichopus griseipennis. The sequence continues at coordinate 7,268,506 of OY720445.1, forward strand.
GTGACCTTAAATGTATTAAAAGTTAAAGTTCATTTTTAATAGTGATACTATCGTTTTTTAGATAATGAACAGTATAAGTAATGTTTCACATCAATTATATAATTTATTTTCTAAAAAATCTGTGATTTTAATTTAATAACTAGCAAATAATTTATAAATCACGCTGTTTTGATTTCAATTAATTAACGCAGTAGGTTTACCACAGTAGATTTATTTTTAATCTATTTAAAAGGTTCAACCCTTTTGTAATGACATCGTTGAAATGCAATATCTTTTCCTTTATTTTAAGAAATTATAAATTTTGATTTATGCAATTCATTTATTAATTTTATGATTAGATTAGAATAGAGTTGAACTTTAATCTTAGTATATTAAAGAAACGTTTTACGTTCTACAAAAGGTAGACTACCTAACTTATTCAACTTCAAATTTTTAAGATACGACAAGAAATTATATGAGTCATTTGTTTTTTTTTTGTGTATCTATTACTAAAATGGAAGCATAATCTGAGTTATACAAAATGTAACGATTGCGTTTTTATTTAAGAATATGGTATTGATGTACAATATATTATGTATATGTGTATAATGAAATTAAAAATAGTTCTTAAATAGAAAAAGTTCTTCTTTCAATTGATCTTCCGTCATTCTGTGACGGACCAACATCTAGTCCTGAACTTGGAAAATTCAAAAATTTTTACAAATCAAATTTTTTTATAAAAAACCTATATAATAATTGAAATTTTTTTTATCTATTTTCAGGTAAATGCTCCCAATATTATATTTGATTACAACTCAATTCAAGTAAGTGTAATAATTTGAGTCTTTTTATGAAACAACTTCTGGAGTTTAAAAAATTTTAAGCCATTAGCTGGTTTTAGTGCTTTTCCAAACAAAAATTGGAAAATTTTGGATATTTCCTTTCCGTAACTGAATTTTACATTAGTGGAAAAGCTTTTCGAATTTAAGAAACTTAATAGAAGCCGACAAATAAAAATGGTTATAAGTCATGCCCTACTAGAACTCTATTGCACATTATTGCAATCCAGTAGAAAACTCCTGAATTCTAAACTAAATACTTAAAGTTAGAATAATGTGATATCGATATTGAGAGAAGTTAAAATCTTTAAAAATAATTGTGAGTTTAAAAACTAGAATTGATCAAATTCAAATACTTTCTAATTAAAGGTATTAAGCAGCTACGAAATCTAAGCAAATTATATTTTTATATTTTTTAATGATTTATATTAATTACATTAGTTTTGAATGTCAAAAACAGTTTTGAACGGCGAAAAACATCATTTTAATTTGAATGTAATCACAAATCTAGAATTCCAGATTTCCATTAAAAATCTTTTCTAAAATCTTCACCTTCTAAACCTTGAGTTTACCATGCAACCTTATTTTTATTACTGTACAATAATTTGACCTAAATATATACTTAATTCCTTTATTCTCTAATTTGAATTTAAAAAAAAAATAAAATTGACGTATTTTAACTTTGATTTAAAAAATTATGTTCATATTTTTCTTTATATTCAAATTTTTTTCAAAAAAAAAAATAACTTTTATTTAACAGTAACAAAAAAAAATTTAAAGCTAAAGAAAAAAGCATGAAAAAGAAAATCGAAAAATGAATAACAATTTTTTAATCAATCATCTTTTCTTCTCCTTTTATAAATCGAACAAAACTTTTTTCCGCATCTGACATAATTCTGTCAATCTGACATTTAAAAAAAAACTTTTCTTATTTTCTTTAATATTTTTCGTGTCAAATAATTACCGTCATTTACATTTTGAAGAAACAAGAATATACATGTCACTCATTCCAATAAATAGTTGTTAAATCAAGTTTTAAAGCTAAATAAAAAATTTACTATATATGTAAATGTAGCTTTGGTTAAAAACTATATAAACCGTTTCTTATATTATAATCTCCAGAACTCTGCTTTTAGATCAATTACAATAATTTCATGAGTCATCTGATTTTTTTTCTAACCGTGAAACATTAATAATTAAAGTAATTACAATTTTGGATAAGTTTTAAATTCCATATTTCACTTTAAAACTTCCAAATTTATTCAAATTTTTACAGAAATTATTTGATAAGTTATTGACAACTAATTATTATTTGATAAACGATAAGTTATAGGCAAAATTAAATTAAAATTTGATTCACTAACTATTTCAGTGACCTTTTACAACTTTAGAAGAGAAATTTTCGATATTAAATATATTAACTCTCTAGTTCCGTGACCTTTAACCTATGCTCCATTTCATATTTTTTTAGAATTTGCAAAAAATAAAGTGGTATAGAATTATTTGAAATTACGATATTTAGCGATTTTTTTTGTTCTAAAATAAAAACAGTTTAACTTATTGACTTCAAATTTTGTGTAAGTGTTAGAGTTGTTAACTCATATCAGTAGAACGATTCGTCAAAAAACTTTTAGAAGCGAATTATATCCAATTTTGCGAAGTAATGCTTTTACTCAAAAGTAAGTCTTAAAAAATTTTTCTAAAATGACTTCTGTTAACTTATAGCGGCACAACTTATCATATGTAAATTTTATGTCATTTTTTTCAATAACCAATAAAAAACCAATTGAGTGACGGAGCAACACGTACCTGGTATAAGCTAGTAATATATAAAATGGCACATTAGACATTGTAAAATTGTAATATATATAATTTCTTATTAACAGTATCCCTGACTCACGAGTCATACTGGCAAAAAGTCAGTGAGAGAATGTAAACATTTATTGCATGTGTGTATATAAAATAACTGTATTGCATATACATGAATACAATACAAAAAATTAATACATAATTAAATCTAACGTTGGAAAACTAAATTAAAATATTCACAAATGCACCGCCACAAAAGTGCCATACAATTGTCATCACTATATAACTGTCACTTAACTGTGTCATAAAGTATAACATATACATAAAATTTAAGACATTCTAAATGTGTTTCAGGATATTGTTTTTTTAATTACATAATTTAGTTTTTGTGAATTCATGACACTTATTTGGATTATAACAAGACCTAGAAAAGTTGCTAGATGGATTCTGGATAAATTTATGACACTTTACCGTTTAACTTTTTTAACTTGACTTTAATGACTCAGTTTCATAGCATATGATATTCAGAAAAAAACCTTTGGTAGCAAACGTGTTAAATATTTCTCATTTTTAAATTTATCAGAATTTTAATCAAAATCCTTTTAACAGTTTTTCATGCTTCACTGAGCATTAAAACCTCAACTGCATAAAAGAAAACTATATAAAACACTTTTAAACACTGAATTAATATCTTAAGTTCAATAATTTTCAAATATAAATCTTATATTTTCTATGGCCATTTATCTATCAAATTTGACCCATTTTTATACAATTACAATTTAAAAAAAAATATATTTTTTTAATTTTTAAGTTTTATTTTTTTTTTAAAGTAACTACCCGAAGCTGCAAACAAAGTAATCAACTTTAACAATATTGATTACAATCTATTTTTAAAGTGAAAAATCCTTTCTCCTTTCTCTTTCCTCCACTTTAAATTAAAATTTTTTAAAATGTTTACTTTATTAATAAAACAAGATCGCCTCGTATAACAAATTTAAACATTTCTTTTTTTTTCAATTAGAGAAAGAGATACGGTACCTGATACACTGTACATTTTCCTTCCTTCCTTCCTTCCTTCCGTTGAAATTTAAAATATTTTGTGCAAATATAAATCTTTCAAGAAATTCAATTATTCTATTATTACCTAAAATATCGATCCATATATTTTACTGTATATATATACTTGAATGCACATCAGAAAGTCTATTTAGTCTACAAAAATAGTAATGGAGAAAATTGTAAAGAAAATCAATGCTTTTCTTCAGTTATTCCAAGAGCTGGGGATCTCTACTAGTTGAATTTTTACTGTTTTTTAGGGGGTGTAAAAAAGTTAAATGTACAAAAAGAAAAGGCCAAACATGTTTTACCTAAGTTGATTCATTTAATAGAAAAAAAAAAACCAAATCTGGGAAGTTAATAACAACCAAGGTAAAAGTTTTGTTTTCTCAAAGCATATTTTCCTATATAGATTTTCCAGTTTGTTTTTTTTTTGTTTTCCTGACTTTGTTCCGTTGAACAAAAGAAAATCAACTAACGTACATTTTTATCTTGATTTATGCTTATTTTCTATCAATATAATCGTCTTTAGGCGCCTATTATAAAAACTTTTCCAATTTATAAGATTTTCTAAAATCTTTATATATATATACAGCTAAAATGTTGTAGTATGTAAGTCAGGTTGTAATATTATAAGTATATATATGCTATAGGAATTCAAAAAATCGTTGTATCTATAATGAGAATTAAATTGAACCTATTAACAAATATATATACAAGTAAACAAACCTTAATACAAAACGAGGTAGAGTATAGTAGAGTAGACTGTGTCAACTCTGGGATACCCGTATGACTGTAATATACACATTATATCATCCGGCTTATTACTTTTGGCAAAATTTCAAACATTCAGCTTCAATAGGAATAGTGTAATGCTCATATTAGAGAAAAGCTTGTATGGCAGCTACTTGAACCAACTGCACTACTCCAACTAAATTTTGCACAAACCCTGGCCATAAAAATAAACTACTTTTGGCAAAATTTCAGACACCCAACTTCAAAAGGTATAGAGTAATGCTCAAATAAAAAAGGAAGTTGTTTGGCAGGTACTCGAACCTATGGACCAAAATTGCTGGATTTCAATAGCGATAACGGCTTTTGCATGAAAACGAATTTCTTAAAATTTTAAAATCCTATCTCCTTTATTTTTCGATTCTGATCCGATCCATTCATTTGAGTATATATCTATCCCCTTCCTTCTCTTCATCCCAAACGTAATGGCAAATTTAGTATACCCTTTTGACTTATAGTCATACGGTTAAATATACTGAATATTAAATGGGGGAGAAAATGAATTCCTTGATAATGGAAAAATATTATGTTTTCTATATATATATAATGGATTTTGTATTTAAAATAGAAAATTATATGGAAAATATAAATAGGAAATGGATGTGATAAAGTATTAACGTGATAAGAAAAAAAAATATAACTTTTATTGAATTTTACCACCTTTTCAACATCGCGCGCAGTATTTGTGGATAAGGAAAAAAATTCCAATTAAATTGTATAACAAAAGTATATGTTTTTGACTTGCTTTTTGTTCTTTTAACAGTTTATCTGACAGTGGATTCGAAGAATACAACATTATGATGTTACGTTTAGTAATTTAAGATAAGAGTATTATCGTTTGATAATAGAATGCAATTTATGCGGGATGTTTCCAAAAAAATAATTGATAATTCCCAAGCGGTTTGGAATTTAGAAAAAATTTACACATCTTTTCATTCACATTCATTTATCATTGTTCAACACATCTAATTTTACTCCGTTTTGAGTTTTGAAATTCCTTTCAACCGATTTTTTTTATTTCGATTCATTTATCCCAGAATCTTTTTCCAAACTCAATTTACAAAAATCCTTTGACATCATTAACCCCCAAACCTAGCCGTACATTTATGTTACAGGTCCAATCCTAAAGTTTGGTTCAAAAAGAGTTTTGGTGTGTGAAAGTCGTACACTACCTATAGGAACTACTATAGCTCCCATAGGTGCCTTCGAAGCTTATCATGTTCCAATGTTATATTGTCATGTTCTAATGTGTTTTCAGAGCTATTGACTGAAAGCCGTAGTATAATTAGCTATTCGTGGATTTTCGAGGATTTCTATTTGCCAAACACAGTCTTTTTTCCAAAAAAGTTGATCTCTTTTTTAAGTCTTTCTTAAAAAGAAAATATTAATTGATTTATATCGAAATTCTGAAAGATTCAGTTTATTGGAATCTCATTTAAAATATTTTTGCAAATTTCAGAACACCTTTAAGGCATAAAATTTTGAAAATTAATGGAATGTGTAGTTTAAAAACATAATTGAATTTCAAATAAATTTTTGAGAATTAGATAAAAAGTATCTTTACTAAATAATAAATTAAAACATGTTTGAAATTCCGATTAATATTATTTGATTATAAGAAATATATGTTTTTGATATTTAATATAAAATAAAATAATAAAAATTTTCGATCAAATATAATTCACAAATTTAAACTTATAGGCCATAAGGTATTTATTGTTAAAGTCGATAATGTTTTTAAGTATTTTTTAAAGAGTATTAATTTTTGTCATACCTTACAACTTAACTTCAAGATATCTGATTCCTTAGATTTCAACAGTCATTAAATATATAAATCTTTTCAACGAATAATTATCCAATTTTTTTTATTTTTTACCTTATCTTTCATTAACATTAACTCCAAGGCAGGAAAGTAAGAAAACAATTAATTATTCCCAAATATTATATCCATACACCCAAAAAAATCGCAACATATTTTTTTTCCCAAATGTTTCTTCAGCTTCACTTGCAAATAAAGCAATAAACATTTCCAAAAGTACAAAACAAATATAAATTACATCAGACTGTTCCTCAATTCTACAAATGCTTATTTAATTCTTCTTTAAAATAAAAAAAAAACAAATTTGCACCTTAAAGTATGCAATACATGATTTTCTTAAAAATAACTGTAATTTAAATAGAAATATAACTGTATTTGCAAAATAAAACAATTTAATACTTCCGTCTAATCCAATTTGTAAATATTTTTCTTCACTTTTACTTTTAATTAATTAATCAATATATATATATATATATTTCAACATACAAAATAAATACTTCCTTTACAAAATTCTTTTGCGTAATTTTATTTCTTTCGATAAAAATAACAATAACGTCAAAACAATTTTATTTCTTCGAATTTCTTATTTCGAATTTTTTCAAGGTATCATCATTTGGTGTCAGATCCATTGAAATAACATAAAACAATAAATTAAAATTAAAGTAAACAATATATATATTTTGTTGAAAATAATAATTTAATCTAACTGCTAAAAATAAATTCAGCATAAAACTTTATAAACAGGATAAATAAAAAACATAAAATAATAATAAAATGCTTAAAAGAAAATATAATAAGGATAATAAGGATATACAAACAAAACAAGAACAACAACACACAGCTACAACCACAACAATCAAAAAAAATTATTGAATTGAAAGAAAACATTGAAATTTTTATTATTCTTTGTTTTAGAGTTCCTGTATTCTATGGAATTCTTTTATTATAAAGTAGTACCGGGAGCCCAGTCTGTTTTTCGAAAAATAAAATGTCGAATAGAAAAAAAATATTGAAAAAAAAATTTGCAAATCGAATGTTGACCCTTTTAAGAGCTAGTTGCACATCAGATCAACTTTGATCATTCATAAAATACATGACGTCTGAAAAATAAAAGGTTTAGCGTGCCAAAGCGTCCACTGTTATAAGTAGTTTGTTGATATATATATACGAAAGCTCTGATGTAAATTAACTATTTGGTATATATTCTAGGTTTTGTAATATATTATGATAAGAATAAAGAACATTAGTATACATAAAAATAATGTTATATATATGAAATTTTATACACTGTTGTAATGAATATATAGAAATAGTGTTCTTGCCTTAGTATTTCATTGTATACACGTTTTTAAAAAATGTATTCATGCAGAGTTCTAGTATATACGAAATAAATATAATTAGAAAAAATTTTTGTGCTGGATTCAAAATAACGGTATTTGCTTTTTCCAGAATATTTATATAATTGTATATATGTGAGATTCTGATTAGGAAGGATTTTTAAGCTGGTTACAGTATTAGAGTTCGGAAGGGTAAACGTAGCCTCAAAATCAGGTTTATAAGATTTTTCTATAATATTTATACATATATATGTATGTGAGATTCTGAATTAGGAGGTTTCATTATTTTTTTTAACCATTTGTGACATTCAAAATTTTTTTTTTCGACATTTTAAATGTTCTACATTTTGTTTTTTGACAAATCGGCCCACATCCTATAGTACTATAGTACCTTTCTTCATTTCACCCTCTAGTGTCGTGTTTTTTGTTTTTATGATTGAACAAAAAAACACAACCAAAATGAAGTTCATAAGTTTTTGAGCACATCATATTAATTGGATGTCGCGTGTGCCTATTAAATTGGAATAAAAGGTAATGTGGCAGGAATACAAAATACAAAAAAAAAAACAAAAAACATATTTAAAAACAAACAATAAATAAATTTTTTTTCTTTTTTTTTGATGTGTTATGTCAAAAAAATTATCAATTGTATTGGAAAAACAAATGTTTAGGTTTTAAACCATTTTGGTTTCGAAGAAGAGGGTTGGAAACGATCTAAACAATTTTATTGTACTTTTGTATAATAAACTCAAAAAAAAATAATTCACGAAAATTTAATTTACCGTCATTAATAATATTTTTTTTAAAAAAAAAATTTCACTAACATTTCAATGTGAATTTATTGAATTTGTTGCTATATTTCTTATAATTTATTGAATTTGTTGCCATTAAATTCGATTTGATGATTTATTGCATAATTTTTCAAGCTATATATTTCTCAATAATCAATATAATTATTTATGACTATTGTTATCTGTATGACCTTAAAATAAATACTTAGTAATTAATTATAAAATATATATGTACTTATATTATTGTTATTTAATAGTGCTGGTTTCTATCAATTAATTTAAATTTGGAAACTATAAGTCTTATATAGTAATTCAAATTTTTTCAAAATTTATTCTTTAATGTTGCACAAGACCAATTGTATCTATTTTGGAACTTTTAAATAACTTTATTAATAACATATGTATACAATTAAGTAATTTCTTATTATAAATACTTTTATCTAATACATTTATTAATTTGCTAATTCAATTTTAAATTGAATTTAATCAGTAATTAAATAGGTATTCTGTTTAATATTAAAAAAATTTTGAGAAATTTTTTTTTGATAAGTAAAATAAAAAACAATTAAAGTTCTTTCTTATCTTATCAAAACTATATAATAGAAATTTTTCAAATAATAGAATTTGAAATAAATTTATTTTTATTTTTCTTATATATTAAATGAAAACAAAATCAATCAAATTTTAAATTAAATTTTAGAAACAAAAATGGAAATTATAATGGGTACCTTACATAATATAAAAACGTAGAAATAAATTCAAGATGGATTGTATAAGCTTTCCTTCTTGCATAATTTGGTTTGTATTGTAAAGTTTGTTAAGTCTGTTAACATTTCTTGTTAAGTTTGATTATTTTATATAGGAGCCCTCGATCCTGTTGTCAAATTTAGCCCATCTGCGAAGTTGTTCCTTCTTTTGGCAAAAACACATTCATTCCAAATTTCATTAAAATGGGTTGAGTTTTTAATGAATTATTAGAACTTGACATTCTCGAAACTCCTAGAATCTTTATAGACCCCATCATACTAGTATAGAAATTTCTGAAAGCTACTATTAATGCGTACTCACCAATAGTCTCTGTATAAAATTTTAACTCGAGATTTCTCTAAAAGTCTGATGCTTTTGAGTGGGAGCATCACGATCATGTAGTACGATTTGGCCCATCTACTTAATCTTAACTATTGACGAAGAAAGTATTCTACTATTTTCGATAGATTGTATTCATACAGAAATTACAACATGGAAAAATTTCATAGCTACTTTAATGTTAAATAATTCAATTTACTATTTAATATTAAATTATCTATATATAGAATACTTTATTTTCGAAATTTTTATTATATATATAATAAATAAATGCATAGACATTAAACAGATGGACTTGTAAATTAGCTTGTAAATTGAATGATGGACAAATAAAATTAACTTAAAAATAAAAAATTTACAAAGAAATAAAATTATAATTATAACAATATCTGTGTATACCCGCATTTTATTTAATTTATTAAATAATGAAATAATAAAAAGCTCGTCAATTACAAGTGCTCGGTTCAATGTTAATTTTCTGACTCTATACTATATATATATATAATTTTTCTATTTATTTATCTATAGATTTTTTATTTTTTTTGTTGCTGATGGTTTTACTGCAACTTAATTCCCAATATGAGGGGGAAACTCATTAATTTTTTATTTTACTATATATAAAACATAATTGAATTAAAAAGCATAAAAAATCTCAGTGTTTCATACTATTTTAAAATAAAAAAATATTCATAGTCCCCTATACTAAAAGTTTATTTATAAATTTTATATTTTTACATTTTTTTTTATTTTGTAATAAAATGAATTAATAATGTAAAAAATCATAATTTAAGCTAAAATAATTTTTTCCAGTCCCTAGAATAATAAATTTTTAATTTTATTTATTTTTTCTATGTAAAATGGGTCCCTATAAAATTAAATAAAATGAAATTAGCTTAGATATTAAAATATATAATATAATAATTTAATTAATTTGTTTCTAAAATAAAAAAAAAAAATTAAATTAAATAGCTAATTAAAAGAACAAAGTAAAAATTTAATTTTATAATAATAATATTTAAATAATTAACTTAATATACTATTATTTTTAATTTACGCACAGCTAAGTATTAAATTTAATTATTCGTCCATCTTTTTCAACAAAACTTATTTCAATATTTCAGCTGGAATGACATTTTTTTAATATTTTCCAAACAAATATTTTGGAGCGTGTCATATGCCTGACGCCTAACTATGTAAGAAATTCGGATCGTATTCATCAAATTTGCATCGCAAATACTTGGTAATTGTGACGTTCAAATCAAATTATACTTAATCAAATATTTTAATTATTGTGCGAATTACTAGTTGAAAGCATTTGGTGTACCCTCAGTTACTCAAGTTTGGAAATAATTCCGATGCGAATTTGACAGATGCGATGCGAATTTTTTAGATATGATGCGAATTTATTACATGGTTAGGCACATATATTTCCTGATCATTTGATTGTATTTCAATTGCCTGTATTTAATTTGCCTATATTTCATTTACTTGTATTTTGCAAAAGTAAGGTTATACGATTTTGACAGAATATTTATATAATGTCTTATACAAGCGAATGTCTTATACAATGCAAATGTTAATACACGCAAATAAAAATACAGACAAATGAAAATACGGCCAAATGAAAGTAAAACGAAATACAGTCTTGTGATTGTAATCGGAAATTTTTTGTAAACTAAAAATTTCAGACTCTCAAAACCTTCTAGACTTACGAACATTGCCTCTGCCAAAATTTTTAAAGGTTCTTTCAAACCTAGCTTAAAATTATTTGGTATCTACTGAAACCATTAACATTCAATTGAGTTCACCATTTGCTTATCCAATAAACCTATTTTAGATTTTAACAAACCGTCCTAAATCATCTAGTTTTAATACAAACTCAACCAATTTAATAAATTACAGACCATTTTAAATCTGAAAAATTTTCTAAAAAAATTTAAATTCACATTATTTGTGGTCTTTTATAAATTCTTCCATTTCAGAAATTTTATTTATTTACCTTGAATTTTCAATTCCCCCATTTTAAAAAACTTGTAAATCTAATGTATATAAATAATTAAAAAAAAAAAAAAAATTACTTTACATAATTTTTATAATTTCGAAAAACTTTTTTTATTATAAAAAAATTTCGACCATTATAAAATTTTACTATGGAACTTTATTATGTTCATGTTTTTTGTAATACCTCGAGATCTCATTATATCACCCAAAATTGCCCTTCACATCTACATTTGTAATTAATTAAAAAACGCCTCACGAATCATGTTTAACAAATTTTATCACCGCATAGTAAATTAGCCACCTTTAGTATTCTGCTATTCTTCATTCACAGTATAAATCATTCATATTTTGATTCGCATTATTTTTAAAATTTTTTTTCAAAATTATAAGAAAAACAAAATATTTCAAATTAAAATATCCTTACAGAATATCCTTATAGAAAAGATATCCTTAAAATAAATTCAAATACGAAAAAAGAAGCGGTAAAAAAAAATTGGATTTTTCAATGCTCGACATATTTTGGTTTTCTGACGTTATGATTTAATATTCTATTATATTTAATTTATAATGAAGGTTGCCTTGACAACAGAAAAGTTTATTCTTGGAAAACTTTTTTTTATAATCTGTTATACATCAAAAGTTTTTTTTTTGAAAGTTATACATAAACTTAATAATAATATTGTACAAAAAAAGAAAACAAGGAGTAGACAAGGATATAAAATACAGATTATAGAAGCGGATACAAGGAGTATCATACATAAAAATAATAAACTTCTAAGATATATCTAAGAGATAAAATAAAATAATGCAGAAGAAAGCAGTGTTTTGTGTCATAGTTTTTTTTAAGTTTTTTTGTAATTCAATTTTTTTTCAGGACATTTCTATTTTTTTCTCTTATTTATTTTTTTATGCTGACCGTAGTCCATATTTCTTATTTTTATTTGTCAAAATGTTTGTATCTTATTTCCTGTAAAAACTACAACACTTTTTTCAAAGGATTTTTTAAACATGTGCTCTCTTAATTTGATGAATCTTTTATTTGTTTTTCAGCAAACTTTTTCCGAATTTCGTCCTAGAGTTTTATGAGATTCATAAAATAATTTGATAGTTACACATTTAAAGAATCACATCTAATGGTTTCGTTTTAACCTCTTAAAACCTCTCAAACATTTCAAGTCGAGGGAGCTTCTTTATTTAGGATAAAGTAAGAATTTAATTCGTTATATTTAGAAATTTGACAGTAAGATAATCATTTAAGAAAACTGAACAAATACTATCTTAACAGGAGCAACTGAAGACTCATACTTAGCATCGTAAAATACTATAATTAGTTTTCCACTGTCGAAACTTTAAATGGGAACAAGATATAATTATTATATCTGTTCTAAAGGGTTGGGTACGAAGACACGAAGGCTCGTTTTTTTAAAGTCTCGTTTTTTAGAATCTCATTTCTTAAAATCTCGTTTTTTTCAATAATTTTCCAATTTTTTTTAGTTTTCAAAACCTTCATTTTACTTTCAATATAATAATAAATATAATAATGCCTCTTTATGCTTCTTTGAACTTCTTTAGAACTCACGCCAATTTAAAATGCTGCGTATCTTAGTTTTATACCTTATTACTTAATTTAATTAAAAATTTTTTAACATTTTCAACAAAATTTACATAAAATTTTCTTAGAGTACAAAACTTGCCCAGAAAACTGCCACCCAAATAAACAAATTGATATGCAAATGCTTTAACAACACACCAGATTAACTAAAAATATTTTAATTATCCAAAGTTACAACAATGAAATTACCTTGGGAACATAAAGTTGTGATTTATTTATAGTTGAAAACAAAAAAAATATTTATTTTAAAGTTAAAAATAGACAAATTAATTCCTAAGGGGGAAAAGGACGATTTTTAAGAGCTGGGGGCGTTAATTTAACAATTTACAAGCCATTATTTACAAAACCCATTTTTAATTAATTTTTTACCTTTACAATGTTTTGATAAAACCAATATAGTTTTTGGTTTTAATTTTGATTCTATTTTACATGTAATTTAAATAATTGTTAAATATTTAATTAAAAATTTTATTTGAAAAAAATGAATGGTAAAAAAAATTTTTTTAAATTAAAAAATCAAAAATTAACTAAAATAATTTTTAATTATATTTATTGAAAAATAAACAATAGTTTTTAAAACATAGAATAATAAGAATTTGTAATCATGTGCAATTATGTTTGTAATCTTAGAACTAAGATATGTACAATATTCCTAATCCTAATCTTAATTTTTTATAGCACCATCTAGAAGTATAACAATTTTTTCTACTTCTCAAGTTGTGATATCCAAGTTCATCAACTAAAGAGAACTAAACAAAGTTATTAATTGTTTTAGGGTCATCAGAAGTTTTGTACTTTATTTATATTATATAGTTAACTTTTTGGGAAAAAAAGTTATTTGGTCCCCAAGCATTTAGTGATTTCAACTCACGCTCCTTACACTATATATAATTACTACCAAGTAATTAGAAGGAATTTAAACTAACACTCCTTGGTTTAATGAAAAACTGATTAAACACTGCGTCATCGAGGCTAAAAAAAATCGAAATTTATTATAAAATAATTGCATACATTCAGGCGTCAGTTATAATTTCTACAAAAATCAGTTAAAGAAAGCAACATATGCCACTTAATATTTTACAAATGTTATTAAAAAATAAATAAATTATTGATTTTTATATATATAATAACTTATAATAATGAGGAAAAAGTAATAGCACAGAAATACGTAAAATTAAAATTAATGCGCCTAGAATTATGCTTACCCTTTAAATGATATGCTACTCTACTACCTACTAAAGAATTATTTATTATTATGTTTACTTATCATTTAGATCTCAATATGAATCATCTTTTATTACATTAAAATAATCTACTTGTTATTAATATATATATTAATCTTATACCAGCTCCGCACTTTATATTGTTTTTTTATTATTTTTTTTGTAGAGTTCAGAAGAATGTCTTTTTTACAGAGTTCTAAAGATTTTTTTACTTGTACAAAGTTCTAAAGATTGTTTTCTTAAATAGAATCAAATGCGAAAAACTAATATTTCATTTTTTTTAAAACTTCTGAAGTTTTTGATTTGGTTTTTTTTTCAATTGATTGGATCACATCAAAAGGGACAATCAAAATAAATAAATATAAATAACTAGAAATAAAAACAAATTATACTAAGGGTTGTAAGATCAAACCCAGCTCATTTGTAATTCAATATTTTTTTATTATTCTTTCAATTTTTTTATATTTGTTTTCACGGTTTTCAATTTCATTGAATCTCCATTCAATCTCCATTCAAACACCATTCCCATACATTTCATTTGGGAATGGGAGATGGTTATATACTTCTTTTAACTATAAAATAGGTTATCTATAAAATATTCCTTTGAAAATAAAAAAACATCTCCCCTTTCAAAAAAAAATATCGTTTAACTTTTATTTTCATCGCCATTTTTCAAAAAATTCCAAAAAAAATTAAATAAAAATTTATATTGATTGGTTTGTTTATCAAATATTTGAACAAACATCTTTTATAATATAAAATTGTATTTTTTTTTTTTGGATGATTGGAAACAAAAAATAAAAAAAAAAAACTGAAATTTTTATGATATAAAAATATAAAACAAAATGTTCAAACATCTTTGTCTCGTCCTCAATTGAAATGGAAACTTTGATGACCTCCAATAAAATAAGTTTTCTTTTGATTTTTTGATTTTATTTTTACTTTATAAAATAATATTCTTCTGGGTGAACCCAAAGTAATAAAATTTTATTTTTCATTTTTTTCCTTTATTAAGTTAAGTGTAGGGTGGGTTTTTGGGGTTCATTTTTCAGTTCTTAAAGAGGTTTTAAATTAAACATGAAATATTGTAAGATTAAGATAAAAGGACGATTTTTTATTAAGATTATATTTTTAAAGATTTATAAATTGTTATAAAAACTGAGTGAAATATTATTTGCATCAAATTTTTCAAGTTTTCTTAAACTTTAAAATAAATAACTAAAAAAACTTTGTAAAATAAATTATATAAGAAAGATCTTCATTCCTTGAGGCAATGTGAATCGCTTTAAAGCAACAAATGCAGATATTCTTGATTTATATTAAATAAAATTTTCTATTTTCTTAAATATATAAAGAATTTGACTCAGAAATGATAAAACTAAAACATTATTTTATAACAATATAATTTTTGAACTATTTTAAAAAAGATGTCATCTACAAACCTAAAAATCTTAATTATATTCTTTATAGCCAAGGGCTTACCTATTGTTTTACAATGAATATAAAAGTCGAAGATGTATACAATGGTGGTTTGTAATATAAGTTACTTTTCTTTTGTAATGTAATAGTTGTATTATATCAAAGTCCAAAGGACCTTTATAACAATCTTCCTTTACTAATGAAATAATTAACTTATTATTAATATTTATACGCAGAGTGTCCCATTTTAGAAAATGATAAGGAAGAAGGAGAAAGAACACAAGTCGTCACAAGAATCATTTTAAAATTTGGAGAACCAAAGGTTTCTAAATCAATCTTTATAAAACAATTTCGTATTGTTAAGGATAATTAAAGGATATAAAATAATTTCCTAAATAAAACTTCTTCAAAATTCATTAGATAGATGAGCTTTTATATATAGAAATATTAAAAAATGATTTCTTATAGTCTATTTCTATATTAGAAAAATAGCTTATGAATGAGATAACAATTCTAAAATCCTCCATTACAACGTTCTGACACAAAATTACTTTCTAACTATTAACATATTAAATCGCATTTCAAAAATAAATTTGAAATACTTTCAAAATTAGTTTTCTATTCAAAAAAATTAATATTTTATTTAATAAATAAAAAGAACAAATACATACCATTTTGAAGCTCTATAGATTATAATCCCCCCTTTCAGAATATTTAAATCCAATTACCAAATGACGTACAATTTTTTTCAAAAGAAATCATTTCCCCAAAAATGAAAATGTAAAATAATTAAAAAAAAAAAAAGGCTAAAAATTAAATCAAATGGAAAATAAATATCCTTCAGGAAATATTAAAAGAATCCCCACAATTTTTATTCAAAAATATATTTAAAAAGTTTTCCCAATAATTTTCTTTCACTGAGTCCTTAATTTTCCATTATATTCAAATATTGTTTACATATGCAATAAAAATATTTTTCAAAGAACTCTGAATTCTCCTGAAAGATTCTAAAAAACTCAGTATTCAAAAATATTAAAAAGACGTTCACGTATTAAGTAAAATGCATATGAATTACAAAATAATATAAACTTCAAACCAGGTACAGAATACAAATATGTATATAATACTATAAACTTATACTCGTATATATACTTTTACAAAAATCGTAAATTTATAAATGAAAATTTTATTTTTCCATGTGGAAAAACTTCCAATTTTTTTATTTAACGGTTACTTTGTTTTTCTTTCCCTCCATAATATGTGGGAGAATAAAATCATAAAAATTTTACTTTCAATTTATGTTTTTGATTTGAAGGGGGGTCTGTATGCCGCATATGCACTCTGATTCATAAAATGTTCAGAAATAAACAAATTATTAGAAAACAGGTAAATCTTAAGGGATTTTAGTGAAGATGAACATGTAACTACTTACCCTGCGGACAAATTAGACAAAAAAAGAACAGGTATATGGAAACACGAATATGTTTTTTTATATGTAAATCTGCGGGGAATTTTCACTATGAAAACGTAATGGGGAATCGATATTACCTGTAGAAAATGAAGCTTTAAATTGTAGTAAAAAATATAGAATTATAAAAGATTGTAAAAATTGTGAATAGATTGTTTAGGAATTGCAGATATCTTTTAGAATTTTACAAATATTAAAAATTACAACAAATATTATAAAATAATATTTTATTAGTAATGTGATGTCTCTGTTTACCTGAAGTTTTTATCCCTTTCTAAAAAATTTTGGAATCAGTGAAAGTATTTATGCCATAACTTATGCACTAATAAAGGTACTGAGAGTAACAATTTTCATTAAATTCGCATGTCAATAGAATAGTAATACTGTCAGGTTTAACGGATTGTGTGTAGTAATAAGTTAATTTTTTGAAAGCTCGTTAAAATATATATACTTTTTCTTTTACTTAACTTCCCTCAGTCCCTTTTACTCGCCTTCTTACAATAAATTTATTTAAAAATTTAAGCAATAGTGTGTACACCATACTATCACCAGAACTAAAATACAGCGCTTACGAATTCTGGATAAAGTGTCTTATATGTAAACAAATTTTGAAATATATTCTTTAATTTTTAAAACAACACGGAAACATTGAAGAATCGAACTATATAATGTTTATAATAATTTAAGTTATTTCATTGAAACTTATTATAATACACTTATAAATAACTCAGTTCGTATATTAACTGGATTCAAATTTAACCACATAAAATACATAATTATATTCCAGAATATATATATATATACATGAAATTAAATTATAATATTAAAATTAATACAAAATTATTCAAGAACAAAATCAAATTACATTATTATAATTTTAAAAACTAGTTCAATATTAGTGTCCTTCTATGTCCTTCGGTGTCCTTCGTTTTTTATAATTTATTATTTTATGCTTATGTGCTAAATTATCCTAATAATTTACAAAAAAAAAAACCAAACATAATGTAAACCAACTCTCTTAAAAACCACAAACTGAATACACCACACATATATTCTATTTCGCAGTTGTCCTTCTTTAGGATTATATTAAAAAAAAAAAGAAAACATAATAATAAAATATTGAAAAATTAATTTAGGTGATATTATGAAAAATGAAAATAAATCATTAACATCCTTTCATATATCCTGTATCCTGTAAATTTAACATCCTTTTCATTTTTATTTATTTGTTTTTTTTGTATTTGCAAGGATAAGTGCAATATTTCATTAATAATAAAAATTATTTTATAATTTTCCATAAAATTTATTTCATTTTATAAATGCGGTTTTAATATTTTGAAATAAGATGAAGGGAAAAATTATATTTATAAATTAATAAATAATGATCTCAGTATGTGGTTATTGATATGTGGATATTGCCACATTTTACCAATCCAATAATGTACAGATGTAAAAATTTATATAAGACCATATGTTACTAGTTTTACAAATACCATGTAATTTTAAATTATAACAAATTGAAAAAATTAATAAATTATAAATTTGAAAAATCATAAAACTATTAATAATTTGAAACTATTAGAAACAATTAGGTATATATTTTTAATTTTTAGTAAATTTTTTAAATAATTCAAAATTACTGAAATTATTTACTAATTTGAAAGTAAATGTAAAAAGAACATCCAAATATACTTTATAGATTTAAAATTGAATATTATAAATCGACAAATTATTTTTTGATTTCATATTTTAAAAAATAGAATTTCATATCATTTATAGGGGAAATTAACTAGCCCCTAGTATTACTCTTTGGCGTTATTCGAACTTAGCTTAATAGTAATTAAAATAATAAACTTTAAAGCTTCTCTAAAATTATTATTTTTTTGTTATACAGCATATTAATTGGGAATATTTTTAGCTTAAGTAGAAAAATTATATCCCGCAAAAGGTGACCATTTTCGGCTTCGCACATTTGTGCTCTTTCCAGTACATTTCCCATAACTTATTGTAATTTTTTATCACTGTTCTGTTGTGTACTGTTCCATTTCCAATTCCCAAGTTTTGTTAACAAAATTATGAAATAAAAATAAAAAATATATATAAATTTAAAAAGTTATTAAACATTCAAACCATATCGGTCGCTTTGCGCCACCCTGTACTTGATTTTAGTTTTAAAATGGCAGTGCAAATATTTATTTTTTATATATATAAATTCTGGATGATTTTTTGATGGAAGTAATAAAAGTCCTAATATTGTAAGTGCTATATCAATATAATTCATTTACTAAATACTTATTTAAATAATGCAATTACAATTAATAAAACTTATGACATTACATTTTTTTATTCATGATTGTGGTTTTAAAAATTAAAAATGTCCGGTATGAATAATACGAAATCTCTAGAGATTCAACACTATGTATAAAATTTTTTCAATATTCATATCTTCTGAATGAGTCCTTGGTTTATTTATTCTAACATCATCATATTTAGTAACACCAAGAATTATTCAAATTAAATCATTATTTAATAATAAATTGGAAAATCATTAATAGGAAAAATTTATTACTGATGCCGCCGATATTTACCTTTATTCTTGCATTTAAAATTATAAAATATTATAAGTTTGGCATTGATTTTATGTTTTAAATTCATTAAATTCTTATAATGCTTAGTTATACTAAAAAAAATAACTGTAAAAGCTATTATTTTTATAGAAGTATATATTGAATTTTATTCTATCATATTTATTTTATTCATTCATCTTTCATATTTTATTTTATCTTTTATTAATCATATGAGAACCATGTGAATCATGAATAAATTATATTAAAATGAAATGAATCACTCTATTCAATCTCTCAAGATTCTTTAAATTTTATCAAAAAATAAAATTAATTAATTCTAAAATCATTTAATTAGAAATTAAATCAAAAAAATACTTTGAACTCGGATGTCCTATTCATAAATTTTATGTCTTGCTTTATCATTTTTATTTTTATTAAAATGTTTAAATTTTCAATATTTCATTTTAATCTTTTATGAATTTTTAAATACAAAAATCGTGTAGAACAACTTCTAATAATAATAATGACGTATTATAACATGTTCAATGACAATTATGTGTATTCACAATATATAGTAACGAAAATAAGTCAGAAATTTTGATTGATTTAATTTATTTTAATTGAATGAGTAATATAAATCTTTTTTTTATATTACTTTAAGCTTATTCAGTATTTGTCTTCAACTTCTCAGACTCAATAATTTGCATCTTATTTTATTTAAAAGATATTTTTTTATATTTACAATAAATTTATTTAAAAAAAAAACCATGATTCCTTTGTGAATCAAAAAAAAAGATTGTGAATCAAATTTACTTATACATATTTACATTTTATAAATAATAAATCACTCAAAAAAAGTTTCTCAAAAATTTTGTTTTAACTTTCCACTTTACCTTTTATAAACCCTTCTTTCAAAAAATTTCAAATTCAACACAGATATAGCAATAATATATCAATTAAAATAAAAATTACACACTTAACAATAATTAACACTTCAACAGAAAAATTATATTCACTCCTAAAAGTGTCACATTTGTCTTTAATCGACCAAATAAAGTATGTATATAAATCAAATAAGTATCAAATTAATATTTCAAAAAATTATTTATATATAATAAATATAAATTTATTTATTTACTACAAACACTTTTACATATAATCAGAAAAGTACATATTATTTAATATTTCCATTAAAAAATATCATCACCCTGTCATTCATATTAAAATATGAGTGGGTAAAAGAAAAACAAAAAATACCTATCAATTATTTTATAACAAGTTGTATGGCACGAGCCATTTATACTATACATACCTCAAAAATCAATTGAAATTGCTACCAAAATACCATAAATATAATAAATAGTTGCTGCCGCTTCTACTAAAGACTTATTGGTGTTACTGTGAATAATTTTTGAATTGTGAATAAATATACAAGTATATGAAAATTCTCAAAGGTGTGCTTAAATGTTTCATGATAATTGTTTTTTGACTTATATGGATTTACTTGGAAATTAATTTTATTTTATTATTTTATTTTTATACATTTTTAATCTAATTCTAAGCCATTTTATTCACAGTGACCATTTATAGAAAGTGACATTTTTTTGTGATTTTTATATAAAATTTAATAATAAAACACACCATTAAAATTATAGTATTAAATTATACCGGTTAAAAGTGTTTGAAGGTTATAAATCCTTTAAATGGTAAAATACAAGGTCATAAATACTATTATTAAAAGTCTTTTTTTGGGTTGACAGTTCATTTGCAAGTTATTATAATGTCAATTAATAATGGTTAGCAATGCAATTATAAAATTTGTGATTATTGATCAATGTGATCACGGATCACAATGGAAATTGTTTTAAGTGTAAAATCAAATTGATGAAAAATGTTACTACGTGCTAGTTAAAGCTAGAATTTGAACAATACTATAGGTAGGTAAGGCATCTAATTCCTTTCACTTTTATGTATTGTGTAAAAATTTATGAATATATACTGGGTGTACCAGGCAAGGAGCAATTTTTAAAAGGAAAGGAGTTGTTATTTTCAAATATAAAAAAAAAATGGTCGATAGATAGCTGCTTCTATGTCAATTTTGTTTTATTCCTTTTCCAATCTTTTAAGGGGTATAGGGTATTCACCAAGTCTATTTAAACTAAGCTTCAGTTTCGTTATTCACTAAACCGTTGATTACTCGACTGTAACTATTGTATAAGATTATGAATGCACAAATGTTTATTTTGTGGCCATCTATAATCTTACACAAGAGTTTTTTATATAGCTTTATTAAATCTTATTTTATATTAGGATATAAACTATTACGATATAATTATACAATTTCACGATATTTTTTTATTTGATATCATCTGACTGGGGTTTGAAACCTAGATCTTTCACATGGAAGACGACATCTTTACCACTACGCCACTGGTCAGATGATTTTGTATTTGGGGTCGTTCAATTGGTGAGAGTCGAGATTGAATTATTGACCTTTCGAAATTAAATTTTACATGAAATGATAAGGCAGCTTTGCTTAAAAGGTCTACAAATCAAAGTTTAAAACTAGAGACAATTTCCTATTTATGGATGATGGTTTAAATGAAAAGACGAGGGATTTGAATATTAAAGGGTAAACCCCTTAATTGATGTTGATTTAAAACCCCCATAATGTTTGTTTTGATTTCCGATAATTGAAGAATATAGTGTTATTGACAAAAGGGAATTCCCCGATATTGTATTAGCAAATTAAATGAAAGAATGACAATTCAGACATAATAAATGAAATTTTATAAGCAGTTTCGAAACATCTTACGAAATTTCAAAATTTTAAAATATCAACTTGTAACACCTCTTGTACTACATTCAAATTGTTTATTTGCAACTTTACTTACAATTTAAAATAGTATTAAAAAATATCGAATTTTAAAATACAGTACTAAATTGTAGAATTAATTTGCTCATATAAACGACTGTTTCTATATTTGATATTCAAAAATAATTGTGCACCTAATAGTTTCGCTATAGCATTTTATAATATTCATTTATATTTTAAATTTTAATTGTTTTAATTACATTTTAATAAATTTTTGAATTCTTTTGATTTCCTTGTTTTACAAAATTTACATATGACATTGTCATTATTATTTGAAGCTTTTTTTCATTAAAAAGCTAATGTGTTGTAATTCAAAGGAATTTATGTCATCAATTGAAAAATAATACTATGTTAATGATTATATAGAATATAATTACCATTGTAATAACAATTGTTCAAAGTTTCAGAGCTTATTATTGAAATAAACGCATTTTATACAAGTAAAAAACAATTAAAAAATTTGCATTTTAATAAAAGATCTTAGTAGGATCACACCATATGCATTCATTGTTATATTTATAGTTTTATTTTATTTTACGAAATGTAAAATAGAATTTATTAGATACTAGTGGATATTATTATATTTAAATACATTCAATCAATTTCTATTAAAATAATATTTTTTTAATAAATAATACGGATCAATTCGAATTACATACTAAGAAATTGCCATATTAAAGAATTGAAAATTTAATGGAATAAATTTAAATCACATATTATA
This sequence comes from Dolichopus griseipennis, assembly GCA_963082915.1. Taxonomy (NCBI): domain Eukaryota; kingdom Metazoa; phylum Arthropoda; class Insecta; order Diptera; family Dolichopodidae; genus Dolichopus; species Dolichopus griseipennis. The sequence goes on from OY720445.1 coordinate 7,291,900, forward strand.
GTAAAAAATATTAAAGAAATACTATTCAAATGGCAATTGTATCTTTTATTTGAACTCAGTTTTTAAAAATATTTCTTAAATGTTTTAAATCTACCACACCTTTCAGTAAGTGCAGATTGAATTACGAAAAAAAAACTCAGAACTTTAACTCAATATTTGAAAAAAATTTAACATTAATTCAAATTCTTGATTTTACAATTTTTATTGCTCATGTTACATGTTTGTTCTCATAAAATTTGGAAAAAAAAAACTAATTATTTGAAGCCACGAAATAAGGCCCTGCGAAATAAAGCCCAAGGATCTTATTTCTCAAATGTAATTCACTTTCGACATTTTAAGATATAAAGCCCCCGAGGAAATGTTTCTGAGAATTCAAGCAATACCCATTTTCTTTACCTTTATATATGAAAGATTGTAAATTAGAAAGAGTTTTAGAATTGTATCCGAAATCAGAGCTTACTCCTTTTGCAAACTATTTATATATATATATATGTGTGTTGGTGAAATTTTGAGTTGTAGGAGAAATCTTAAAGTTGCATTCGAAATTCTGGAAAAGTATAATATTTACCGTGTTTTTGGATCTGGCTCTAAAGTCCTTTCAGAATATGATCGTTATATATGAGAACTACTCCTTTATTTCTTGAATGATTGTAGATTAGATTGAAAGAAAAATAAGACTCTGGGACTTTTTTTCCGAAGAAGCCAAAGATTAAATTGAAAGAGAAATAAAACCTTGGCTTATTTCTCAATTACAATATGAAAAATTAATTGCTGCAATTTTTTGTCGCAAGACCTTATTTCAAGACTTCTAATACAATGCCTATAGTGTTTAGCACTTAAAAAAGATAAATGAAATCGCCATTGGTTCATATTTAATGTTCTATATATTGTTTTTGGACACTTAATATGGGTGGGTGTTTTACATTTATATTCTATCATATCGTATACAATTATATATAAGAACAAGTGTATCTTTTTCTAAAACATTCTGTAACTTGAACATTTTTTATGAAAAGATAAAAAAATTTATTTTTTCAATTATAAAATTTAACGATTACCAGCAGAAATCTTTCATCTTTTAAAACACAGAGTCAACACCTTGAATTAAAATTCCTTTCTAATTAAAAAACAAAATAAGATTAAAATAACGACATTGTCCATTAAATTTATTAAATATAATTATTTTAATTAAAATAATGAGTGCATAAAAACATTTTTATTAAAAAATAATAATTTGCAATAAAAACAAAGAAATAAATATCTTAAGATAAATTATTTTAAAAACATAAATCGCAATAATTTTTAAACAATTTATATTGTTAAAAAAGTAGTTTTGCAAGCTACTAATTGTACAAAATGGCTTTAAAGAAATAAAATGTCAAGTGAAAATTTATTTATTATATTTTAAATATCATGAGTGCAATATTTTCAAAACATTTGCAAAAAATTTATATATTTATTTCACTTTATCCAGAATAATCCGAACACTGTCGTAGTGGTCAAGACAAAGATCTCGGATTTAAACCGAGGTCAGATCATATCTAATAAAAAAAAATTTTTAATTTATATCATAGTAGTTTATATCATAGTAAAAATGAATATACCGACCCCACCTGAAAAGGAAATAATGAACCTCTCACTTATCACATTGTATGTAGGGGATTGTACATAAATTAATAAATCGTTTGTATTCAAAACTTCTTCGACTTTTCAAGGAAATCAATTTTTTTAAATGAATCTGTTCTGGAAAAACTTTTTCATATAAATTAGCCCATTGCGAAGCTACCCATCTCTCTTGAGAGCTCAAAAAAGACCTTTATTCAAATGCTTATTAATATATGGAACTTGAAAGATTTGTAAGAAGAAGCAAAGGATCCTTTAAAAAATTTTTGAAACTTCTCTGCATGAAGGATATTAAGATCCTGTTTGAACGTTACCACATATAAAAACTTTTCACGTGTCTATGCTAAATAGGATTTGCTTAAATTTGATGAAGTTAAAGCGCGTCTCCTAAGTTTTCCGAACTTTCTACATAGAAAAAAATAAATCCAAAAGAAGATTACAATTTTAAATTGTATCTTAGTTTTAAATAATTATCTTATGCTAAAACTTTAAAATGTAATAATTTCAATTCTATAATTATTTAAATATAGCACATTCTAAATTAAATTTTAAATTAAAAAATATTTTTCACTTAACAATTTTTTATTAAAATAATTATTTTCTTTTTTTTTTTTCCTTTCAGACATAAAAAAATTTTAATATAAGGGAATTAAATTTTGTGGTGAGTATGTATGAAAGTTATTAAGTACAACAAACTACAAACAAAGAATATTATAAAATCTTCAGAGAAATTGAAGAATTTTTTACAATAAACAAAAAGTCATTACTAGGTTCTAGAGCTCCATTAAATTTCATAGTTATACTATTTGTGTCTGGTTATGTTTTACTTCATTAATAAAGATTTTATCTTTAAGAATATTTTTTAATAAAAATAAATAAGTTTTTAATTTTATATTCATAGCATACTCGTATTTGTTCTCTATTAATGTTATATAGTTGTTTTAAGTATTGAAATTCTGACCCAATTTTATATTTGAATTGTAAATTGTTAAATTACAGAATACTTTTCGATAAGATAATTTTACAAACTTATATTAATCTTAGATAGTATATTGATATTATCATTTATTGAGATACAAATTACAATAAACTACAGATTTAAGTTACAATAAGAGAAAATCTATGTACCTGTTGCGTTTGTTTTTCATTAAAACTTTTTATAAAATTTAGATTTTAAGTTTAAAAGTTTTTTTATTTAAATTTTAAAATAAAATATTACCGAGATACTTTAGGGAACTCTAGAGATTCTCATTTAATATTCGAACTTTTGTAAAATCAAAATATAAATTGGAAATTAACACTTGTATTTTTTGAAAAAAACTTTTCAAAGTATATGTATAAATATATCATATATATATATATATATATATCACAAAAGTGGGCGAGACTTTGCCAACATGTAAAAAATATATTTCACATCAAAATTATTATAAATATACTAAATAATGATGGCAATACTCATACCTTTAAATTTATTATTAGATATTCGAAATTCGAAAATAAGGAGAAAGAAATAATATGAATAAAGATAATTTATTGTCATATTATAGGATGCATTTGTTTGATGGCTTTATTCAATATTCAAATTTAATATTGTGTATGTTCCTACCTTCACATTCATCAAAAAAATACAATCTTAAGAAATGGTGACAAATAAATAAGAGAACCAACAAACAAAGGTTGTTTAATTTGAATGATGAATGTAGTATATACATAAACTTGACAGTGCGAATTAAACATGACTTTTTTTTAAATTTTAAAAATATAGAATCACTAGTATTTATATACATATTAACTTGATTTGTGAAGAATAAAAATGAATGACTTGTAGATATTCAAAATATTTAAACTACATGTGTAAAAACGAATCCTGCTTCACACAGAATCTTTTGAAAATAAAAAATGCTTCACACTGAAATTGTAGGTCATTCATTCTATACTTATTAAAGAGATGGTGGCGGTTTAAAAAATAAATTAGAGTAAAAAGTAGTTCAAAATATAATTGAATAATAGCTGTTAAAAAACTCATTTAACCACAGTAGCACTGAAACATATAAATAATATTTCTTTGTAAAATAAAAATCTAAATATAAAATTATTTGATAAATACTTATTTAAATTAATTTTAAAATATATTTAATTTTATAATATCTTTAATATTGAATTAAATATGACATGTATTCATATTACTTAAAAAATACAACACAATATATTGCAAAACAAAAAAAAATTATGAAATTTCCAGATTACAAAATGTTTGCAAATACCTAATTTGTAATTTTTCATACAGGATGTTTTCAATAAGTAAATGTGATGCAATACAAATTTTTATGTAAAAGAAAATAGTTCTTAAACTTTTGAACGCATTTTTAACAGAACTTTCATATTTTGATTTAGAATAAACAAAATTAGATGCTTATTTTTGAAAGAAGAAGAAGAGACATCCTGTATATTCCCCCATTACTTTCACTTTCATTTTCGATTTATAATTAATTCATAAGTTGTATACATAAATACTTTTACATAAGTAATTTCTTTGAAAATATATAAATTTCCTATTTACATAATATATATACGCGTATATATGTAAAAAGATTTTACATAGCCAGAGTTTTTAAAATATTAATAAATAATTGTTATATATATATATATATATATATATATATATATATATATACATATATTTTAAACAATAGATTTTTATTGAATCCATATTATGCTATTCAAATTTTTAAAGAATTTGACATAATTGAATTTCAAAATTGAGTGAAGATTTATAATAAAAATTCAATATACATATATAATTATTAACTTATTTATAAAAAAATCTTACATAATATATGAAAAAATATAAAAATATTTTGAAATTGAAATTAATGTATTCAATAATTAAAAAAAAATCTCCATTGAAACTACGAATATGTTATTTTACAAATTCGAAGTATGAAAAATGTAATGTGTAATGATTAAACAAAATTATAGCAAATTATTAATTAATTTCAGATTAAAAAATTTTATGCATTACTAATACTAATGCAATGTAAGATTCCTAAAAACATATATAGTTTTTAGAGAAACTATTAAATAAATTGTTCATAATCCATTATCATCTAATTAAAATCTTGTTTGCCCCTCAAAATATGCAATCGATATTTAAATTGAAATAACATAATGAACTATGTTAAAATTTTTTATTTTTTTCTATTCTCATTTCAGATCAACCTGTAGAACTTTTTTTAACAACACAAAACTAAACTAAACTTCAATATACATATATAAAGAATAATCAACATATATATAATATATATACAATTATAAATTAAAAAAAAATATGATACCATATAAAACTTCTCGACCAAATAGAATTCGACCAATTATGACCAAAAATATGTTACAAAACAATAAATTATATTTAGCATTAACAGTTATATGCTGTTTATTGTATTTTATAAATCCGGCCAAAGCCAATACACACAGTGTCCAAACATACCGACAATCATCAACACAATTAGGACAATTAACAACATCCAGTACATTAATATGGGAATCATTTGCAAATGATAAAAAACAATTGGAATATGCAGTAAAGGGCGGTGACTATTATAAAGATGATGTTAAAATACCAATATTTATTTGTCGTGCCAATGATCAAGGCTTCTATGTAAGTGGTTACACTGAAAAACGTGAAAAAAATGTATTTGTATGTGTTGTTTCACAATCAAATAAAGTAAAAAATCATCGGGCTTTCGATGTATTGGTAAATAAAGGACATTTGGGTAAAGTAACATGGAAACCATGGCAAAAATTTAGTCCAGCAATACCAGTTGGTGCTGTTGCTGTTGCAATGGGTAGTAGTTTAGAGGATGTTATATATGTGGCCAGACGTAGTAATGGTCATCATCATCAAGGAAATGAAGTGCATGGTGCTAATTATAATTTAGGAAGATTTGATAAATCAATTGGTTTTGGAAAAATAATTGTAACCGAACACGAAGAAGAACGACAACATGATAATGGAGAAGTTTTAATTGAAACTGAACCATTTAAATATGAATTAAGAGATATAACAATTGATAAATTAAAAATTGATAAAAAAATTAATCGCACTGATTTGGGTAAGTTTTTTTTTTTTTTTGATTTTATTATAAAAAATTTTAATTTTTTATAATTGTTTTTAATTTAAATTTTTTTTTTTTTTTTGCATAAAGGATCTGCAACATTATCAAACCCAGGACAAAATGAAATGATGGTAGAAACAGTAATTTCATATAAATATGAAAAATCTCAATATTGGGGTAATCATGAAGGTGTTGCTAGAGGATTACCAACAAAAGTTTTTGATAAAGATCGTACTGATGGTAAACCAGATGAAGTTAATTGGGGTTTAAAATATGTTGAAATGCGTGTTGAAACAAGAGCTGTTAGTACAATGTTACCAGGTGGTACAGCATTAAATGTAACATTACGAGGCAATTATACAAGTATGGAAGCTCCATATAGAGCTGCATTAATTGCATTTTATGAAGGCAGCGATGAAACAGTTAAAAGACAAATTAATGCTGTGGTAAGTTGAAATTATCAATATAATAATTGTTAGCACCAGCTTCCAATTTAATTTTGCAACTTATTAACTTTATTATTTTTTTTGTGTTTTTAAGGTTCAAAAATCAACGCTTAAAGATATCAGCTTAGAATTTAGTCCAATTTATTGGATTGAAAATGGTACATTTATACCAACAACAACTACAACAACAACAACGACATCAACTGAAGCAACAACAACATCAACAAAAGAACCTGTACCATTACAAGTACCAGTTGTACATATTGCATCAATTGGTTCAAGAAATAAAGGATCATCATCATCATCATCATCATCGTCATCTTCTTCATCAGAATCAGGATCATCATTAGAAAATTTAACTGGTGATGATATGGAAAATAGCATACAACAAACAGCACAAACACAACAAAATGATCAAAATTCAAGTTCAACATATTTCTTATTAAATAACAATAGTATCATATTTTTGATAATATTGTTAATTAGTTTCATAAATTCATTGGCCTTGTTGAATTAGTATGTGTGTTATTTAAGAAATTAATTAAAAAAAAATTAAAATTAAAAATAAATATATAAAAAATTATTTAAAAAAATAAAAAAAAAAAAGAATAACAATAAGAATAAAAAACATTGATTTTAAGGATAAAGCTGTGTATATTATTTATCTCTATAAAACAAAAAATAATTAAAAAATTTAAAAAAAAATTATATAAAATTTATTTAATCTTAACCAAAAGATCGTTGTAGGACATTTTTTTTTTTTTTTTTTGTACAAAAACAATATATAATTATTATATGATGCTTTTGCCCGATAATTATTATTAATTATTATTATTTAGGACTCTTTTTTTCTATAATTAATAATTAAAAAAACCTAAATTATAACTCTTTTATTATTAATTTAAAATTATTATATAAAATTTAAAAAAAAAAAAAAGAGGAATAGTTAAAAAAAAACAGTTTAAAAGTTTAAAAATTATAAAAAATGAAAGCGAAATAAAATTAGAAAAAGAAATTATATTTTTTTACGATCTTTAAAAATTAAAAAAAAAAAAAAATAATGAATATGATAACAAATTTTCAAAGTTTCTAAAGTGGAAACTAAATTTTTAATCAGAGCACAACTTCAAAACGATTCTTAACTTCCTTTAAAAAAAAAACTTCCCTCTAAAAAAAAAAATCACCGTTTTATTTCTTGCAACCAATTGTATAGTAACCATAGCAACTGATTTTATAATGAAAAGAAGAGAGGATTAGGTAAGGACTTGTGACATGGGTTACTCGCAATAATTTATAAATATTAAATTTAATAAATTCCGAAAATATAAATACATTCCTAGATTGAGGATTTATACAAAATGTAATGAAGGATTTTCATAAAATGGCAACTGAAACGTTGATTTATGGCAACTATTTTAACACTTAACTTATACAATTGGTATTCAATTATAGTAATCCTTAATTGACTTAATTCAAAATTTTTAAATTAATTCAACAATTCAATTTCTAAACTTGCCTGCAGATAAATTTGCAGTCTGCCCCAAAAAAAAAAAGCAGATTCTTTGACTTTTATGAAGTCAATCCAATTTTCTTAATATTCTATTAAAACCCAATTATAATATTTTATTAAGAAAACTTTGAAAGAAAAAAATTCATAAAACTTGTTCAAATCGTTAAGTAACTTATTTATAGAATAATAATATCTTAATTAAGTACTTTTTAAAATTATTTTCTAAAAATATCAATTTATTTTTGAAAAAAAATGTTGCCATGTGCATTTGAAAATATGGCATATATTTAATTATAATAATGCTAAATGATAAACGATCAAATTAAATATTTTTCAGAAAAATTAAACAAACATTAAAAACAAGTTGTAACGATTTAATAAAATTTTATTTTTTAATTAATGTAATTTTTAGTTAATATGTTCTTCAGTTTCAATAGAATTTCAATCAAAACATTTCTATCATTTTAATACACCAATTGCGATTTTGTGCTACATTATTTACTTTTAATCTGTAATTTAGCATTATATATTTAATTCTTGCAACATTCTGTAAAACTTGTTCATAAAAAGTTTTAATTTTGAAAAATAATAATAATAAAAAAATTAAAATCTTACATACTAATAAAACAAAAGCTATATATAATAAAATATTATATAAAAATATTTTCATTTCCTTTTAATTTAATTAAAATTTACAAATAAAATAGTAAATAAGATTATTTTGCATTCCGAAGTCTCATTTAAAACTTCATCTCATTTTTTTAATTAACATTTTTTTTTTTTTTTTTTGTAAGTTGGAAATTTGTATGAATAAATGTAAATAAAATAAATCAAAATTGAATTTTAAATAATATATTAAAAAATATATATATATATATTTAAAATTAAATTTATAAAACATATAAAAAAAAAAAATATTCTTGTAAAACTCAAAATTTTATTCATTTTAATTGAATGTTATTAAGCGTTTTTAATTTTCTGTTTCAGATAAAAATCAACAAAAAAAAAAAAACAAAATATGATGTAAAATTATAATAGAAATAAATAGAAAAATAAAATAAAAAAAAAAAACAGATAAAAACAAATAAAAAAAAATTAAAATTTATAAAGTTATTTTATTTTTTTCATTATTAAATATTTTTTTTAAATTTTTATACATCATTATTTACAATTTACTGAGTATAGATTGCGGAATGTATGAAGATACGTGTTTGTTGGGTAATAATAATTTTAAAGGTAAGTATCCAAATTTCAGTATTTTTTAAGTCATGCAGACTTTTCCAGTGTTTTTATAATTAACTGAATAGGTGGTGTCGGGAGAATCAATTCAACTTGGTTGATTTTGACATTTTTCAATTCCACTCAAAAATTTCCCGGTGTCGGCTAAGTGAATTGAATTAGTTTCAATTAATTGAATCAAGTTGTTTCAATTTTGATTTTTTGACAACAGAAATGTCAGTATTATAAAAATAATTAAAACGAAAAATTTTTTTTAGTTTTTAGACGGTTTATTTTGTGTTGCATTATATTTACTACTAATAATTTTTGCAATGAGTTTTTTGTGGTTGCTTCCATTAGATTGATTAATTTTTCTAATTGTTTCCTGTTGCTGAAACATTTTTTCCTGAAAATAATAAATAAAAATCTTTTTATTTATATAAATTATTTATCTTTATTTACCTTTCTAAATTACTCATTTTAATTTTTCTTTAAATTTTTAAACACAAACAACGCCAATAACAGAATAAATTTAACAGACTAGATTTAAACATAAACAACGGCAATGCCATAATGTAATTTCAAACACAAAAATGTATTTGAATTTCAAAGTCGACTCAGACGACTTTAAACAACACAAATTGATTTCCCCAACACCGATAGTTGACTCAAATCGACTTAAGTTGAAAGTCAAAAAAAGATTGATTCTCTCGACACCTAAATTAAAAGGAAACAACTCGGTGTTTTTTTCATTTATTTCATACACACCTATTCTAAATTCCCTCGTAGAGACTTTCTACGAAAAATTGGCTACGCAACGAAAAAAAAAGTTTTAGTGATTCTAAATTCCCTCGTAGAAAATTAAATTTGCAATGGTAACTTTGACGTTTGAATTCATTTGACGAATGATTATTATTGTTTTCAAATTTGTAGTAGGTATCTAATAATTTTTGAATATTATTTTGAGAAAAAGGTATTTTAAGATTAATTATAAATTAAAACTGACAGAATGAAAAATAAAGCCATAGACACGGGCAAGTTCATTTAAAAGTATATAAAAATAGTAAGATTTCATATCATTCTTTTAATATTTTGATTATGTCTATTTCTTTCGTTATTTTACCCTTAAAAATTATAATATATGAAGTACGAATATGCTACGAATGAATATTTCCTTCGGATATTTTTGAACTTTTCGTAGCGTTAAGTCGGAATTGAGAATTACTTTTCCGTTGATTATCTCCGACGTAGCTGTACGAGGGAATTTAGAATAGGGGTGATATTATACATTTCCTTCAGAAGTCCAATAGATATTAAAAATATCAGATTTAAATTTTATTTTTATTAAATGTTTACATTATAAATATAATTTATAAATTTTATTAAATTGTTTAAAAAAGTATAAGGATTATATTCCAATTCTTTAATTCAACGATATTTGTGTGACATCTATTGTTTGATAGAAAAAAACTTATAAAAAACGATATATGAAAATTTAATCAGATTTCACTAGATAAAATAAAAATAAGACGATGAAATCAAAATTAATTAAAAAATGTTGAAATCAAGAATATAATTAAAAATGTTCTTAATATTTTTATTTATAATTTATGTATCTAAATAATAAATAAAAATCCGCATTTCATAAAATTTTTAAACGCTTCCATTTTTCGAAACATTTGAATGTCAAATTTTACCGTCAAATGTCAGACGGTATTAAAACAACAAAACAAAGTTAAAAAAAGTGTATTTTGTTTGGATCATAAACAAAATATTTCTCCAAGGTGATTTTTAAGGCATTATTTTTAATAATTTAAAAAGATAAAATAAGAAATAACTTTATTTCAATTTCATAATTGCATTTGAAAACGTAACATTATAATTATAAAATAATCATAGAACAGGAAAAAATAAGACTGGTTTAAATTTGTAAAAGAAATGACCCTTTATACTGTTGTAGACCAAATGTCTATTTTATCAGGAGACAGAACAAAGTAAGTAATAATTAAAATATTAAATTATTTGTTTTAATTATAGTCTTTAAATTAAAAATTTACCGTTATTGAGTATATTAGAAATTCGTATATTTAAAAAAAAAACATCGTAATTTGTGAACATGCAAAATAAAAATATGTAAGAATTTATTCTAAACAATTATGTTGCTATTGGAGTGAAAATTCTAGAAACTAAATCTGATATTTAATTTAATTCATATTTTAATATATAATTAATATAATAAAATTAATCTTAAAAATACAATATTACTTGGCAAATAAAATGCAGTTATTTTTATAGAGTATTTAATAGAGGAAATCAAAACAATGTAATAGACAAGTTAGTTTTTATAATATACATATGTATTGATTTTCAATTATGAGAATTGTAAAATATTTAATTGCTCTTTCTTTGTTATAAATCATTTAAAATGATATTGAACTAATTAAAAAAATAAAAAAATTTGTAAAATCTTCCTTATTAAAAAATTATATAGATGTAAAATTATTAAAATGTAATATATTAACTAAATTTTTGTTTTATATTATTTTATCCTTTTCCAGACTTAAAGATTTACTACGTCAGAGATTAATGGAATGTGGATGGCATGAACAGGTCAGTTTAATGTGTCGTGAAGCTATAAAAGAAATGGGATCATCAGCAAATGTTGATCAAATTGTTGCTAGAGTAACACCCGAAGCCAGATCATTTGTACCAGATTCAGTTAAAAAAGAGCTATTACTAAGAATTAAAGAAAGTTTAAGTGATCAAGAAAGAATGGAAATTAAAGAATAAATTTTATTATACGTATTATGTCATGTCGTTTTTTTTACTTCAATTAATGAAAATATTTTTAAAAAATATATACAAGCGTAGCACCATAAATTATATATAAAAAACCACATCATAGACATTTAGAAATGAAATTTTAATTTCAAAATTTTTCATAATCACCATCTAGTGGAGATTTCGCTAATTATTTTTGCAAAAACAAAAGTGGTTGATAAATTAACTAAATTTGTAAAAACAAAATTTGACAGAAATATGAGATTTGAGAAACAAATAACAATTATTGAACAACTTCCTAAAATAACAAATGGTTATTTTATAATAAACAATGAAAAACCCTAACCGCAAAATTAAGGCTAAAATAATTTCCTTAAAATATATACTATATATATTAAAAATAAGTATCTCATGCAATAACATTTAACTAAATGAAAAAAATACAATATATAATTACATTTTTAAAAGGGAAAGAGAATTTTCTAAGAGCTTTTTAATAGAAGATAAATGATTTACAAATCTTTCTGTACCTCACAGTTAAAGATTAACTGATTTTTAATTAAATTATTAACCCAGCAAATATAAAAAATTAATTTTCTTAATTAACCTTAACAAAACATTCATTACAGGCAAGGTAACATGGTAACAATTCAACCTATTTTTAGCTGTAAAATTAAATGTATTCAAAAATACTGAAATGCAAATATTAATTATTTTAAAATGATATTTCAATAAACACATTGAAAAATGATATAAATCGTCCAAAAATCATTTCAGAAACTTGAAAAATGACAATTATTTAATTATTCACAATATTCCAAATCATAATAAATAATACACAAATTTCTGATTATACTTAACATTTTTATTTTGCTGGTTGTTTTGTTTTTATAAGAACTTTTTAAAAAGTACCATTCACTTCCAAAAAAAAAATAAAATTAATTCCTAATAATATTTGTTTTTCATCTTAGAAACGTAATTTTTGGAAGAACCATTTGTTTTTGCCAGCCTTATACCTTGATTCAAATTTCACTCTTGTTTGGAAACGATGTGTTTTCCTTTTAACTGGATCTTTCAAATCCTTAGCTGATATCTTTTCAAATGGAATATCAACGGTATACCTTGTTGGCATAAGATGATTATAATTTAAAACTTTAATAAAGGGCTTTATTTTAGACTTCTTCTTCAATTTGCTTTTACCCATACGTTTTGTAACCTTGCGGGGATATCTATCGATACCAGCAATTAAGGCATGGCCAAATGGTTTATCAGATGTACCATCATCAAATGTTTTTACAATGATGGCTTTTCTGCCGGCGTAACGTCCTCCAAGAACGATTACGACTTTCCCCGATTTCATAATCTTCCTCATGTTGTCTAAAATTAAAAAAAAAATTAAAATAATTATCAAAATTATTACAAGCACAATTAATTTTAAAACAAAAAAAAATATTAAGAAAGATTTTTGTTTAAAGCAAATTTTTATTTTTGATCAAATTTGTTTTGATATCTTTTCACAATACAAAAAATTCATTTTCTCTCTATTGTCTTTAAATATTTTAAATAAGACTTTTTCTTCAAACTTAAAAATTATTATATTTACTTTTTTTAAAAACTTAAGCCTAAAACAAATTTCTTCCCACAGATGTTTTAAAATTTATATAAAAAATTAAATACAACACAACTTACAGCTTTAATGGCTGACCGGAAAAGAGAAGGACGTCTAATTTTGACATAAAGAGGCAATTTAAAAATTTCTATATTTGTCAGAATAAGTTCCACAAATAAACTTCAGGTTTTCTAATGTTAGCGAATAGATGTCACTTTAACAACAAAATTTTGTTTAATTTTTCAAATAAAATTCATTATTAACAATTCCTTATTAAAAATAAAAAATATTTTTTCAATTTTTAGTTGTATTTTCAATATAATAAACAAACCATAAGTTTGATCCAAAAATGACTTTGGAGTTGGTAATGTAACCGATCATAAACGGTATTAGCACAATATTCAAAATCAGTCAAATTACACTTATTCAAAAGTTACTTACTTTTTAAATTATTGTTATTAACAAAATAAAAAAATTAAAAATCAAATACTGTCTTCTAACATTACCTTTGTATTGGTTTTTATTATGTCTTAATTAAAATATTAATAACAAAATATTAAAATATATTTTTTAAATAAAAATTAACATATTTTCATGCTATGTTCAAAACAATAACAACCAACAAACTTTTTTATTACTTACTTAAGTTTTGTCACTTTTTTTTTAATATTTAAATGGAAAAATTATTTAGACTGAATTTATTTTGTAAAATTCACTAAATTAAAAGTTTATTCTTATGAGTTTAAAATAAAAATAAAAAAGAAAATAAAATGTAACAATCTTACTAAAAAATTTCTTTTTTTGGAATTCTACTGACTAAATTTAACTCCAATGTTATTAACCCTGGTCTTCATATGTTGCATTATATCTTCTGACAGTTCCTCCACGGTTGTATAACGACATTTCTGGAAGTTAAATATATCTATTAGGAAACCCAATGTTTGCTCCCTAAAATATTGACAAATTTCTCGAAGATTTTCATCCGGTCCAAAAAATCCCCATGCCATTAATGGTGAAATTTGTTCAGATATCGTATAAAAATGTGACATAAAACCAGTTGGGTATTTTAACATACGTTTTTTAGCTTTTAACACTGACCAAACTGCCGTAGTTAAAGCAGTTTCCTTAAATCCATTTGATAAAAATCTATTTTGTACAACAGCAAGGACGCTGCCAGGCGGAGTGTCTAAATCACGAAATGAATCTAATATGATAAAATCAATGCATATATCATAAAATGTCATAGCTTTAACATCCCGAGCATCTAGTTCGGTTTCTATAATTGACCAATTATTATGATCATGCAAGAATTGTATCATATCTTCATATCCTACTAAAAAATCTTTGGGATCTTTATCTCCAAGGCATAATAAATCTGTCAAAATTTGTCTTCCAGTATCAGCAACCCATTGTCCATTTGCAGGATCCTTTAATTTAAAAATTTTAAATTATCTTCAAAAAAAAAAATAAATGTAAAGAAAACAAACCTTAAACAAAAATTGAAATGATAATCTTATACAATGCAATTTAGCCAAATACTCCAAGTCAGAAGAACAGCTTACCATTTCTGTTCTTAATGTCCTGCAAGGAATAGGATTGTCCTCAAATTGTTTAACAGCGTTTGTATATAAAGGATATTGTTCGAACTCTGCAAAAGCTTCTGTAAATTCTTCAAATTCTCTAAGATCTGCAACTTGATCCAGTGCTGAAGCAAAACTCTCCGCTGAATCAAAGTTCGGATCAGATCCAGTTCGACTAAGACGATTTTTTAATTTCCTTTCGTTTTGTTTTTCAATTTGTTGTTCTTCGCGAAATAAAACTGAACGCTGATCTAAAAATAGCAGTTCACTTTGTTCTTGGAGAGTGTAAGCCATGTCCAACAGATTTTGAATTTCCCGGCAGAATTCCGATTCTTCGGCTGTTGTTAATGCTGCCGGCACCCCACCTGGTGAATAATGTGCAGCTAAGGCATCCTCCCAATGGTTAATAACTGCTTCTAAAGCTTCCATTCCCATGACACCAAGTTGTTGAGCAGTTAATTGTTGCGTTGTGATCATATTAGGACCAAGGGAGCCAGATGCTAATGACATACGATCTGATAAAGCAATAACAGAAGCAACCGGACTTCCTGATCTAGCTGATACTTTTGAACCAGCTACTGATATGAGGTCATTTGGACTCCTCATACTATTTCTGGTACGTCTACCACCACGCCGTTGTACCCTAAAAAAATAAAATATTCTGTCATATTTCACAACTTTCACTTTCAAATTTGTTAAAATGCATTACCGTCTAGGTGGTCTGGGCGTTTTTCTTCTTCGAAGAAATCGAGCTAACACACCCAATAAAACTACACCTGCTGTCACAGAAACAGCCACAACCTATATAAACAATTATGTATTAGCATGTTTTTAGTTTAAATTTTTTTTAAATTACTTTGTGGGATGTTGATAATCTAAAAGGTAATATCCTAAATTCTCCTAATTTCGATGGCATTAAACTTCGAAACATATTCTTCTTCTTTAATTTTTTTCTTTTTAATATTCAAAAATAAGATTACTTTAATTCATATTCTTCCTACAGAAATGTAAAAACTTTATTTACACTTGCACAACTCTAGAAACTTTTACGATTATGTACCAACTATTGAGGTTAGTTACACAGTTATTGTTTAACTATATTTCATTAATATTATTAATTTGTTTATACAACGTAATATACATTTTGAAATTAATATTTTAGTGTTTATTTTAATATTTAATTGTTTTTAATTATAAAGATTAATTTCACCTATTTAAAAAAAGAAAAACAAGAAAGTGAAAGCTGATGTTTTTATATTTCTACCCATTAAACATTTTTGTTCCAATTTAATTTCAAATGGGATGAATCAAAATAAAAACTCTTGCGGGAGAATTTATAATTACATTTCAAAATAAAAATTATTTGAAAATATTATATCTAGATAAAACTTCTTTTACAAAAGTCTGGAATTTCTTGTTAATTCAATTAATCTGTTTAATTTTAATTTTAAATTAAAGAATGTTCAAAAACGTATTTTAAGGTTAAATTATTTTAATTGAAGCCTGAAGAATTTTGAATATTAATTTATTTATCTTAAACATTCATTTCAAATCAAACAGATTTTTTTCAAAAAATTTTGAAAACAATGTAAAATAAAATATTAAATAAGAATAAATTATTTTTATAGTTTAATATAATAAAAACAATTTAAATTAGTGTTAAATACTTATCTTTATTACTTCAAATGAAATTTTAAAAATTACACATATTATTTTTTACTAGAACTTATTCATACATAAATTTTATTAACATATGTTTTTATAGTAAAAATTTTTTTTAAATAAACCTACAAATACTAATTAATGTCTATTTTAATTTTTCAATATGTAATTTTTTATTTTTGTATATTAAAAACTAACATTTTATATTGATGATTCTTATAATTTATAGTCAAAATAGTAATATTCAATAAATCATGCAATAAGCACAGCCATTTTACATTTACTTTATTTCGCTTTCCTTTAATTACATTTTAACGTAAATGACCACCCTACTAAGAACACATGCAAAATTATTTAAAAACAAATGTAATGTTATATTTACCTTTATTACTAGCTAAATACTAATTATAAAATTTTAACAATAAAATCTAAAACATAATTTTCTATTTATTTTCTTAAAGAAATTAATAGTTTAAAAATAGAAAAAAAAAAAAACTCAATAATATGAATTTTTTTTTTTTTTAATAAAAATGGAACAAATGAAAAAAAAGTTATATTATGTACGTATAATTCAAACTCAAATAATTAATAAAACATTAATGAAAAAAAAATTAAAAAAAAAAATTTAAATTGAAATTAACAGCAAAAGTTTTCAATTAGTTTTCAACTTATTTTTTTTTTTATAATCGAATATTTGCTAAAAACATTAAATAAGTTAAATAATTTTGTATTTGTACAATTTATCTTTAATGCTAATTTTACTTTATAATTTTTATAAAGGTATTTCTTTGTATTCAGGATCTGTTTCCGGTCGCACGTATATTTTACCATACTTTGCCATATATTTTTTTATGAACTCTCTTGATTTATTTTTAACCGAATCAGTGACAATTAAGGTTTGTCCAGTTAAATCACAATGTTTTAATTCTTTTATCATAACAAAATGTGTTAACTAAAAATTTATAAAAATATTTTAATTATATTTTAAAAAAAAATATAAAATTAAAAATTCAGTTCAATATTTTTTTTTATACATACTTTTCTGGCAAGATGTTTAAAATCTTCATTTGTTGTTATTTTACCAACATGACAACTTTCTTTTCTGTATGGCTGAAGGTGGTGTACAATAATTCCTGCTATATCGGATCGGAATTTTTCTTTAGCTCTTCTAACAAAATATTTACTATTTTTATTTGTAGATTTCAATCTAATAAACAAATGTGTATAAAATTTTGCAAATTTCATATAAAAAAAAAAAAAACATACTTTTTAAATTCTTCGTGGATTCTTTGTTTTTTGTCATCCAATTTCGATCTTTTTTTAAACTCACTAACAATTGAAGAACCATTTCCACTTTGTTTATCTTTTATGGGTAAAGGTCTCTTTAAAGGTTTTTTAATTTTTAAAGCATCTAATTCATCAACAATGCTTTCACCTTTTACAATTCTTTCAATTAATTTAGAATCTAATTCTTCAACAATTACATCATCATCTTCTTCAGACGAAATTAAATAATCGGCTATAGGCAGTTGCCCTGTTTCATTTAATGAAATAGCACTAAGATCGTCAGAAGATAGTTCTCCACTTTTCAAAAGTATTCTTGCCTTCCGCCTTTTAATCTCTTCCTTTCTACGACGTATTTTTTCCTTATTTTCTTTATATCTCCTCATTTCATGTTGGTTGTAAACTCGATCCTCTTCTTTTCGTGGCTGAAAGATAAAAAAAAAAACCAAAAATTTTTAATACATAATTTCAAACAAGAGAAAATTAATTTACACTTATAGCTCTTTCTTGAACTAGTAAAGATGTTGCATCAGATTCGTCAATACTTTCATTATCGGATTCAGAAGAATCTGAAGAATTGTTGTCATTCGTGGATGCTGTGACATTACTTGTAGATGAAATATTATTTACATTGTTTTCAGGAGTTGCTAAAGGATATATTCTAGGTGGTGGTTCCCATTGTGATCTACGTATTTTTACATGGTAGTAATAAATTCGTCCATTGGTTGGTTCAATTGCAAATTTCCATCCTGGTGGTAAATCGATTTGTGGCATTTGGTAATCAGCAACATTAGTTGATTTAGTTTTAGGTGGCATTTTGATGTGCATCTATTTTAAATTATAATTAAAATAATATTAAATGTTTTAGAATAAATTTTCAAATTCTTACATGGCTTGGAGGTGTTGGAATTTTTCTTTTGTCTAAAGTGTACCAGGTATTTGTTTTTTGATCAACACAAAATGGAATATCTCTAGGATGAGTTTTTGCACAGTCCAGTAAAAAGAATTTACACTTAAATTCAAATTCCCTTCTTGCTTCAAATTCTAAATTTCGACGTTTTTCAGCATTTAATTTTTCAGCCTCATCTTGTGCCACCTAAAAAAAAATTTTTAAAATTATTTATTTAAATAAAAACTAATTTCTAATAATACCTTGGCAGCAAATGCTTGTCGTCTTTGTTCTTTGGTTAATCCATCGTCTAGTTTTTCTTGATCAACTTTACGGCGATCTTTAATATTATCCGACTTTGTCCATCTTTGTTTTGTACAATTATCCCAGCGAGATTTTTTATATCTGTCGCGTGTAGTCTTAGAATCACGTCCATCTTCAACTACATGGACACCAGCACAACGTCTGTCTGCCTCTCGTTCATGCTCTTTCATTTGCTCAACTCGTTCTTTTCTAGGAATTCTGAAAACTTCCGGTAATACTTCCCAATCATTTATTAATTTAATAGCAAGCTTTTTAATATCAGTTAGAATTTCTTTTGCAGTTGAATCCAAAATAGTATCAACTGGCTTTTCTTTAACAGTGCCTGCATGCCCACTGTTACTATCACTTGCGAAATCATCTGTTGGCGAAGTTGTAATAACTTTATCTTGACTCCAATTATGAACTATTTGATAAACTTTGCTTTCTTTCAACATAGTTTTATTAGGAATTGGTAAACAGTTCAGAGTTTCCAAAATAGCTAAACGCATTTTCAAATTATCATCTGTAGGTGTAGAATCTTTTGATTCAGATTCGTTCATCCAACCATGCAACAGTTTTAAACCATGATAATCCAAAAACAACCTTCTGCAAGGAATTTCGCCAGCTCGTAGTATCTCTAACAAATTAAGTCTTGTTTGCAATAATTTTGAACGAACTATTAATCTACTTAAACGTAAAGTTTGAACTTGATTCTTAAGTCCACTTTTAGAGAGTCTATATATTTCATCTTCTAAATCAGGATCTTCAAGGAAATCATGTTTTTGCTGTGCTAGCCTAATTTCCCGTTTTCTTAGTTTATCTTTTTTACGTTGTTCTCGTTCTTGCTGCTTTATTTTAAGTTCTTCATCTGATAAAACAGATTTATTTTTATCAATATCAAGAGAAATTTCTTTTCTACTTAATTTCTGCATATCATCCATATTTTCATCCAATTTTTTCATTTTTTCACTGCCTGGATACGATTGAGTATCTCTTGATATTTTTTCTAATTCTTCTTTATCTTTGAAACTTAATTCGATATCGTCTTCAATCTCTTCATCACTATCCGGTTCTTCACCAATCCAACCTCGGCAATTAGTTGCTTCGCAAAAACATTTTTGAGCTTGTTTTCCATATCTTTGAAATTGATAATCAAAAGTTATTTCTTCGCCTAAACCAATAGCCCTAGTTGTAAAAAATCCAATATGTAATTCTCCATTAACAGTCCATTTTTGAGTTTCCGCATTCGGATCACATGAGTGATTTATAAAACGAGAGATATTTCCTCTAGCAGTTGCATCTATGATAGCATTAGATCTGAGCGACATAAAATAAAAATGTTTGTTTTTGCAAGCACTATACTCAGCAGCGCGTTTTTCAAATTGGTCGCTATCAACCACTTCACCAACATACTCCATGATAAATTCACCTGCTGGAATTTCCACTTCAGCAAAAATTCCACATCCTTTTTTTTCTGTCATAAATACACGACAAGGAGCATATTGCCCTCTTTGAAAACGTTTGTTGGTGCACCTATCACCAACATTACATTTAGGACCACATTCAATCATGAGCAATCGATTTAAACAATCTTCTCCGCAGCCATATTCACCCCTATCTTCTTCCTCTCTTGTCAAAAAGCAATCGCATACCATTCTTCTAGCTTCTTTACTAACAACTCTTTCGCATTTATATTCATTCTCCTTGATTTGTTTAAATTGATTAAGACTATTTTCCATAGCTTTAAGAAATTTTGTGTTTTGTTCTTGAACTTGAGATAAATCAGCTCGGATTAAATCTTCATAGTCATTTCGTACAAGACCACCGCGACCAATAGCCATTTGTTGACTTTGTTGTTGTAGTGCAATAGATTTTAAACGATGAGAACGTCTTATTGTTAAATTGCTATTATTATATTCATCTTGCAAATCAGAATTCTTCTTATTTTTTTGATTAACATTCAAAATTAATGTTTCCTCATTTGATGATAAATTTTCATTTTCTGGTAAATATTTTAAGCTTGATTTAGATACCGCAAAACCTTCTGCGGACTTTTTTTTAATTTTTTTTAGTTCTTTGTAAGTTTTTTTCCAATCTCCCGAAAGTTCATTTTTCTTTAGAGTTTTCAAAAACTTTTTTAATTCTTTATCTTTTTGACTAGCTTCACTTTTCTTTTTTGATTTTTTATTCATTTGGTTCTCAATTAATTTTAACTGTTCGTCTAAAAAAGAAATTAAGTTTATAAAATACATTAATAATAATAAAAAATTATTTACCTAAGATATCGTTTTGATTTTTTGGTGAACCCATAAACTTCAATTCATGTAAAGAAGTGGCCATTGAAATGGGTATTTTTATTGATGTAGAAATAATACTGTTTGCAATATCCTTTTCCAAGTTATCTCTTTCAAACATATTAGTTGTACCTATAAGATTATCGTTGATTTTACTTTTTTCTATTTCTTCATCTGAAAGTGGTGGTGGTAGTGGAGGTGTCCTAGGACCCGTACCAGTTTTTTTAGGTAACGGTATTGATTCATTTAGTTTTCTAATTTTCTCAAAAGACACTTCATCGTTTAAATCTTTATCTATGCTAGAATCTATTTGATTAAACCATTCTTCACGATTTTCTCTCTGCATTAATTTTGTAGAAATGGTTAAATCTATTCCTGAAGATAGTTCAGGCTTTTTGATTTTTTCTAAATGTATCATATTTGAAATAGTTTTCAATTGGATTTTATCTATACATTCTTTTTCAATAACTATATTTTCTTTAACATCTTGACTTTGACTTTTAACATTATGTTCGAGAGTAAGGTTTTCATCTTTTTTTATTGTCGACAAATCATTTTCTTCTTCAAAAGGCTCAAAAGAAATTTTATCATCTGATTGAGCTGAGTTTCTATTACGAATACCTCTTCGTCCCAACGGATCTTTCTCATCGTCTGATGAATGTGAGCGGCTTAAAAGATTTCCAGCAGCTTCTAAAAAACTTTCAATATCTTTTAATGGGTCTAAAACCTCATTCGTTGAGTCATTTGCTTCCGGCAGTTCGGCTTTTAAAGTAGTTTTTTTATTATCTTCTACATCAGTTTCTTTGGTTACTAATGCATCAATTATGGTAACTTTATCTTTCTCCTCATGAAAGGAATTAGAAGCAGCACCAGGAAAATCACGAAAAACTTCATTTGACAATTTTGAATCCAAACTTTCATTTTTCAAAAGCTTATTTGAATTTTCTTCTTGTACTGGAGAATTTTGTTGTGCATCGGAAATTTCTAAATTATCTACAATAGGAATTTCTTTTGGAACCTTAATGATATTAATCGACTCAGGTATTTTTTCAATTGAATGTGCTGGCTCATTTTCACAGCCCGAAATTAAATTAGAATCGATGCATAATGATCTATTAATTTCTTCTTCAAAATCTCTACTACGTTTTCTAAATTTTGTATTATCTTCAATAAAAATTTCGGTGCTTCCAGTTTCATTTTCTAAATTTTTATCAAGGTCCTCATTTT
Source organism: Dolichopus griseipennis (assembly GCA_963082915.1). NCBI lineage: Eukaryota > Metazoa > Arthropoda > Insecta > Diptera > Dolichopodidae > Dolichopus > Dolichopus griseipennis. The sequence continues at coordinate 7,314,444 of OY720445.1, forward strand.
TTTCAAAAAAAATTTTGTCAAGTTTTTTAGAAATTTTAGGACTTTTTTCTAAGGTATTTGTTTTTTTAAGATTCGAATCTATATCAACATCGTTTTTTATGTCTACAACATCTGATTTTGTAAATTGATTTTTTTCTTGGTATGACGGATTTAAATCATTTTTTTTCGTTTTTTTCTTACTGTACCCTTTTTGTACTATTTCGTCTTTAGCTGCAAAATTGAATATGTCGATTGTTTTTAAAGATGTTTCATTTTTACCCATTAGATTTCCTACATCTAGTTTGTTACTCTTATCATTTTTTAGTTTGCACTCTTCTTTATCAGCTTTAAAATTTTGTTTTGAAATAATTATTTCGGTTTTTACTTTTGTTTCTGTCTTAGCATCACTTTTAACCTTTACCTCTTCCTTCAATTTTTTTTCTGGCTTAATCTCCTTATTTTTAGCATCATATTTAGAAACTATTAATTTACTTTTATTTTCTAATTTTTCCTTATAATCTTTTCTTGGTTTAGAAGAATTTAAATATTTCAAATCATCTTTACTAATGGGATACTGTTTATTCTTGTTATCATTCTTCTGTGGTTCCAATTTGGGATTTATATCTGATTTTCTTTTTCCATCATTTTTAATCTTAAATTCTTCTTTTGATTTAGTTTTAAGAGACATTTCAGTTTTAAGCTTTTTTGTGGAATCCTGTAAATTTTTTAATTTAGTTTCCAGTTGGACTTTTTCAAGCCAAATATCCATTCCCGTTTTAAGTTCTTTAGGTTTAATTTGTTGTGGTGCCTCATTTATATGAGATGTTTCTAAAAGTGGAAATGAAACATCTTTATTTTTATCAGGTAAATTTATTTCTTCATGTATACTATTTAACAATTGATCAATATTTTCATGAAGGAGTTCTTCTTGCTCCGTAGAATTTGTAGTATTAGTTTCTTCAGTGATATTTTTCCTATTCAGTTTTATATCAATATCCAAGTTGTTACTTTTTGTGCTGGGTTCATATGTTTCGAAATTTAAAATTTTTTCGCATGCCTCTAACTCTACGTCAGTGGCATTTTTATCAATAATTGTTTCTTGCAAAATATTAACAGAATCAATATTTCTTTCACTTAAATTATCATTAGTTTTGATTACAAATAAAGGCTTCGTATTTTCAATTTTGTCTTGAACATCTTTACTTTCAAAATTTTTAATGTCACTGAATTTATTTTCATCAACATTTTTTTCGCTTTTCTTAGCCAAATCTAATGAATTTTTTTCTTTTTCACTTTTATCATTGTCTTCTATAGCTTTTATTTCGTCCGGAAGTTTAATTTCGTCTGTAATTTTTTGTTCAGATTTTTTTATATCTATTACAGACTCTTTTAAAAACAATTTCTCAGGTGAATATGTTGAATCTTTGTTATCTTTTAGATTTACCTCAACTTCTTCTTCAACAACTTTTTCGGAGCAACCTAATTTTTCAAATGAATCACATCTCTCCTGTTTCTTCAATTTAATATTATCCAATCCTTTAATTAAAACTCGAACATCTTTTATATTTTTAATGCTTAAAACTTGTGTTTCAATTGGATTTGACACCAAATTTGATTTATATTTTTCATTTGAATTAAAACTTTCGTTACAATTTATTTTTTCAACATTCGAATTCATTTGTGTTGATATTAATGTTGCATTACTTCCCTCAATATTATTTTTATTTTCTAATTAATAAAAATTATTTAAATTAGGTTAAATTAAATTGCAAAAAAAAACTTACCTCTTAAAGATACACTTTCTGTGAAACTAGTTTTAACAAATTGTGCTTTATTTTGTTCAGATATTTCGTTTGTAAAACTAACATTGTCACAATCATCACTAATTTTGCTAGTAACTGCAACATAAGGTACTGGGGTTTTTAAACTAACTTCGCATTGTTTTGGTTCAATAGATTCCTGTTTACTCAAAATTTTTTTAGTTGTTGTTTCCAAATTTTTAATTTGAGAACAGTTGGTTGAACCTGATATTTGAATCAAATTATCAGGATTCCCATAAACTAAAACTGTATTTTCAGTTTTACATTTATCAATTTTTTGCATAACTTCCGAATTTGATTCAATAGTTTGAAAATTTGAAGAAAAATTAGTTTCAGATGAAGGTAATACGTTATCTTTTTTAATCTTTGGTCGACCTGGTTTTCTCTTTACTGGTGTATCACGAATTAATAAATTATTTTCATATGTTTGATTTAAAAGTTTTGGTTCCATTTCAAAAAATTTTGATTCTTTTAAACTATCAACCTGAGAACTTTCTTTATTTAAACAAATTAAACGGTTATCTGCAACTATTTTGCCCTGAATTTGTATCAAAGATTTTGGCGGAGGACTCGAATCGATAACAGAACTGAATATATTGCTGCTATTGTCATGATTAGGATATTCTATATCATGTGTTGCATTTTTTCTGATAATACTAGGTAAATTATTAATTTTCGGTATCACTCTAGTTGGTGATATTTCATTTTTATTCGATTGTACGATGATATTTGATTCTGATGTCTTTACGGCATTTACTTTAGATTTTACAGGCATGGAGTCTATTCGAGCTTCTATTTGGATTTTTTTATGACTTTTCTTATTCAATAAATCACAAACATCATATTTTAAAACTTTTTTTCTAGTATTACGTACAAAATTAGGATTAATTTCAAAATTTGCAGAACTTTTTGTTATCGAACTTTTAATTTTCTCATTTTGAACACTTTTCGGAGCTGTTTCCTCAGTGATATTTTGTTCTATAGATAAATTATTATCGATACAATTATTATCTATTAAACTATTGACAAATTTACGTTTATTTTTATATGTTTTTGTAGAAGAAGGATTAAATTGAACTTTTAAAACATCTGGCGATGATAAATTTCTATCAGAAGTAGGAGTGCTTTGCAAAGCCCTTAAAATTGGATTTGAATTGCTATTTTCTTCTGAACTAATTGTAATAATACTTTCCGTAGAAATTTTAACTTCGGCTTCAAAATTCGGACTAACACTGTTGACTGGTTTCACGGGTTCAGAAGAATCAGACATGTCTATACTAAGTAAATTTATATCAGTGCTAGGACTATTTTCCATATTGGCATTAAAAGTTTCTTCATTATCGTAAACTTCATTTTCAAATTTTAAAAGATCATCGTCGTTTTCACAATATGATTTTTTCAAATTTTTACGAATTTCAGTTTCAACTAGATTTTTTCTTGGACGACCTCTCGATCTTCTAACTTCTTTTACTTCATCTTGTTTTTCTTGTTCAGATTCGTACTAAAATATTTGTCAATTTTTATAAATTTAGAATTATTAGTAAACAATACATAAATAAGTAATATTCTATCTGGCCAAATAAAAATTTTATAAGAACAAGTTTATAATTTTTTTTTTTCAGAATAGTCAATTAAAATTTTATTTTGTATAACAGTTATGATGATGTCAAAAAATTTTTAAACTTTATCTTTTCAATTTATCCTAAAAGTAAAACTTTTATTTAAACTTGTAATTAAATTTATAATGAAAAAAGCATTTTACATCTTTTAAAATTAGCTTTTGGATTGTATTTAGTCTAAATATTGAGAAAATTTGTATATATAAGTTAACTTTATTTTTAATATAATATAATCAAGATTAAAAAATAACTAAAAATTATTGTTCAAAATATTATTTCTAGACTACAACTTTCATTTTAAAAATAAAAAATTTGTAAATTATAAATTAATTATTTATTATTATTTTATTATTTCATCATTGATTTATAAAAATTATGTACGATAAACTGTTATACTGTGTTATATATTGATCTATAAATGTACTCACTTTTTTTGAAGTAATTTGCACTGCATTTAATAAATGTTGTTTTTTATAATTTTTTGTCACTTCACGTTCTGTTCCAAGACTATCTTCTTCAAAATTTCTTTCATCTTCATTTCTAAAATCTTTAACATTATTTACTAAATTTTGCACTTCTTCTGAATTTCCAGAATTAGCGTTTGAATTGCCCAGATTTCTATTTCTTCCCATTTTTAATTATTTTGTTATTCTGTTCTTTTTTTTTTTTTTTGTAAAATAAAATTTTATTTTTTGAATAATTTCTTCTGCAAATTTAAAAAAATTGATAACATAATTAAAAATTAATTACCTATTGCAAAACTCCTTCAAATGCTAATGAATACAACTATACAAATTAATAACTATATAAAGGTAGAACAGATTATTAATTCGAACAAAAATGTGATGCATAATCAAATTTTTAAAATAAAGTTGTTAAAACATCAATACTGTATTTTTATTTTTCTTTTATTTAAGAAAATATATATTTCACAATATTTTCAAATTTATTTGTCCTTTTAATTATTTATTTAAAACAACTTTTAAACAAAACTCTTGAGCCACAAAACTTTTACGTATCGCCATTACTTTTTATTTCCTTGAGTTTGTTAGCTTTCAAATATAAGTGCTACCGTACTTTGCATAAAAGGAGTGGTTCAGAAATTATGAGTGACGAGTTTCTAATTGAAAAATTTATTGATTGCATAAATTGTGAAAAATATCTAAATTTAAAATGTAATTTTATATTTATTTATTTAATACATTTAAATACAAATATTTTATTTAAATGTATGAATTTATATAAAATACAACAAGTTTATAATACAATTTTCTTTTGTGTGTTTTGGTTTAATTTTAACTAATTTTTTAATTAACCAGAACATTTTTATTTACTTTTTTTATAAATCTTGAAATTATTTTGGTAACAATTTTTTTACTTTGAAAATACATATGCCACAAAATTAACAGCTGAAAATGACAATTTTAAATATGAGAATCCAAAAGATCTTGCACCAATATTGCACCAACAAAACTGTGTTTCTATTGTACTTAGATAGTATGGTTGATACTAAGGTTTGGTTTTGTACTTAGTAGTTAGAACAATTTGTTGGTTAATGTTTTTAATTTAAAAAGAAATGTTGACTTTAAATTTTTTTTCAAAAACTAATCTTCTGAAAGGTGTAAATAATATTTCATTGTCTCGGAATGGGCATACATTACGAGGTAAACGACCAGGTGTAGCTAGAAGTTTGGCTCAAAGAATTGCAGAGGATGAGGAAAAATCTAATCTGCATCCATTACCAAGAGTAAATATAGGTTTTGCCTGTAAAACACCTTCACGGGCCGAAGTTCTTGAAACGCGTATTAATCATATTAAAAAAATTAGAAATGATCCAAAAATGGAAAAATTATCCAGAAATCACAGTTTATTAGTAGATTTGGAACAAATTGAAAAGGATTCAGATGCTACCACATCACCTTTTTTTATTAAAAATATTGCAGATCACTATGGGATATATAACGATTTGTTTGATAATGCTTATTTTGTTCCAAGAATAAACATGAAAGTGTTATATACAAATTTAAATAAAAATTATCCAGTTTTTCATGGTAACGTTATAGCACCTTCTTGTACTACCAACGCACCAAATGTTACTTTCGAATGTAACAAAGAATTTATAATTAAAGAAAATAATGATGAAATTTCCTATTGGACACTTTTAATGGTAACTCCGGATACGCATCTTTTTGACGAAAAGTACGAAACTTGTTTAAATTGGTCTATTACAAATATACCAAAAAATGAAATAGCAAAAGGTGAAGAAATTGTTAAATATTTGCAACCATTCCCCGTGAAAGGATTTGGTTTTCAACGAAATATATTTGTGCTTTTCAAACAAACAAAGCAAATAGATTTTAAGGAACTGAAAACTAAAAACAGTGACAATTTACAAGAACGTAAATTTAATTTATTGGAATTTTATAGAATTCATCAAGATGAAATTACTCCTACTGGATTATCATTTTTCCAAAATGAATGGGATATAAGCGTTAGTAACTTTTTTCAAAAAATAAATGTAAAAGAACCAGTGTTTGCTTATGATTTCCCTAAACCTTATTTAGCTGATCAAAAATGGTTCCCGCTAAAGCAACCATTTAATTTGTACATGGACAAACACAGAACAGATCCAAGTAAAGTGAACAAAGATTATTTGAAATCGTATCTATTCAAAAATTTAGATATTCCAATTAAATATCCAATGGCACATCCAATCAAAGGAGTACCTTCATGGATGATAGCAGAAATAAAAAAGGAAAGATTAAAGTTGTTACAAAAAAGAGAAGAAATTTAATCAAAACTTAATCTTAGAAATATTTTAATGAAGTCTTTAATAAATTTTTAATTTATAAAATTTTTACTTTATTTGCTCAAAATTATTTGAAAATATTTTATATCTTAAAAATACTCTTTTAAAAAAGTAGAAATATAATTAACAAATATTTCTTTTGTATTCTCCGATAAAATTTGAAAACTAGCTTGAATTTTTTCCAATTTATAGTCAATTTTCATATTAATATTTTTTAGTTTCAAATTTGTCACTATATCTAAAAATATAGCTGCAGCTGACACATACTCTAAGGATGGATAATAAAAAATGTTTTCACATGCATCCAAGTTCTGAATAGCTAAAGAGACAAATTGTTGAGCTATTTGTTCACAGATGATCTTATCTAAAATTCGATTTTATATATAAGTTATGATTTATAAATACAATACTTATTTTACCATTATTTGTAAGTAAAAACAAATTAATAACACTTAAAAATTTGCTCATCAAAATTTGTTTATATACATGGTGACCAACTAAGCAATCATCTATTATTTTAAAAAGCTCGAAAATTCGTTTTAAATGATCAAGATTTAAAAATTTTCTATCTAAATCAATTTTCTCAATAATTTTTTGCCATTCCAACAACCAGCATAAGTTAAATGTTGTTTTACATTTAGAGCATTTTAGTAAATTTTTAGATTCTATTTCATCTGTAAGCCACCAATCCAACTTTACAACAAATTTATTTTTACAAGTATTTTGTAAACATTTTAACATGTGAAAATTTACCTTTAAATAAATTATTTTTTAAAGAATATGCTGAAACTATTTAAACATTTTACTTACAAACATAGTATCATCATTATTAATACAATGTTTACATTTGCAATTAAAATGATATTGGGCTTTTAATTCTGCTAATCTAGTATTACGATCCATTAGATTACAACTTTTCCCGTAGCAATTAAAAATTTCAGCATTTTTTTCTATATTCTCGGTAGCTACAACGTGCAAATCTATGTTATTAAATTTGTTATAAAAATTTGATTGACAAGAATGGTTATATAAACTTATTTGCGGATATATGGCAGCAAAATGAGGTGATGAGTTCGCAATGTAACTTAAACATCCATGTTTTAAAAATTGTTTATTTTTCCAAATATGTAGGTTTTTAGAATTTATTATTCCGAAATCACTAACGGTATGTGCATTGGAAACCATTTGTGCAAGATGACATATTATCAATGCACTTACTATAAATTCCCAATCTGATCTATCAACTATTTGATAAAAATCATTCATAGATTCCTTTTCAAAGTAGTTAGAATTTGTTTTCAAATATTCCATTAACATAGCTCCAGTTGCTGCATATCTTTTCATATCTAACGAATTTATTTTTGCAAAATTTGTATTTAATCGAAGTACTGAAGCATACACTGAACTTTCACACTCTTTGAAATCATTAATAATTTTCCAAACTTCATCTTTTAATAATTTTTTTGCCTTATATGTCCTTTTTATGTAACATGTTAACACACTCTCACCAATAAGAAATGTTCTCAAAGCTAAATGTCCTATGCCAATTTGCATAAATATATTATTTTTAATACCTTGGCACTCAATAATATGATGTGATCCTTTCTCTTTACATTTTAAAGAACAAAAGGAAACTAACGAGCAATTATAACAAGGGAATGGAATTACATTTAATTTCCCACAAGTTTCACAATGACATGAAATATATTTTGAACTAATTTGTACAGGTACAAAAGCAAAAGCTTTTTCAATATTGATTGTTTCGTATTTTGCAATAAATTCTCCAGCTACAACATATCTTCCTTTATTTGAATCCTGTAAACTAAATCAAAATGAAATACACAGTTGTTAAAATTTTGTTTACACTTTACTTACAACTTTTGTCTCTTTCCGACATTTTCATTTTTCACATTGTTTTCACAACGCAATATTAATTCCATCCCCTCCAATTCTTCATTATATTTCAGTATTTCGTTTGTAATCTGTTTTGTTTGATTAAGCTGACGAAGATTACTAATAGCTTTATCTAATTTTTTTCTATCCTTGAGCTTCATGGCACAAAATGCTTGTCTCACATAAATTTTTTGAATTTTATTTTGGGGATAGCCACATTCAATTGATGCTTCACAATCATCATAGGCTTCCTTAAATTTTTTTATTTTTTAACCAACAAATATCTTTTAAAAAAGTGTGATTTACCATAAAATATTCAAGTTTTAATAAAGCAGCAGCACGATTGGCATGAGATATTGCTGCCAAAGTATCTTTAAATGCATTTCTTATCAATGAATTTTTATTTAAAAATAAAATTAGCTTTTACCTTTTTTACTAATAAAAAGAGCAACGGTGTAATTATAGACAGCTTGCAGTATTTCATCATAATCATTACTTTTAAACAATTGATTTCCTTCTTCTTTATAAAATTCAAAATCGGTGTCATATTCTTTACTTATTTGCTTATTGGACAGGAAATAATGTTTACAAATATTTCTAAAATTTAAATGTAAAAAAAATGAACAACGAATTAATTGCTTTTATTATTACCTGAAATCAGTTTTATTCAATATTTCGGCTAACTGCAACTCATTTACAAAAACTTTATCATCTTTATCAAAAATTTTTGGATCCTTAATTATTGTTTCAACCAATTCACTCCATTGGCAATCGAAATTGACATTTGTATTATCATTCGGTACTACGTACAAGATTTTTAAAATTTTTTTAATTATATATTATATAATTACGTTCAACATATTACTTACATAAAATCATTGTTTCGTTAAATATTCAGTTTTTATTTCTTTTCTTTTACAAAATATTTCACTTTAGGTTAAACCAGGTTAAACTCTTAATAAACACTTTGTATATGTTCACAAGTTTACTAAAATCTCACATTGACAGAAGACTTCAAGCTAAAAGTTTTATTTTTTAGTAAACTGTCAACTAAAGCTTTTGAAAAAAAATTGATTGCTGTTTTATTCGAAAATTTTATTTTTATTTAAATTATTAAATATTTTTAAACAAATTTAATTACCATGTTTTACACTAATAAAATTGGTAAAATGAAAAACATGTTTTAAACGTGATTTACGTGTAAATTTTATTTTAACTTCTATATACACAATTCACTATATTATTTTTCACAAAATAACATGCTCACATAAAACTCGTCAATTCCTTAAATTCTAACAGTCGAAACATTTAATAATACGTACTTAAAATAAAAATATTAATTTTAAGTTCAATGAAAGATTGTTTTAAATTTGAAATTTTCTAAAATTAATTTTTATGTATGTACGTTTTAATTTTATTTCTTAAACTTATGAAATATTTTAAAATACATATTTATATAATTTCTTTAGGGACGCTTAGAAAATGAATAAAATTCGAAACTTTATGCTGTTTTGAACATAATGACTCTTTCTGAACACCTCCGAATAATATCAATTCATTTTTTCCAGGAATCATAGATGCAAAAATAAGTCTTTCAGGAGCGCCTGAAAGGATTCCATAATTTTTGTACTCAAGCCATTCCAAAAATGGTTCTTTTACATTTAGAATGTTTGAAATATCACACACGAACATTCCCAGAACGTTTCTCTTAGCTCGTTTAGGTTTTGGCTCTTCTAGTTGTTGCTTTTGGTGATATTGAGAATTATTAACTGGACGGTTTGGTTGTAATTGTTGCTGATCTTTTTCTTCATTATTTGTTTTATTAGCTATTGCGGCTGCCTCTGCTGCAGCTGCTTCTTGTTTCTTTTTAGCATTTCGAAATTGATTTAATTTTTCATTTAATCGTCGTACTCGTTCCTGTTGACGATATTCTTTTTGAATTTGAATAGGATTGTTTTGTTGTACATTAAATGCAGCCATGCAAATTCGACCATCTTGTTGTTCATTAAACCTTAAAGGAAGTTTCATATCATTATCCCTTGCGCGAAGAGCTAAATTTCTTTGTAAACGGTTAACAGCTTCATTTAAACCTTCTTGATTTTGAACCTGATATCTGGGTGAACTAGGTGAAATGTTTTGAGATGGTAGAGGATTTTGAGATACAGAATTTTCTAAAAAAAAAAAACAAATGAAGATTGATATATTATTAAATACATTTACAATATTATTTACCTCTGGAAATAAAAACTTTTGATCCAGGTATTTGATTAATTTGACCTAATTGAGGTTGAACTTGAAGATTTTGATTACCATCAGCATTATCGTAGTTATTATTAATACTATTACAATTTATATTATTATTTCGGTTTCTATCATTAATTTCATTATTGGGGATATTTTGTATATTATTTCTCACTGGAATATTATTATTTAAAAGTTGCTGTTGTGCGTTATTGTCTATATTTCGAGCCCCAGCATCTTGCCTATGTATTTCAATATTTTCTCCTTGTATGTGGTTCATATTATGCATCCTAAAACGATTTCTTTCAATATTACCTAAATCATCGTTATGCGCTCGTAATAATCTCTCAGGTCCAATTCCATTGAATGTATTATTAGTTCTTTGTTTTAAAATTTGTAAATCAGGAGGAACACTGGGCGTAGGACCGCAAACAATAATTTTGTTACCTATTCGACATGCTGGACTATTCCACATATGAGTTGCAGCCCACTTTCGATTTTTTACTGGTATATTATGCCATTGCCAAGCATCTTTGGTCATATCTAAAATCCAACAGTCACTAAATAAATTATTAAATCCTCCAGATCCGCCCATTATCATTAAATGATTTTCGTCTAATGCTATTTGCATTTGTCCATATCGTGGAGCTGGCCTACTATTTATACTTGTAACTACAATAATTGGTTTACGCCACTGAAAATTTTTTAAATCTAATGACCAGACATCGTTTGAGTTAGTATTTTGCCCATTATCACATTGGTATCCCCCAAATATAACCATTTGATCACCATGCAAAGATGCAGAATGACCAGCCATCAATGGTGGAGTTATTAAAGAGGTTTGAACAATCCATCTATTTTCAGCAATATCATAACAATGTAATTCATCAAATAGGCACCATGGCTGATGTGGTGGATGAAATGAGGGATAACGCCAGCCTCCAAATAAAATTAATTTATTTTCATACGGTATCATTGTTGCCGAACCTTTTGGAGATGGATAGCTCCCTAAAAAAATTAAAATTTTACAAATTACTGAATTTAAAATTGTTCATTCCAAATATCAATTTAGTATTATGTAACAAAAAAAAATATTTATTTTAATTTTCTTTTACTTTATTAACCATGCCTTAAAGGTAATATCAGGTAGTATCTAAATTTCTAAATTTTAAGCTTTGAATAAAGCTTTAAAAGCAACTCAAAATTAAATGTTACAAAATATTGGAACAAAAATTTCAACATACTTATATGTTTTATTATGTTGTTACTCATATTTTTTCAAAAAAAAAAGGAAAGTTGCTTACATGATACGTCAGAGTTAACAACTTCAAGGCTTTTTAACTAACTTTTGTTTTACAGTGCAAACGCAAAAGTTAACACTATTATTAGTTTTATATATTTTTCTAAATACATTTATTTGCTATCATACATACCACTAAGAAAAAACTTAATTTTTGTATTAGTTTATTGTAATTGCACGAAAAATATATTACGATACTGTTATTAACTTGTTTTTCCTTTAAATTCAAAATTTTAACTTTGTATGTTCTAATTTTCTTCAGTTAAAAAGCAATAATAATATAAAGCACGTACTTTTTTTTAAAGAATAAAATAAAAAATGTTATTTAAATACTATTTCTTACAAATAATTCTAATATTTATTTTTATAAATAAGAAACAATACAATGTAAATGGTAATGTAATAAAAGGCTTATTTGAAGCTGCAACAAATAGTTTATTTGGAATGCCAGTTATACATAAAAAAACAGAGTGGGATTTTAATCCAGATTTGGGTGAAAAATATCGTTCTAGCTTTTATGAAGTAAAGTAAATTATTTTGAAAATTACATAATTATTTAACGATATGAATTTGTAGGAACATGGTTATAGAGCTTCAAAATACGTACAACGAATTGGATTAGGTCAGGATGGTAACGAAGCTGAAAGGGCACAAGAACAAGCTATACGTGATAAAGGTCGTTTAAATGGAGAACATTTCATTAATTTTCCATAGTTTAATAAGATGTAATTTATATTATGATTTTTAAGAAATAAATAAATACTATTTAAAAAAAAAACTTTAATGTATGTATAAAGATAAATTTACCCATTGTTATTGGTCTAACCCATTGCCTTTTAGATAGATCAAAACGCCATAAATCGTTAAATGTTGTGTCAGATGAGGATCCACCACCAAAAATATACATAGAATCTTCATGAACACAATAAGCATGAGAAAAACGTCCACTTGGAAGAATTTTACTCGATGTATGAGTTGTCCAACAAAGGTAGTAATCTGTTAGACCTTTTAAAAAGTTAATTTTTCCTCTATGTAAAACATCTGTAACAAAAATTATATAATGCATTTAAAATGTCATTTCTATTTTAATTTCATGTTACGAATGTTAAAATGATATTCAACATAAAAATAAGTTAGAAAAAGGCAAAGTTTTATTATTACTTACTTTCTACAGCTTCATCCCAACGTTTACAAACATTTCGACATATTTCTAAGTCTTTGTATGGAGGTAAATAACTTAATATAAATTCCAAAATCTCATTTGGAAGATCATTCAATTGAATCATAATAAATTTAATAATTACTTCTAAAAAAAAAAATATTTTTTGTATTTTGACAAAAAATTTTTTTTTTGTAATTTTGATTGACGTTCCAAAATTTAAAGTAATGCAAATTTTCCTACTGTTAAACTGTTGTCAATTTGACAGTACATTTTAAAAAGGTACATTCAATTGAATACACAAATAGTTTTGATAATTCATAATTAACGAAAGAGTAGTTATAAGGTCTTTAAATTTTTGTGAGATTTATATTAAAGATTTAGAATTTATTAATAAATAATGAACAATATATATTTTTGCAACACTTATTAATATTTACCTAATGTTCCCAATTTATAAAAACTGAAAGAGGCAATACTGACAAATTAAAACAAAACAAAGAAGTATATTTCTTTGCAACAACTCGGTTTCTTATAATCAGTCTAGATGATGCAGCGATTAGCGATATCAATTTCTTATATTTTTTTTATTAATTCTCAACAGAAAATCCTCATTCCATAATTTTTTAACTTATTTAGTAATAAAACTTTCGATAGTTTCAATTTAATTTAAAGTTAATTTTTAATTAAACATTTTTTTTGAAATTAAAGCTTGGGTATGTATATTAGACCTTACAGGAAAACGTACTAATAAAAATCAAGTACTTTTTATAAATTATTTTACAATTATAAGTGACTTTATTTTTTGACGTTTAACTATGTCTTATTTGTTTATAAATAAATATAAACAAACACATAGTAGTGTAAAATGTATAAATTTAGTAAGAACATTAAACTTTTTTCTCAATTGTTAGATAATAGATATCAATTCTTAAGAAAAAATGATTTTAAAAAAATATCTTCCACGAGTTGCGTGAAAGCTATAAAATCTTTAAATATCTTTGACAGGAATGCCAAAAAAATTCAAAAAGAAAGAGCCGCAAAAAGGTGAAAATAAGAAAATTCATAAATTTAATTGTTTATTTATAGTGAAAATGTTATTTCTTTTCTATTTAGTCCTGATGTAAACCTTTATGACTATATAAAAGAAGAAGTCGGCTTTAGATTATCTGATAGAATATTTGATATTAAACGTGAATTTGACAAAGCAGTTGATATAGGATGCAGTCGTGGATTCTTATCAAAACATGTTTTAGCGGAATCTGTAAAACATTTAGTAATGTGTGATATTAGTCCAACTATGTTAAATCAAGCCGAAGGTACACCAGGCCTAACAATGACCAAAATTGAAATGGATGAAGAAAATTTAAATTTTGATGAGAATTCTGTTGACATAGTTATGTCAAATTTAAGCTTACATTGGGTGAATGACCTACCAGGTTGTTTTACAAGAGTATTGCATTGTTTAAAGCCTGACGGGGTGTTTATGGCATCTTTGTTTGGTGGTGATACTTTGTTTGAACTACGTTGCTCTCTGCAATTAGCTGAACTAGAGCGTAAAGGTGGTTTAGCACCGCATATTTCACCATTTGCACAAATTCGTGATATAGGTGGTTTATTAAATCGGGCTGGGTTTACAATGCTTACTATTGATACAGATGAAATAGTTGTTGGGTTTCCCAGTATGTTCGAACTGATGTATGATTTAAAAGGAATGGCAGAAAATAATGCTGCCTTTAATCGACCTTTACATTTAAGTAGAGATGTTATGATGGCAGCCGCAGCTATTTATAATGAAATGTATAAAAAGGTAGTTACTTTATAAACACAAACTTCTTTATGTTTTTATAATTATTCTTTTCAACAGGAAAATGGAATTTTAGCTACATTTCAAATAATTTATTTCGTAGCGTGGAAACCAGGTCCCAATCAACCTCAAAGTTTAAATAGAGGAACAGGGGATGTATCTCTTAAAGATTTAGGTAAAATAGTCGAGAAAGGGGGAAAAGTGGAAAAAAGTTGTAAAAAATAAATGTTTTTTATGTAATTGTTATTATTGATAAACAATTGTTTTATTACTGCTTTTTCATAGTTTAGTTTTCATTATATTGGGGAAAAATATAGAAGCGTATTCTTGAGGTTTTGCTATCTAAAATTCGTTTTGCGAATATTTTTCTGTGAATTGATACAAAAAACCACAATAATTATGTTTTTACTTTTGTTTTTATTCATTTCAAAAATAAATATGAATTTCAATTGATAAAAACTAATATATTATTCAAATATAACATTTACATTAAATTTAAGTTTTGAGTTTATAAATTTTTGTGCACTTCAAATTTTTTTTTTATTATCTACATATTTATAGTAAATTATATGCATTAAATAATTTATTTACAAAAATTAAATTATAACCTTATTAAGAAATTAAATTTTAATATTTTACCAAAATTTATAGTGAAAATACATAAAATTAGTAGAAAATTTTTATTATGTATGCGCGCGCGTTTGAATTGTTTTAATTGAGATATTAATAAATACTCAGTTTATAAATATTTATATCACGATAACTACAAATTTTATCAAATGAGTTTTAAATTTGGTATTTCATTCTTTCGCACAGAATTAAAATATCGGAACGTTTAATTTAAAGCACTGAAAAAATTAAATTTAATTATTCCAAAAAAAATGGAACTAATTTCGAAGAAAAATAAGCTTAAATTAATGTACAAAATATAGAATATTCAAAAATAATGAAATACGATTTAATTCAATAATAAAATAAATATGACTATGAAAAATGAGATTAATTTTCATATATAATTTTTCATAAATTAGTAAATGCAGAGCACCACTCATCTTGTATAAAAGAAGAACTATTTTTTATACTATATAGTATTATTATGAACTTTATGCTACATAGTCTCCAATATTATTGTTGTTTCCGCCACTGGTATCTTCTCCTCCAACTCTAATTATTGAATTGGATTGAGAAGTATTATTATTGATAGTTAACGATAAATTATCTCCAATATCTGAAACTGGATTTGTATTTTTTTCATCGGTTGAGTACTCAGTAATGGCTTTTGGCTGCACAGCTGGTGGATTTATTAATAAGTTAACTGAGATCAAAAGTGGATGAACTAATTTTGGATGCATCATTAATAAAGTAATATCTTCATTTTTTTCTAATTCTAAAGAAAGAATACCAGTTGTTTGAGTGTGACCACGTTGACGTTGTTCATTCAATGACGTTATTGTAACCCTAAGATATAACTATTTTAAATTCTATTAAACAATTTTTTAATTATATTTACCTAATCATAAATTGACGCTTATTTTTCAAACTAAGTAAACGTTCGTATTCATTTCTGTGATGTCTTTTTATGCTCAAAACGCCAGAATCTGCAATTAAAATTAGATCCAAGCCAAAGTTAAAACCAGTCCAACGCCATTTTTGATATGAGGGATCTTGAAGAACGCGTCCACAGCGCATTGAAGTTTTTAAAAATATATCTTCATCAATATCCTTTGGTCTATAATAAAAATAAAAATAAAATTTACCGAACCAAACAATTGTATATCATTTTACCCTTCTTCAGCATTATGGTCCACCTTTAAAACAGATGACCAATGATTCATAATATGAGGATGTAACCATTCCATTGGAATAATATTATCTTGTACTACTAATTTTAAATCAATATTGTGATTTAACAAATGTTGAATGCGTAAAGATTGAAATGGTTTAATAAATTCACGACCATCAGCTGAATGCAAAAACGGAGTTTTATCAGAACGATCAGCAAAATAAGTTTGAGGATTATTTCCTGGTAGTTTACAAAAATCATCATCTGGTTTGAAGTTAGGGAAAAATTTTAAGTACACCCACAACCTTAACAGAATATATAATGAAAATTCTGTTTGAAAAACATATAAATTTGGACTCGCTAATAAGGCAGTTATTAATTCTTCGCTAATTAATTTCAAGTATTTCACATATTTAAAGTAATAACCGACTAAATTGGTTTCAAGCCATTCAAAAGAAGCTTGTTTTGAACTTTGCACACCATATTGACAAGATGCTTCGTAATACTCTATAGCCGTCTAAAATGAATAGAATTTTTTTAAAAATTAAAATAATAATATTTTTAGTGGAATTTATACTTACTTCTGCGTTTGTAGTTTCAATCATGACTTCACTGCATTTATCAATGATACCTTCAAGTTGAAATAAAGTTGCTGTTGCCAGTATTGAAATAACCTTTTTTGGCTCAATTTCAATTTCATCTGAATAAAATGACCCAAAAACAGCTTCCAGTGCTAAAAAACATTACAAATTAAATATGTTAAATAATTTGTTTGTAAATAAATAAATAGATCTTTTACCGTCTAAAGTAATTTTATTATCCATTATTCTAATGTGTATGAAATCTTGACATGACTCTTTCCATGATCCATTAAACATACTAAAAAAATATGGACTCTGGCAAAGATAAACTTTATGTAAACGCCAAGCCTTTCCTAAAGCTAAAACTGTAACATCTGAATTTTTTTCTTCTTTGAACAATGCCTGATAAATATACTGAGTTGTAGTAAGAAGTTTTTTCCTAAATAAAAATATTTTATATTATAATAATATAATTATAATTATTTATATATATGTATATATAATTTATTATATAAATAATGCAAAAGAAACTTTAAATTTCAGTGTGTATTTATAAAAAAAAAATTTTAAACATAAAAATATTTACTTTTTTGGTGTTAATAATGATTTTTCTAAAGCGCTATTATTTTCATCATTTGAGCTATCTGTATCATCATTTCTTTTCCTCTTTCTTCCAGTTATAATTTCTGCAACACTACCAGTATATACATGTAATGGATATTTTAATCTACTTGTCATTTGACCCATTCTGATATCTTAATAAATAATTTTTCTTATATCACTTATTGTCTAGTTTTTCTTGATTATAATTCTTAAATTCTAAAAGAAATAAAAAGTAAATATTTTCTTTAGTGCTTAAATGCTGTATTTCTATGTTTAAAAATAGTAAATTAATACTTTTAATGATGTAAGTAAACCATAAACAAAGTATTGACCCTTTAACTAAGTAAAATTTTCTTCCGTTTTCAAGAATATTGTTTTAAGAAAAATTTTTAAAAAGAAATTAATATGATTAAATAGTGAACACCAGAAAAAGAATCATTGCATTGCATCATGACTTTAAACAAATTCAAAAAATATGAATGAAATTTTACCGGAACAAAAAAATTCTCTTGATGAAATTAAAAACTTTTCATAGAATATAAAATTTCATTTAAATGGCGTTAAGTACAATGATCTATTTGAAAATTGTATAAATGACGAACAAATGAGTTTTAAATACTATTCTTATAAATTTAATAATTTTTATTGATAACAATGATAACTTTTTAAATACGCGTCCAGAAACTAGTTTATAGTAAATTTAAAAATAATATTAATTAGAATATACATATTTTTTTATTACATTCAATACCTTTAAAAATACAAGTTATAATTTACAATTTGATGATAGTAAATCTGATAAGAGTTAAAAAAAACTTTGGAATTTATTTATGAATATGCACCTCTACAATTGGTATATGTAGTATGCTTAAATTTCTTTTGAAAATGAAAAAATAACTTCAATCTAGAAAAAAGTTGATAGTATATAACATACAAATATAAAATAATTATCGAATTCCAGCGAAATATTAGTGTGGATTAAATATATATATGTACATTCCTTTAAAAATTTGTTCCATTTCTTAATTGAATATTAGAAATGCCTCATAATTTATGAAGTAAATTAATATATGTCTATAGTTATAGTTATATTGGAAACATGATTTTTAGGTAAGTATATAATTACAATACATTTTCACAAAAAAATCCTCCCTTTTAACGCACAGCATAATATTTATTTGAAAAACATTAACATTGTTATATTTCTTAAAATAAAATACTATTTAAAATGGTAAATGGAAAAAGACAGAAAAAAATACTTAGGGAAACTATAAAGGAACTTTTTTTAAATAGATTTCAGTTCATTTAATATAGTAAATAGGTCATATTTATAATCAAGTTCATTTTTAAAATAAAATGAAAATGTCACGAAATGTTTTAATCTTTTAATTGGCACGGAATACTTCCTTCCTTTTCTTCATTGTTTTTAATGATTTTAAATATAGGTAGTGTCATATAAAATTTACGACTTAAAATAAAATTAGATCTAAATCAAAGAAAATGATTAATTTATCAATGATTATAATATTCAAAAATCAATAAGATTTGGATAATAATTTAATTAACAGCCATTTTAAATAAACATTTCCTTATATTTAAGTAAGTGCCATTTAAAAATAATAAACTGCCTATAGTTAATACCATAGATAATGTTTTTAAGTGTAAAGATACCCGCCTAATTGCAACAGATAACATTGTTTATTAACATTAAAATTTTCTATGTATGATGAAATAATTAAAACCCTACCACCTACATGAATATATTTTTATTTTTTAAAGTTATTAAGTAGGTACTCACATAAGTAACTACTACTTATTTTAATATTACAAAATCTTTTTGTAGTAACTTTTTTTTCTATTCAAATAATTATATTATTTAAATATTAAATTTGAGTAGTAAAATTTGTTGCATACATATTTTACTTGCTTTTTATTGATTTCTTTTTATAAAAATATGACGCAAAATATCGTGTATCTATGTCTAATTAATACATTTGCAAATTTCTAAAGGTAATGCTAATTAAATACCAAAAATGCAATTATGGTTACATTAAAATTATCTTTATAAATACATATGTAGAATTTCTTTTTATTTACTTTATAGAATAAAAACACAAATGTAGTAAATGAAATACATTTAAATTTAAAAAAAAAAATATAATTGTTTTATTTTTGTAATTTTTAATTAGCAGCTTTAGAGAACTTTAAAAATAAACACGAAGTTGTATTACAATATTAGTCATGAGAAGTGCTTCAATTTTAAGTTGCTAAAAAAGTAATAGATTTACAGATGGGTATTGTAATATTTCATATAATGCAACTGCAACTGATAATGAAAGAAAACATCAACAATAAAAGCAAGGTGGTTACTTTCTCCATCTTTAGAAAAGTCTAAAGCTTTGATATTCAATCAATTTTGAAAAAACAAACATTACAAGAAGGATTAATTAATTTCTGTAGTCAATAATTTTCCAATTAAAAATTTTAAAGAACATTATAAATGCATACATATGTGGTTCAGCATTGGGTGAACATCTGATCATAATTTACCTAATTAAAATTATTTCTTACAATCTAAACTTTAAGAAAAAATTAAATGTATTTTGATAAGAAATTGATTTTAAATAAATTTAAAAACAAAGAGAATACAAAGGTGGTTTACCTTTCAAATTCACTTTAAAATAATATATCACACATTAAATATTTACATATTTATGCTATACTAATATACTACTTAAATTTTCAAATCAACACTTTCCCAAGGTTTTTTCTTCACCCAAATATATTATACCTAATATAAATCCAATAAAGCTTTTAAAAACCTCAAATTTTATAGATTAAAAGCAGGTTCAAGTTGAATTTTAATTCTTAAAAAAAAATTAAAATTAAAAAAAAAACTTTAAACTTAAATATATATTAGCCGTTATAGTAAAATAATTTATGCACAAAATTGACAATATTTTAATAGTTAAACTACAAAATTGAAAGTAGAAATTAGCATTTTGTTAAAAATGCAAATATAAAGTTACTTAAATTAAAATTTTAAATTTGTGTAACAAACCAACAATTTTAAAATGGTAAAATTTTCTATATTTGATTAGATCATCATTTAAAAACAACCTCGAAATGGTTGTTCATTTTTTTTTACCTGCCTTATACATAGATTTAATAAATAAAAAAAATATGAGCTTTACTTCTTAGTTAATAAATTTATGTAGTTATTTCAAATAATAAATATCAAATCAAAGTTACTTATGAATACAAGCAAAAAATAAAAAAATATTTCGTTTTAGAAATAATTAAAGAAAATTTATGTAAAATTTATGACTAATCTTAAGTTAAATTTTAAAAATAGAAATAATCAAAATAGAAACTTTAACTAGACAATGAACTTTTTTTTTTTTTAAAAAGATACAGATCTTTTGATAGTACGACTGTTCCGACGATCATATATATATTTGTATAATTAGGTATATTATTATATATTAAATAAACAAATTTTAGTATATGAAGTAAAAAGTAAATATTAACAAAATAAAGTAAATTTAAGTTTTTTTTAACTACCTTAATAATAAATAGTATTTCTTTTGAAATGCCTTTCTTTAACACCTACTTCACGTAGTAATTAAGATATAGTTAAATTACATTGATTGATGTAATTATAAATAACATATCAAAAAATGATAATTGATAATTGATCATATTGATTGATGACCAATTTTTTAAAACAATATATACAAAGCCACAAACATATGATTTTTGTAGATACATAAGTACTTATTTACATTTGCATATATATATATATATACAGCTTTATTAAGCAATAAAAGGGCATTTGTTTACAATTTTATTTAGGTCAAATAAAAAATTAGTGGGTTGTAATAAACACTCTATTAAATATAGAAGTAAGTATATAAATTAATTTAGTTTATTTATTAACGTGTTGTTTCCTTAAAACGAAATATTATGTGTATAAAAACATATAGGTATATACAAATGTTTGTGCATATTTATTTATGATCGTATTACAATTTGGTAAAAATTTACACTAATGGAAAAGTGTAATTAAAAACAAACTGTAGCAGCGCCAAGAATATTAAAATTTTAAAACATTTCAAATAAAAAAAAAAGTTGTGAAACTTTAGAAATTCGATTTTACATTTTTAATCAGAATTAGAACAGATAATCTAATGCTACAAGGGTACAAGCGTAAAAGTAGAAATTAGAAAACAGAGAAGAATCTAGTTTGATTAGGGATATTAAAAAGAAGTTCCATAAGTTTTTTGTACATACCTATGTACATATATGTAAATGTAAATCTGTATTTATTTATGTATACATATAAAAATGTTATTACTGTTGGAGCAGAGGGAAGTTACATCGGCTCTTTGCAAGGTTTCTCTATCGAATTTCTTTTAATTAAAAAATTTGATTTGAAAGTTTCATTGTAGTAATTATAATTACATAATAACAAACAGTAGAGGTTTTATTTTAAGTTTTTGTAAATCTTGTATATATTATGTTCATCAATTCATCAATTATATAGTTAATTATAAATATAATTATCAAACCTTTGAAGAACTCGTAAACGGTTTAAATAATTTGGTTTATTGGTAAGAACATAAAAATGATATGGGACAAAAGACGTATGCATACATTAAAGAACTCACATGCCAAATTATCCTTAACATTCTTTATTTTCAATTATAGTATTCAAAATTCTAAAAAATATTGTTTGCATTATTCTTTAAGAAAATCTGAATCAAATTTGTTACAGAATAATTTAAATGAATTTAAATTGTATATTATAATACATAAACTGAAAAAGCTTTAAAAAAATGTTTTGTTTTTATTTATAATAAAAGTTTGAATAATTTAAAAATTAAATTGACTGTTATGAAATATTTACAAACAATTAAACAAAACTTACCTTTAGTATTTTCTATTTTATCAATTAAAGAAGTTTATTGTTTGTTTTTATTTTTGAATGTATATTTAATTAAAATATATTTTCATTGAAACACCATATTAATTTAAGTAATGTTTTTATCCCATTTGATTTTAAAAATTTATTAAATATCTTAGTTAAAAAAAAAAAAAATATTTCACAATTGTTTTACTCTTGAAAAATAAAAAAAGAATCTAAAATGATGTCATCGTCGTATAAAAATACTTCAAAAACATTTTATTCCGTACCGACGACAAAAAAAAATTTTTTTTTCCTTCAAAAATTTAGAGCAGTCGAATTTATTGACTTTATAAAAAAGACTGAAGTTATTAAAAAAAAAATTGCAAGTTTTTTATTTAATTTTTCTTTTTGTTTGATTTGAGTTGTAAACAAAACATCATATGGAAATGGGATGAAACATATATTTTTCTCCCTCTTAAACGTAGAGGGAGCAGTTACAATATTCTATTATTCACTCCCACTATTTATCTTTTTTACAGATTTGTAAAAAATTTGTAAAAATTTCAAATTACTTTTGTAATAGATATTTTTTAATTTTTTTTTTAAATTGATTTTCATAAATTTGAAACTTTAAAATATTATGTATAAAATATATACTTTTTTTTATTATTTATTTTATTAAATTATTTTAAATAATTATTGTAGCTTTTTTTTAGAAATAAATTAGTTATTAAAACATTAAATTTCAAAACAACGCAAATTTAATTCTCCATTTGTATATTTCACACAACTTTAAGAAAATGTCTACAAAAAAAATTGACAAATTCAACAAAATTCAAATAAAAAACAACAAAAAAAAATTAGTTTGACATTTCCTACAACAATAATGTCAATTATCAAACAATAGGGATGTAACAACTACGCTACATTGATTTTTTATTGTAGAAAATGATAAGAAATGAAGAGAAATTTTTGCTTTAATTTATTGCAAGTATGGAGTTAAATATTTAAAAACAAATTTTTATTTTCATTTGAATAAAATTCTTTTATTTCAATGTGCAATATTTAAAAAAAAAAATTCGCAACATAACATAATAATACGAGATGCGACACGAGTTGCGTTGCGACACTCTGGCTATAGCACATCGAATTTTAAAGTTTCAACAAATTCTAAATTGCCTGTTTTATTTCCGCAAAGTGTAATAAAAATGACAGAGAACAGGTTTGATATTGCAACATTTAAAAACTTTGTTGTTACACCATGCCATTTTGAATCAGATTTTTCAATATTTATATATGTATTATAAATTATAATTAAATATGATGAAACATTTACTTTTTTTATTATACTCTTCATATATGAGTTCTTTTTCAAGCTTTGACTCAATCCAATAAAGCGTTGAAATTTGTTTCTACGACTCACTCCTCAGTACTCACTATACACTGTCACACTGACAGAACTCAAGTACTTGTGAATTGTGTTTTTATTTTAAATTAAAACAAAACTGTCAAAATCATACCGCAATATTAATGTCAAAATTTTAAACAAAAACAAGTCTTTAGAAAAACACTTTCATTTTTCATACAAATATTTGTTGCGGAATTTTTGAGAGAAGTTAAATTCTAATCTTTTAGAGGAAGCTAAAATCTTCTTACATCTAGATTTTGTCTTAAACTCAAGTCTCAACAAAAAATGTCTTTATCCTTAAGTTTGAAATTGATGAAAGATGTTTTGGTAAATTGAATTATATTGTGAAATACAAATATTATGCAATAAATTTTGTTTTCATATATATAATTAAATAAAATATTTTAACTTTTTAAAGGCAAGACCATCATATCAGGCGGCCATTTCAATTTCACGGACAATGTCTGGTTCCAATAAAGACAATGATAAAGATTCTGAAAAGTTAACCAATACTAATATTCCTATGGTAGACTTCGAAGATCCTGATTATTTACCATTACCTCAATACCCAGCAAAAATTAATGAACCTTTGGAACAGAAAAGGCAGAGGTATTTTAAACTCATAATTTATTTCTTTGTAACTAAAAATTTTTTCCACTTCTGATTTTATATTTATTTTTTAGACTTCTCTATCAATCACGCAAACGAGGAATGTTGGAAAATGATTTATTATTGGCTACTTTTGCAAGTAAATTTTTAAAAAATATGGATGAAGAACATCTTAAACTTTACGATCAACTTATTAATGGTCCAACAAATGATTGGGATATATATTATTGGGCTATAGGAAATAAACCAACACCTGCAGAATATGAAACATCAGTTATGAAAATGTTGAGAGAACATGCAAAAAATGTTAAAAAGGAACAAAGATTGAGGCAACCAAATTTATATTGAATAAAATATTTAAAATTTTAGTAATTAAACCTTAAAAATGCATACACTTTTAACCTTAAATATTTAAAACAGAATTTATAAGTTACTTAATTTATTGTAGCAATTAAAATAATTATATTTTTATGTTAACATCTTTCAAATACCTTATATAAAGTTGGTAATGTTGTTAACTCAATTAAATAATTATTAAAACTACTACTGGGTATTAAATATTTTTTCATAGCTGGATATAAAATATGTTCAACAAAATACTGGTTTTCTTTGGTGCCATTAGAACTATTTGAAACATAAGCATAAAACTCAGAAGTTTGTTGAAAAAATCCTTTAAAACATTCTTCTTCAGATTCCCAGTCAACATCAGTAGCTAAGCGTAAAATATACATTGGTAACTTTTCTAATGGAGGTTTATGGTATTCTAGTAAAAGTGGTAAAGTTTCTAACATCCCATCTTTTGATATTTTTATGCCGAAATATTCATGCATTATTTCTGCATTTTCTATTAATTTATTTTTAATTATATCAGCTAAAAAAGTTTTTTCGCCATCCTCTTCGGTCCAACTGCTTTCTTTTGTATCGAGTGCTATTAAAGCTAACTCGTATATACTAAGTGGTGGATTAAAATGTATTTCCTTGAAGTTTTGAAATTCATAAAGTAAAAATTGGTAATAGAGATGAACACTGAAAACGTTAAATATAATTTATTGAAGTATTAAATTTATAGGAAAATAAATACCTTGCTCTAAATGTGTCACACAAATATAAGCCATTTTCATATTGAAATACACTGTATTTTTCATTAACTATACCAACAAAACACATTCCTTTGAAAATATTTCTAAATTTTGTACTGCATTTACTTTCAATTCTTTTTCGCATATTAAGAATGCTTGTCAACTTGGTTTCCTTTTTCGTTTCTGTATAGCAAGGCGATTTGGTAAAATTTAAACTTAAATCTGGTTCTATTTTAATCTTAGCAATTCCTTCTGGTAACAAAAATTTATCCAATTTCTGTTCTCTTGCATCAGTCCTTACAAAATTTTCTGGTCTAACTTTGTTTTGACTTATCGATTTGTCATTGTCTTCTGAATAATTACTGTCATCTATTCCTGGCAATCTCTGTTGTCTGTAAAAGACTCTTGTGCTATTACTTCCAGTTAACTTTGATTCAATATGTTCTTTAATTTTTTCAATTATTTCATTTTCATTTAGAAAATGAACTTCATGCTTGGTAGGATGAACATTTACATCTACAGAATTAGGTTCTAATTCTAAACTAATATAAATAAATGGAAACATTCCTTTTGGTAAATATGTTGAATACACCGAATCAATTGAAGATTTTAATGTTTGAGATTCTACCAACCTATGATTAATAAATAACAGCATAATACCTTTTTTAGAGGAATAATTTACATTGGAAATCCAACCAATCATTTTAAACCTTAAATAAGTTTCTTTGAAACCAATTTCTATTAAATCTTTTCCAATATTATTTCCAAAAATAATTTTTATATTATTTTCAGGTGTGCTATTTGGATTTGTTTTTAATGATGGATTTTCACCAGATTTTCGTAATATAAATCCAACTTTCGAATTATGTACAGCATATTTGCTAACAACGTCAGAGATTTTCTGAAATTCTTCATTTGCAGATTTTAGAACCTTCTTTCTCTGGGGTACATTATAAAATAAATCTTCTATAGTTATGATTGTTCCTTGGTTTCCAGCACAAGATTTTATTGAACCTTTAAGTATTCCATCCTCATAAGATGCTCTGAAATTTTCAAATTATAAGTGTTTTCAGTAATAAAAATTGAATAAATACTTGAAAGCACAAGCTTCGTTTTTTGTTTTTGTTTGAATGGTTAAATGCGCTACATGACTTATACTAGCTAAAGCTTCACCACGAAAACCAAAAGTGGCTATATTTATTAGATCATCAAATTTTGTAAGTTTAGATGTTGTAAATCTTTCGCAAACAATATTGAGGTCACTTTTTCTTATCCCAGTTCCATTGTCTTGAATTTGAATTAATTTTAAACCTCCTTGCTTAACGGTAATCTGAATAAAAGTTGACTTTGCATCTAAACTGCATAGTTCTTAAGTGTAAATATTATGATTTTACATAGATTTTATTTTTCTTACCTATTTTCTAACATTTCCTTAATAGCATTCGCTGGTCTTTGAATTACTTCTCCAGCTGCTATTCTATTCACAACAACTTCATCCAATTTTCGAATTTCATTCGGTTCGTCCATTATTATGGTATGGTGAATAAATTTATTAAATAAAAAATAAATTAACCGCTCAAATATTTCCAAATTGACATTTGAAATTGACAAATGACATTTAAAAAAAAAAAACTACATTTGTTGATCTATAAGACCATAAGACTGCCCATGCACATCCTATCAATGTATTTTATTAAGCCATGCTTATATTTCTTGGCAAAGTTCACGATAGTTAAGTATGATTTAAATTTTTAATACTCAATTTGAAAAATGATTTTATTTCTTCGCGGAAATTTTTAAAATAATCAATCAGGATAAGGTTTTAATTTCAGTCTAATAATTAAACTATTAGAAGCCTAAAAAAGGCTTCAGTTTTAAGCTTTTATTTTTCTTTAACTTTGCCTACAGAACAGTTTAAATTTTTAACTAAATTAAAAATTAAATTACAACCATATTCAAAAAATATTTTATTATCGAATTACGCAGAACACCAACAATTTGATTACAATTTATATAAACATTAAAATTACAGAAAATTAATAAAATATTTTATTTTTTTTTTTTACTTTTGTCTTTTTATTCTTTCAAATAATTATTCTTATTTCTTTCTTATCACTAAAAATTTGAAACATTTTTTAAACTTCATAAATCACTACAAATTGCTATAAAAATCAATTATCTAAATAAAATATGTATTAAATTATATATTTTGAAAATGATACAAATATAATACATATATAATATATTTGAGGAAGAAATTTAGTTTTATGTGCACATATTCATATTTAACATTTAAATTTTTTTTGAAAAATAAATTATTTTAAATTCGTTTTAATTATTAAATAAAGAATATAATTTATTTTGAATCCATCAATTTTTTAAGTTAAAAAAAAATATTTTTTTGTAAAATATAATAGAGTTTCTATTTATAATATTCCAAATGGTTTAAATTTCACACATATTATAATCGAAACCCCTATTAAAATAGAATATTTAACACATCGTTTTAATTTATTAGATCGTTTCTTCTTGTAAACATATTCATCATAGTCAATATGAATCGGCGGTTTATCAGGACTAAATGAATTCAACTAAAAAAATAAACTTTGTAATCAAAGGTGTTTTTTTCTTTTGTATTTGCATACTCACGTATTTTGTTGTTTTTGTTAACTGATTTATGACATTTTGATATTTATTTAACGATTCTTTTATTCGTAAAATTTCTGAACCAGAAATATTTCCGAAACAAGGTTCTTTCAAATTTTGTATAAGGAACTTAACAGCCGCATTTAATATTACTAAATTAAGAAGATGGTTTGCAGAGAGCATTAAAATGTCGTAAAAACTGAAATTAATATTAAAATAATAGTATTATGTTAAAAAGTATAAATTTCATATTATTTTACTTACTTGTCTGATTCTTTTCTTTTAACTCTTGCTATAGATTTTTTTGACCAATGATGCAAATGGAAACTAAAATATAAAATTTAATTAACCTTAAATAATTAAATGAGAAAATGTTGTCTTACTACAACAATCCCAAACGGATTCTATTTCTTTGATAAGGATATGCGATACCAATTTCTTCCATTCGTTTATCTGTTAAAGTCAAAAATTCAGCTAAATTTACATTTGCTTGTGCAAAATATTTAGCAAACTTTTCCATTTTTATTTCATTTAAAATTCCATATACTTCTTGAAAATATTCAGGTACTTCAGATTTTAGAAATATACGTGGTATATGATCACGTATTGAATTATAAGAAAGGAATGATGATGGTATAATATATGAAATTTCTTCTTTAGGTAACAATTCTAAAATATCGTCAAAACCAAAATTTTGGGCAAATTGTCTTGGAGTATATCCTTTATTGTCAATAACATTACAATTAATGCCAGATTCAATTAAAAATTTAACTACGTCAAATCGATTATTTTCAATAGCCAAATAAATTGCCGTTTTTCCTTCATTATTTCGAGCTTCTAATGAAACATCAGGTAATAATTCTTTAAGAGTGCTTAAATGTCCATTTTGACAAGCAAAAAGAAATGGTGTCATTCCATATTTATCTGATACATTAATTATGGCTTCTTTTGATAATAGAATTAATACAATTTCAAGAACATTTTTTTCCTTATCTGGATTGTTAACTTTATGGTCACAGATTTCCATTAATGGTGTTTTTGAATCAACTTGACGATTAACATTTGCTCCTTTTTCTAACAAATATTTAACAATTTCTACACTAGCTGCATTACATGCTAAATGTAAAGGAGTTGTAACATCAAAAACTATATCATCTACATTAAAATTTAAGGCAGTGATTTCATTTATTGTTTTGTTTAAATCTGATGATGAAATGGCATCAAAAAGACCTTGTTGTGGATGAACTGGGAGTTCAACACATCGCCTTGAAATCTAAAAAAGTTATATTGGTAATATGAAAAATTAATAAATAATTCAGAAATGTAGTTTGTTATAACAGTAAATATATTTGTTCTTAAATGGTGAAAACATATTTCTTTTAAGCGAAAAATACTTTTTACCTTATCACCAAAAGAAAATCCATCATATAAATCATCCGGATCACTTTCATCTGAATCTGACATTGGTGGTCCATATTTAAGCATATTGATTAATGTATATGTATTTCAAATATTAAAAAACTAAATTGTGATTTATTGAAATTTTAAAAAATTTATAAAAAGAAATAGAATAATCAAAAGAACAACAATAATAAAACCCAACAAACGAGAAATGAACACAACAAATATAAAAAATCGATTAAATTATTTTTAAAAATTTATTTTGACATTAAGGTCGTTTACATTGACATTTTTATTTTTTGTTCAATAAATTATGGAAATGATTTGAAATTTTTTCTAAACCTATTTTTATGGGATAAAAAACTGAACTAGAAAAACTTGTTTTTGTCACCTTTTAATTTTCACAATTATTTATATTTTGGTCAATGAAATAAATATATTACTTTCATAATTCTTTTTTATAAATTTTTTTGTTAATAAATGTTTCAAAATTTGAAATTAAAAATTAAAATGATTTGGTTTTATTTTAAAAAAATACAAAATTTGTAACATTTTCCGTTTTTAATTTGGGATATGTTATTGAACAAATTTAAAATGAATGTTCAAAAGTTTTCATCCTAGATGTATGCAATTTAGTACTTATAGTTAATATATAATTTAGAACAAAATTTAAAATTCAGAACAGTTGAGTAATAAAAAAAGTGTGCAGGTTCAAACCACAATGTAGTGCAGGTGCAGCATTTTAATAAGAAGAGAAATTTTTTCAAAAAGATATTTTTCTCTACAAATTGATAAATATAAAATAAATAAGTAAGAAAACATAACCATATTAAATTTATTTAAATAACTTACAATACAAAATTGAAATTGTATAATCTTCCACATAATGTTTTAAATTTTAATTTTAAATTATTTTCAAATAAATTTCAAATAATGTTTACAAAAATATCGGTGACCAAGAAAGTTTTGAGTCAAATAAAACAATTTCCACCATTATTTACGCTACATGGTCTACAAATTGAGGTTTGAGTTGGCGAAATAATAATAAACTTTTTTAAAATAGTAAATTGCTTTGGATATTTTTGGATTGGTTATATTGTTATGTATCTTCCTTTAATGTACTTATGTACATCATTACATATCTCTAATTTCTTAATGTATAAAGAGGATCTACTCACGAGTCACGCACGACTATGAGTTAGAAGGGATAAAGAGAAAAATAATAAAAGCAAAAAGAGAGACAAAATATACCAAGTAAGTAGAAATCCTAGTATAGTATAGTAAGTATATAAGAAAATATAATAAAAATTCTGATTTTGCTTTGCAATTTGCATATAGAAAGAGAGTTTTAAAAAACTGCATATTAAAAAATTGTGCAATACCAGGGCGAATTTTGAGAGAATTTAATTAATTATATATTTATATTATTTTTTTATTAGTTTATCGTTTGTATTGAAATATATAATATGTACATAAGTATTTATATGTAAGTTAATTTACAAAAATAAGTTCAAGGACACTGAAAATACCTATCATTGTTAAATTTCCTTACATTTTGTTTTTTATGTAATATACTTGTTATCAATTTAATGAAAATTTTAGAAAAAAAATTTAAAATTTAAAAACATTTCATAATGAAAATAAAATTAATTATTTCAAAGTCATATGTACATATACGTATATACACTAAAATATATTTGAATTTACAGTTATATACAATTACGACAAAATTATAAGAATTTAAATAATTTGGATTCTGACATTTTCATTGAAAAATTAATTGTAAAATTTGATAAATTCAACCTTATATACATTTAGAATTTTATTTTAATATACAAATATATATACAAAATTTTAGATTTATTTCAGCTGAATTTGAAGTGACGAATATACTATAAAAAATAATTAAAAGTAATTGATTGATTTTTCAGTATAATTATTTGAAAAAAACAGTTTTTTATTTAAAATATTTTACAAGTATTTAAAATAAAATAAAAATATGCTTCATTTACAATGAACGCACTCGTAACGTTCTCGTGATACTCTCTACACGTAGTCTACATAGGAGTGCCCAGCCAACAACGTAATGACCATGACAGCATTTTTTTTGACATTGATTTGTTTACAAATTTCAAATATACCTATTTTGATATAATGCTTACTTTTTTACTTTTGTTGTAATTGTTAAATATTTGACATTTCAACGCCTTTAGGACTCAGATAGCGAAAAATTTGTTTAATTGCGTTGCGAGAGCATTAATTGTACCTGAGATATAAAATAAATTATTTTTATTTTGTATACTTTGAAAAGCCATAACACTCCAAATTGAATTTAATTTTTTTGAAAAAGTTTTACAAATTGAAAAACAATGCTGATGTTGGTATATGTATGCAATAATGTCTAAACGTATTCGCCAATAAATGAATTTATATTTTATTTATTAATTTTGTAAAACGTTAAAGGTGGAAATTTTTTTTTAATATTTAGTTAATGCAATTATAAACTTAATTTACGTTTACTTACAAAAGATTAACATTCCAGATATTTTAATTAAAATTAAAGATAGAATAAAATATTAATTTTATGGAAGATTTGTTGAACATCCTAAACTTTAAAAATTTTATATTCAAATGAGGTAGAATAACTTAAGATAATAGTTTTACCTAATATTCTGAAAGATTATAAAGCTTACCATATTTAAAACATTATTTTTCAAAACTTTTCACAGCCATATGAAAGTTAGATTTAATTTCTAAGAAAATTCTAAGATAAGAACTGTTTTTTTATTAAAAGCTAATTGTAATCAAATGATATTAATCCTAAATCTTCTTAAATATTAAGAAAATTATAATTGTATTGCATTACTTAAAATTTTATAATGGTAATGTAGCTAGGGGTTCATAATGCCTAGTCAAATCTATTAAATATTGAATCATTTGATTGTATTTTGTAGTCCTGAAAATTTAAATATGATAAGTTATTTTATTATAAATATAGTTTTAATAAATGTAGGTATATATGCATAAATAAAGTTTAGTTTTAGCTTTTTTTTTTTCTTTGTAATTAACTTTTTATTAAATGTGCTAGGAGTATATATATATACATAAAGTTGTTTAATATTATATTTCAATTACATATGATATGTTGACGTCATCAATAGTCAATTTTATGTTTTAAGAAATATACGAAAAACAAAAAAATAACAATTTTGTTTTTGGAAAACCTTTTTTTTTTATGAACTAATGAAACTATAAATACAAATTATATTTTGCACCCACGATTTTTTTGAAGACAGGATATTATTTTTAAATTATTATAAATGTTATATATGTGACTTTTCTATATATATTTGTATTTTTTTTTTATATTAAAATATAAATAAATTTATATCCTGTATTATTGTAAAATATTTTTTAATTTTAAAGAAAAAAAAAATAAGATTAGTAATTAGAATTAAATATGAATTGTATTTAATTGTAGGTGTTTAAAAGTTTTTTTATAACATATTTTTAAAATTAAATTATTAATATTTTTTATAAAAAAAAAAATTGTAGATGATATAGTTAGTATATGAATATTATTTTCTAAATACAATTTAAATTCAGTTAATATTTTAACTAGAATAAAATAAAAAATTTCAACAGTTAGTTTTAAACAAATGTGAATTCAATTAAAAAAAAAACATATAGAAAAGTTGTTACATGTATTAAATATTAAAATTCAAATAATTAATTAAATATTCATCTAATTTCTTTTTTATTATGCATGTGTATTATATTATGTATAAACATAATAAGTTTAAGTTTAGTAGATGACAGTAGTAAGGAACACAATTAAGGACCTAAAATTATGCAATCTTGAAAAAATATCAATTATAGCCTTTGCCCTTATTTCCTAGGAGTTCGCTCTGAGATCGCAGTCAGTAAAGACGTGTAAAAACAAATTATCAACAAATTATAATAATTAATTGCAAATTTTTATTAAATTTCATTTAATATTATAATATAGTGAAAAAATTAAGAAAAAATTAAAAGTGAATAGAGACATCAAAAAAAAAAAATATAAAATTAACAAATAATAGTGTTTTTTTTCCTAAATGGATTGCTTAAAGCAATCCAAAAACAATGAACTAAAAGAACAGATTAATGAAAAATTTAATATTTTATTAAATAAAGAACATATAAAAAAAAGTTCCACTATGTCAATGAGTGAGAATAAAAAAATAAAACTTTTGAGAAGTGAAAACTCAAAATTAAAAATTAAATTAAAAAATCTTGAATTAAAATTCCAAAAATTTATTGAAAAAAATGATGAAAGTGAAACATGTGTTGAACCAGAAAAAACACATGATAAAAATAACAGATTTAATGCTCTCATGGAATTTGAAGAAGATACTCAAAACAACGAAGAGGTCTCTCAAATACACGAGAATGTAAATGACAAAGACGAGTTTGAAGAGTTTCTTAACGAATTAAAAAAAAAAAATAGTGAAAAAAAACAAAATGCAAAAAATAATGAAAAAGAACATGTGACAAAAAATAACAATAATAACAACAACAATAATCAAAATAATGAAAAAAAAAATTTAAACAATAACAACAATAATAATAAAAACAATAACAATAAAACAATAAACAATAACAATAATACTGAAAAAAAAAACATAGAAAGTGTAAAAATGCCACCAATTAGTGTTTTTCATACCGAATTGGAATTATTAAAAAAAACAATTAGAATGAAAACTAATAATTTCCAAACCAAAAAAATTAACAACAATCAAATTATTATTCTAACGAATAATATCACAGAATATAAGTGTATTATAGAAATTCTGAAAAAATCAGGAACAGATTTCTATACATACACACCAAAAATTGAAAAAAAGATTACCTTCTTGCTAAAGGGTTTAGACGTTTCCTGTAAGGAAGATGAAATTTTAAAAGCGTTAAAAAACCATGAAAACGCAGAAATCAAATTCGAATCGGTCAGTCGCCTAAAAACAAAGCGATCGACTGAAAATAATAAAATTTTATCATACTTCATAGTCCAGGCTTCACCGGAAAGTAAAGCCGATGAAATTAAAAAAATCAAATCAATAGACAACACTATAATAAGCTGGGAAACCCTTATTAAAAGCAAAAACCTACAATGCACAAGATGCCAGAGATTTTCCCACTCCGCAGCAAATTGCTATATGCAATTCCGTTGCGTCAAGTGTGGAGAAAATCACGCTCCTGGAGAATGCAAAATAAAAAAAGAAGATGACCGAAGTACCTTGTTTTGTGTGTTATGCAAACAAAACGGCCACCCAGCTTCTTTCACGAAATGTCCAGTGCGCGTGAAATGGGAAGAGAGGAAAGAAGAAGCCAAAAAAGCTGCAGAAGAGAAAATAAAAAACAGGTATCAAATGTTAAATAATTACAGTAATAAGAAATCTACTTATGCTAACGTAGTAGGTAGTAGTAGTAATAAAAATAGTTTAAGTGATAAAAATAATAATAATAGCAATAATAGTAGCAACAATAACCAAGACAATAGTAATAATAACGACAATAGTCTTCTAGAAACCCTAAATAAAAATATGTTGATAATGTTAGAAAAGCAAGATTCTCTCGAAAAAGAAATTAAATATTTATATGATACATTTAAAATACCATATAAAAATTAAATATGTCATGTTTAGGAAATAATATTAATCTTGAAATAATTGCGATTAATGTTAACTCACTTGTCTCTTATAGCAAAAGATTTTCTCTTATGCATTTCGTAGAAGAGACAAAGGCAGATATATTTTGTCTTTGTGAAACTAAAATACAAAATAAACATTACCTTCATTTAAACGGTTATAATATCGTACGTAAAGATTATTGTAACCAAAGAATGGGGGGAACAGCAATTTGTATAAAAAATAATATACAATACAATATAATCGAAAAAAATACTTTTGACACATTTCAATGCATAGAAACATGTGTCATAAATATAAATTTAAGGAATTCAAAAAAACTATTTGTAATTGCTATATATGCTTCCCACAGAAATCAGAATAAATTTATAGAAGAGTTTCAGAAAATATTTGAGTTATTAAACTTGGCTGATATTAATCATTATTATATAATTGCTGGGGATTTCAATGCGAAACATATCTCTTGGCAAAATGATAATAATAACAACCGAGGAGTTGCATTGAATAATTGGTTGGGTGCAAACAAAATACAATATAAATGTAATTTGTTAGCACCAGATTTACCAACTTATCCTGGATGTTACTCGTACATAGATTTAGCGATAATAGATGTAAGACTAGAATCTGCGCACGATAGGTTATTGACATTACCATACGATAGTGATCACAAAGCAATTTATGCCAACGTGTCGGTTTTAAATCAAAATATGACAACCGAAAATCAAACTCAATCCAGAAAAAAATATTTATTCCATAAAACTAATTGGAATAAATTTAAAAGAAAGCTGGATTACAATTTTTACAAAGAGTACCAAACTTTAAACGAACTTATAACAGACACAACTAGTATCGCAATAGACAAAATAGATTACCACCTAAACAAAATCAACAAAATAATAACACAAACTATAGACGAAACCATACCAATAGCGAAATTTACAAGCTATTCAAACCGATATACTTCAACAAAGCTTAAAAACCTATTGAAACACAAAAGTAAATTACTTAACGATATACATACAATTCACAAAAGAAACTTAAGATTTACACCACAAGAACTGACCACACTGAAAAGCCTTTTAAAAAATATACAAATTTTAATTAAGGAGGAATTAAATATTCAAATAAACAAGTATTGGCATAACAGAATTAAAAACATTACCCCAAAGGACAATAGAAACATGTTCCCTGAAATTAATAAACTTTTCAGGAAAAGACACAACTGTAACATAAAAAAAATTCACATAGACCATAGCGACTTAAATGTATTGTTAAATAACAATATTGACTTTACAAAACTGAGTAAAACTCACAGGAACGAATTTATACTGAACAAGGAAAATGACATATGCAAAGTACTTGGCGCACATCTAGAAAAAACTCACAACGTCACTTTACCCACTAACAGTAATTTTCACAAAAAAGTACAAGACAAAATAAATAATTTGAGACAGTTAGACAAAGAACAGAAACAAAGGAATTATACACTTTTTTCATTTGACAGTACAAACAATTCCTCAAATATCTTAAATAATAACAACTATTTAACAGACTTTAACGAAATATATTTAAAACTAAAAAAACTTAAAAACAAAACCTCATCTGGCATAGATGGCATTCCCAATGTGGTATTAAAGAACTTATCGGTAAAAGTCATAGAAAAATATGTTATTTTATTTAACAATGCATTAAACTACTGTTATTTTCCCAAAACATGGAAAATGGCAAAAGTGATTATGATAAAAAAACCGGGTAAAAACCCAACAGATCCAAATAATTATAGACCAATAAGCCTTCTGCCAAATATCGGCAAGGTTTTCGAATCTATAATTAACGATAAAATAACAAAAATAGTAAATGATAACCAGTTGTTACCTGAAAACCAATTTGGTTTTAGGCATAAACATAGTACTACACATGCTATAAATAAATTAACATCCGATGTTTGCTGGTACATAAATAAAAAGGAAGGCGTGGGTGCTTGCCTTATAGATTTAGAAAAAGCGTTTAATAGTGTTTGGATCGATGGTCTAATATATAAATTATTAAAGTACAGATTTCCAATCCACTTAGTTCGATTAATAATGGATATGATATCCAACAATAAATTTACAATAGCCAATAACTCAAATATAGAAAATGAATTTGTGATTAATAGTGGCTTACAACAAGGTACTGTTAATTCACCAATTCTTTTCTCAATATACATAACAGAACTATTAGAGCTACTTACAAACATGAAGGGCTCAAATTTTTCAATAGCTTTTGCTGATGATTTGATTATTTATGCGGCTGGTAATAATGTCGCAGAAATAACAAGAAATGTTCAGAAACAGTTTAATCTTACCAATGATTATTGCAAAGTATGGTTACTAAAAATGAACATAGATAAATGTGAAGCAATTCTTTTTAGGAATACTGTCGATAAAACCAGCAGTAATATTAAAAAATTTTGGAAAAACTTCCAAATAAAAGCTTCAAACTCCACATCAATTGGCAGAAAAAAATCTGTCAAATACTTAGGTGTAGTTTTGAATCAACATCTTAATTTCATTGACAATACTAAAAGAATTATAGAAAAAGGAACAAAAGCATTTATGGCATCCAAAAAACTTTTCTATAACAAAATTATCGATGAAAGAGTAAAAATTTTAGCTTACCAAGCTCTCATTAGACCTGTTATATCATATGCTGGACCCATTTGGTTCAACATAAGTGCAAGTCTAATGGAGAAATTAAGAAAATTTGAACGTAAATGCATAAGAGCCTGCGTAAATCTACATAGGAAACCTGAAACGGATTACAAACATTTTTATTCCAATAAATGCTTGTACCGTAAAGCTAATATTGTAAGATTCGATAATTTTTTGATAAAATTAATTCGTAATCACTTCGAAAGATCTCTCAATACAAAAGAAAATGGCCTTATATCACATATATATTACCATAATGATGAGTATATTAAAAATACCTTAAAAACGGGATATATAGCACCCGAACATTTTATTTATCTGGATTCAAAAGGTTATATTCAAAACCACGAACATGTCCCCCTATTATATCACTATAATAGACGGGCTACATGTAAGTGTATCGAATATAATCCTCATAACATAGAGGCAAATACATTTAAATATGACATGTTTATCCCCGAAAGGGATAAAAAAATTCAAAATAGTCACATTTGGTGGCTAAATAATCAAACATATTAAATAGATATTAAATCTAACATTAGCATAGGTTTTAGGGTAAGTTTTAGGTTTAGTTTTAAGGCTAGGTTAAGTTAGTTCTAAGTTTTTATCAAAAAAAAAAATAAGTAATTTTAGGTTTTTTTAAATTTTTCCTTAAATATAATAAAATTAAATTAATTTTCCATATGAAAAAAGAAAAAAATGATGCATAAAAATAAATAATAAAGAAGATTTTTGAACTAAAAAAATGAACCACAGGTTCAATATTTAGTTGTAAGATATTTTAATTTAAAATTAGTTTTGTAAGGCTTTTTTCTAATGTAAAATAAAATGAAATAAAATAAAAATAAAAAGTTAAAAAAAAAAAAAAAAAAAGCCCTTATTTCTTGTATTTGTATTTTAAAAAAACCCTTGTAAATGGAAGCAAAAATCATGAAAATAGATAATTTTATGATAAAATTAATCAGAAGTCAATATATGATATAGCATTAAATACTACAGGAAATGGTTTAATATCAAATATATTTTACCGCAATGAGGAGTATATTAAGAAGACTTTGTTCATGGGATTTGTATAGCTCTAGCATTTCTTCTTCTTAGGCATATATAATAATGGATAATGGATATATTCAAAAACAAAACCATGTCCCTATAATATTTCATTAAAGTAGACGAGTTACATGCATACAATTCGAATATATCCCAGGTAATTTTAATTCATATAAAAAATGATATTACATCGTCACGTATTTGCCAAAATAATGAATGTGCAAAATTGGCGTTTTGAGAAAAATTAGCTTAAATGTTTTCTTGAGCTTTGTAAAACAGCTTTTGAACTTGAATTTATTTTCATTTAAATATAGTATTATTGGAGATAGAGACATTCGTGTTTTTGGCATATTATTCTTTGAGAAAATTACGTTTCTAAGTATTGCAAACTCAGAATTGTCAAAAAAGGACTTTCATTGTTTTGGAATATAAGTGACGACCGTCTTTCATGCGGAAGATCTCGGGTTCAAACACCGGTCAGATCATATCTAATAAAAAAAATATCGTAAAATTGTATAATATCGTAATATAAAATTAGATTTAATAAAAATATATAAATATTTCTTGTGTAAGATAATAGATGGCGCACAAAAACTGAACATTTGTGTATTCATATCTTATATAATAGCTACAGCCGAGTTATCAACGGCTTATTGAATATAACGATTAAAGAAACTGAAGCCTAGTCTGAGTAGACTTGGTGATAGCCCTATACTACTTAAAAGAGTGGAAAAGGAAAAAAAATAAAATACATCTTGATATATTTTCTAAAAACATTTGTGTTATTTTATAATTAATAAGTTACTATAAATTTAAGTTCAGGTTAAACTATGGTTAAGTAAGGTAAGTTTAATAAAACAAAAACCATTAAACATTGGTTTTTCTAAATTTTTTACAATAGCTATACGCTCTTATAGATTTTCTTTTGTTTAGAATGGTATACAATATACCTGTATAAAAAAAATGACAATGAATTCTAAAATTTATGAAATTATTTTTAATATAAAACACTATAAAAAATGAATTTGTTTTTCGCTTCGATAATTAATTTTACAATATAATGAATAACTTAAAAATTATATATAAGTTAATTTTCTTTGTGTACACGGACAAAAAAATATTTAATCCTATTTTTTTTTTTTTAATAAAAGAAAATTTTCTCAACTATAAAAAAAAAACTATAATAGTCTTATTTTATTGCAAGCCATGATGATTTTGTATAAAAGTTTCTATATTTTCTTAAAAAAAAACAAAATTATAATAATAAAAAAAATTTTCAATTCATCACCATTGAGTACAGATAATAAATAATATAATGTATATTTTATAATTTTTATTATACACTCGTATATATGTGTTGTGTATGTATATATGAATGTGAATATTAAAATTTATAAGATGTATTCACTTCTTTGATATGAAAATATTTTTCATGTCCTTGACCTTCATATAGGCCTCATTTTTTTTTTTTAATTTAATTTTTTTTTTAAAGTTTTTTAATTTTTTTTTTTTGTTTTTGTTTTTTTACAAATTGCATTCATGTATTTTGTATTCATACATAGTTCGTAAAATATCGTTAACATTTTGTTGTTGTTGTTTTTTTTTTGAGAATCACTTTCTTTGAATACTTCAAGGACTTTTGTATTGTTTAAGTGCGGAAATATGTATAGTTATTAATACATCTTGTATATATGTATTGATGCATTTTTAAATAAAACGCATATCAATATATATATATATATATATATATATATAAATTATATATATTATAACTATATATAATAGTCATTACAATAGTTAATACGATGTTGAAAATTATAAGAAGATGAAATAAAAAAAAAAAAAAAAAATAACGGGACACTACTGAAATTAATATTGGTATGTACTTTAAATCTATAGAGTGGTTATAAAACCAATTATGTTGTATTATTATTTTTTATTTTGTTTTTTTCTTCTTTTTTTTTTATATTTATAACCTTCAAATAGGTACATAAGATCAAAAACCTTGAAATATGAGACTATAATGTATACAAATTCAAAAAAAAAAAAATTTTAATTTTTTTTATATTTAAAATTATCAGACAAATTTAATGATGATGAAAATTATATTAAAAATTTTTAAATATAATTTAAAAATTTATTTAATTTATATTTGATTATAATGTGAGGAGAGGGGATGTTAAAAGGTTAAACAATATTTAGTTTAGAAGAATATGATATCAAGTTTTAAAAGACTAAGCTTAAAATATTTGAACATTTTCGAATTTTGAAAATTTAATTTTAAAAAATTTTCGAAATACACCGATTTAAACTAAATTTAAAGTATGGCGCCAAGAAGTAGGCAACGTTTAAGGTGAAAGGAGAAATCTAAAGAAATGATTACGAATGAAGCAACAAATTATGTGATTGTGTATCTAATTCAAAAATTCTAAAAATGTTTTTAAAAAATATAGTTGTACATTAGCACTCTGCACTACTACTACAATTACTCCAAATCAGACCTGTATAATACTTATAGTGATACTTAAGTACTATTTTCAAAACTAATACTACTTAGAATTGAAAATCGTACAAATTTAAATTCCATCTCATGTAATATTGAATTATGAATGAAAATATTTGCAAAATACTATAATTCTTGGAAAATACATAATTCAATTCTTGATAGTTAAGTATTTGTTGGTAGTTAGTTACTCGAAAATACTTTAAGTATCAAAAAATAATTACAAAAGTAATTATACTCCATAATTTAATTACTGTCTGGGAATTGCAAGTATTTTTAATTGATTATTTTTCTTATATACTTTAACTTTGAAAGTATCAAGTTCTAAGTAATACTGGTATTTCACAGAGTGATGAGTATCAGGTAATGGTCCTGTTAATTGTACTGTGTTGTACTTGAAATATTGAGGGCTGCTTCAAATTTACTATTTACTCGCTATACTCTATTTAAAGTTAAATTTGTGAATTTGATAAAAAAGTATAGTAAGTTTAATTAAAATAATATTGGAAAACGTGCTATCTCCAAAAACAGGAATATGTCAATACTTATGATTTACGAATATCGAATATTTCCTTAGGTTTCAATTACGTGCAACACAATTACAAATTTATATGTTGGCGTATACCTTATTTTACCTTATTACTTTTTCTTCGAAAAATTTTATTCATTTCATATGTGTTTATTTAATTTTTTTTAACCTCTAAATTTGAACTTTGTTATGTTTTAGAATTTTCGAATAAATTCGAAAATAGAAAACCTTTTTCAAAATATGCAATAAAAAATCATTCCAATTTAAAATTTAACTTTTAATTTTAAACTGTATACATAGTAAAAACCACAAGACAATTTAAATTTTGTATATGTATTAAAATATATTTTCGAATTTATTGACAAAATTAAGTCTATATCCGTACCGTATGATAGTATTTAAATACAAAATTGATAAAAAGATGTGTATAACTGTACTTAAACTGAATTTAAGATAAATATAACATTGATTATATTGTTAATTTTAGTTTTTTCTACAAAATACAATCTTAAAATCTCACTCTATACTAAATTTTAAATAATTTATAAAATATTAAACAAATATTGTATATAATTAATACAAAAACTTATATATTTAATTTCAGTGTTTTTTTTTTTATTGTATAACAACTCAAATTTAATTCAAAGTTTAACTATTTATTTATTTTAAATGTATACCTAGGAGTACGTAGTGTATATGATAATGTAGTTAGGTACACCGTATAATTAAAATGTAAAAATCGTATATACTTCGTATAACTAACATAATATTCATATAAGTATATATACTAATACTACATAATATAATATTATTTTTT
Source organism: Dolichopus griseipennis (assembly GCA_963082915.1). Classification (NCBI taxonomy): domain Eukaryota; kingdom Metazoa; phylum Arthropoda; class Insecta; order Diptera; family Dolichopodidae; genus Dolichopus; species Dolichopus griseipennis. The sequence goes on from OY720445.1 coordinate 7,357,366, forward strand.
TTATATATTTAGACCTTGATAATTTAATTTGTTTTTGGGTTCTTGTAACCAACTGATTTTTGTTTTTTTTTTTATATACTGTACTCGTAGATCTCATCATTCGACATTCGACAACCAATTTCAGTGGCATCATTTGATATTTTATCTATAAAAATAAAATTTGTTTTTTTTTATGTAATACTTTTTTCTGGATTTGAATACATATATGTATGTATTTTTGTATTACATATTATATAAAATGTATTTTAAATGTATATATTATATATATTATATACATAATATATAAAATAAAACATGTAAATACTAAAAAAAATTTTATTATCCTGTTGCAATTTATCCGGTTTAATTTTCATATTATAAAAAACTTATTCTCTATACATATATGTATATTCTCTTGAAATCTTTTAAATATATAAGTATTTTATATATTTATATATTTGTATGTACATTAAATAATAAAAATTAAAACGAAAGAATTCTTAATATTTACTTATACATGTGTTTAGTACATTGTATACCTATTTATAAAGGTGAAAAATTTAAAAAAAAAAGCGTAATTATTTACACTAATAGTAATTTTTATTTTAAAAAAGGAATAGATTATAAATGACTATCTTAATTAAATTTTTATTTTGTATTTGTTTTATTATGTAAATTAACCAATTAAATAAATTCATTTAATTAAAATACACTTAAATAGAAAAATATTCAAAATTTTATATATTTTATATTTTTTATAAAATCAAGGAAAAATATTCTTAAAAGTATTATAAAAGTAATAATTTTATTTTAAATGCATAATTTTATTTATTTATAATTTAATTAATTAATTATTTTATATACTAAATATAGTATATAAAAATATGTAACTATAAATATGTAAGTAAATAACATTTAAATGTCTCCCACGTGTTTCTACTTTCTATTTTTGGCCGTACATAGTAAGTAATGTATATAAAGTAATATATACATACATACACATACCTCCTTGTATATAAAAAAGAATACCGTCGTCAATTTTAATATTTAAAGTAAATAAAAATTATTGTGTATATTTGTGTGCAAAAATTAAAATATCTATGTATATAATATACAACTTAAAATATATAAGAAATAAATATTCTCTCAATTTATTTTAATATTAATAAAAAAACAAGAAATCCAAGATTTTTACATTTTCTAGGTTTTCTATGATGATATTGTTTACTTCTGCTGAGTTCTGGTTTACATTTTTCATTACATTTTATGTTCCCGGAAAGCTTTAAATGCATTTGAAAACTGTTAAAACTTTTATTTATTATTTTTATTGTACATATAGTACATAGTTATAATCTGTAACATCTTCAATATATAATTTAAGGAAACTGTGATTGTTTTTCATGAAATCAAAAAAAAAAATTTATCTTAAAGATATTTAATTATATGATGTATATACTCATAATATTAGATATATATTATATATGTATAAATTTAAAATGACGTTTACTGTTATTTGTATTATAGTAAAAAAAAAAAAAAATTAAATAAAATAATATAGTATATTTTGTATATAAATATATATGGGAAATTGATAGATACATTTAATTGATAAATAAAATAAAATAATAAAAAATGTAATATTTATTTAAATATATATTTTATTATTTTTTTTTTATTATTATTATTATTATTATAATTAATCTTCTTATTTATATTAGTTTTTTTTTTTCATTTTATATTATGTAAAATAGTTATAATAACTTATAAGTATTTTGTATTCACTTAGAGTAATATCAAGATTTATATATTTATGTAAATTAAATCAAAGTAGTATGTAGGTAGGTAAATATTATGTATAATATCAAGAAATAATATTGTATATGTATATTCATTTAATGAACTTTTTAATTTACAATATATATATTAAAATGAATGAGTGATGTGATGAAGGAGTAAAATATTTATTTGTATATTTAAAATTTTATTTATTAAATTGTTTAAAATTTTAGTTAATATCAAAAGCATATAACTGACGGAATATTAGTTTTCTACTCAAAAAAAAAAACAAAAAATTTATAAAATAAAATTTCATTCGATTCGAGATTTAACATAAGATAAATCTGAAGAAGCTTAGTTTTCATCACAAGATTTCAAAAGCTAATCCTTGTCGTTCAATGATAAGTTAATGTTTTTTTTTTATTTTATATAGGACATGAAGATCATAGAAAACCACCCATGCAACTGTGAGTAGTTTCTATGGGTAGTGTGTGACTAAAAAATCTCCTATTTGAAACCAAACATTTGGATAAGGCTTTTGATACAAATGTACAGTGTCTGGTTTTAAGGATGAAAGTAGGGCAAATAGGAAAATTTTGGGGGATATTAAGGAGAAAGATGTTAATAATCTTCTTAAGTTGGATTAAGTCGTATACATACACGAATTACCTACTTTAGGGAACAGAACTAATGGGACGAAACATGGATTACATACATATTCCCGACATTCGCATAACAAACGAATTTTCATAAGCCGTATTATGTCATCTCAAAAATTCAACGCAGTAGAGATGAGCGACTGTCGCTTATTTGATAAGAATAAGTTGACTAGGCAGTTAAGTTATATGTTTATGATGTAAATGATATGTTTATGTATATAATTATCTGTATATAATTTTTAAAACACGATATTGATAGAATAATTGAAAATTACTTACACATTTACAAATTACTTACGTAGCTATCTGTCAAACTATGTTAAATGTATTGATATTATGAAAGTGTCTACAATAGACGCAGCCATTACGCAGTCATTAAAAAAGTTGTTTAACTTTTAACTTTACCGCTTTCTCTACGTATTCAAATGTCAAATAATTTAATTTTGAAAAATAAAAAAATATATTATCAGAATAAAAAATTAGTAAAATTATTAATTTTTTTTAATCTTAGGTTAAATAATATCAAACTATTATTCAAAATAGCTATACAATAAACTTTAAACTATTGAATATTTTTAATTCATGAAATTTGTAAATAAAACAATGTCAAAAAACACTGTCATGTCCATTTCATTGTGGACACTTCTTTGTTGATTACGTAATGAAAGCGAAACAAGAGCGTCATTGTAGATAGGCTATTAAAGTAACATAATAATTAAAAAGTTTTAAAATAACGTATGTTTTCAAAATTTCAATGTTATTTCATATAAATTTATAATATTACACATTTTTAATATATACATACTAAATATATTAAATATTAAAAAACTTTTATTTTATTTCTCAATACAAATTATAGTTTTTTATAAATTTCTCTTACTATAAAAATGAAGCTTTTCATTCATAGCTTCTTTATATTATATAAGAAATTTAATTCTATTTGTATTAGTGTACAAGTGTATATATGCATGCATTAAAATTATTCAATGTTATACAAAATTTAATTTTAATTTTTTACTCTTTTTTTAACTTTGTTGTTTTTTTTTTCTGTTATATACTTCAAAATTTAATCTCTGTTTATCATTAACATTGTTGCATTCCACTACTTATATACAGTATACATACATGTCTCAAATACATTAAATACAAAAACAAAATAAAACTACATTATATACAATAGAAAAAAAAAAACCAATTTTTTTTTTACATCCTTTAAACATCTGGCTAGGCAGCAGCAGGCAGCAAAACAACAACCTGTCTGAGTATTTTTATCATCTGATTTTCTTCTCTTTTGTGTATATTATGTTTTTTGTTGTTTTTGTTATTTTAACATTGAAAGGATATTTTGTGGGTGGTAAATGTTTCTGTATACATAATTTGTTTTCTTCTTTTGTTTTTTGTTTTTTTTTTATATTCATTCATTAACTATATACAAAAATTCTTTATAAATATATTATGTGTATATGTCGTGTAAAATCATATGAAAATATGTACACCTTAAAAATTTAAATTATTTAGCTCTACATCAGAGGCAACAAAATTATCATAGAAGATTGCACAATGTATTGTATGTTGTGCTGAAAGTTAAAAAATTAGTTTTTGCTTTTTTTTTTTACATATTATAGCGGAAAAACTCTTGTTTTGTTTCTTACGCAGGTATATTATGTATTATATTTATATATTATATATTGAGAATGGATGTTATATATATATAAGAGAATTAAAAATATAATATGGTAGTTTACATATATATTTTTTCAAATATACATATGTATATGGGCTGCAAATTTAATTTAAAAAAGTCTTAATTTTTTTTTTAAATTGTCGGGCATTTTATAGAATATTAAAATTCATAATAAAATATATAATAAATCTAGTCAAGACTTACTAAATTAAATTATTAAAATTCAAATAAAACTTTTTTTGAATTTTAATAATAAAATTATATAGCAGCAAATCATCAAATTAAATAAGAGATTCTGGGACTTATGTATCTAAATGATATGTTGTTGTTAATATCCTTTTTTTACATTTGTTGCTTTATTTACATTGATGTAAAAAATACATATGTTTTATATAATATATAAAAACACAAATATAAGGTATATATTGGTTTATACATATATATATATATATATGCAAATATATACAATATATATATTTTGATATTGATGCTCATTTTTATTATGAAGGTTTTCTTTCTTATTTAGGTGCAAACATTTTATGTTATTGTTGTTTATCTTATCCAATATTGTTGCTGTTGCTGCTGTTGTTGTTGTTGTTGTTTTTATTGCCGTTCTTATCGTTCGTTGTTTTTGTTTATTTTTTATTATGTACTTCTTAAAAACAAAAACAAATAAATATATATATATATATATTTTTCTATTAAAATGTAAAATATTTCTCTCGCATTTGATTGTGAATATTACTCTCGCTAGCATCTTTCAGTTGTTCAGTTGTTATGTACATCTTTTAATAATCGTTAATTAATTTTTTTTTAAAATAATTTTTTAATTTTAATTTATGTTTTAAAAATTTTTATTAAAATTAAAAAAAAAAAAAATTAGCAATAAAAATAAATAAAAATACAAATTAAAGAATAAAGAATATAAAACGTATAATTTAAAGTAATTTGTTCCCAGTTTTTCTGAAAGGATAAAATTAAGAAAGTATTACAGTTATTATTATAATATTAGTTTTTGTTTTTCGTTTTTTTTTAAGTCCTGTTTTAAAAAAGTTATTTATTAAAACAATTAAAATTTATTTAATTTTATTATTTATTAATAATTAATATATAATATTCTAAATATTAATATTTGAAATAATACAAAAGTTAAAAAAAGTTTAAAATAAAAAATGATAAATTCATTGATGTTAAAATCCGGAATAGATTACGTATACATTAATAACAAAAGTATCTTAAGATAAAATAATTTTCAAAATGATCATTTTTAATTAAAAAAAAAAAAAAATGAACCATAAATCAAATTTATCAAAAATTGAACTTGTTAAAAATATAATATAAAACTATTAAATTTTATGATATACGTAAATATATATATATATATAACATATACATATAAAAATTAAAAAAGTATCAAAATATATATATAGAAATAATTAAACAAATTTTAAAATTCAAAATCTATTATATTTTGGAATATTGCATTTGTAAAATAAGAAAAAAAACAAAATCAAAATTATTATATAATTAATGAATATTTCAAGTTTTAAAATAAATTCATAAGCACAGATAATGTATATATACATGTGATGTACATATATATATAGACGTGATTTACAGAGTTTTTTTTAAAAAACAAAATTCTTTTATGCAATAAAAAAAAACTAAATTAAAAAAAAAATTAAATTACAAAATAAAATAAAAAAATTTAAATTTAAAATTTTATGCAAGTAAATGTGCGCAAGTCCAGCTTTACAAAAATAAAAAAAAAAACCAAATAATAAAAATAAAATAATTCCGGACCCGATCAAAAATAGTTATTTTTATTATATTTTTTTTTTTTTGTTTTTATTTTTTATTTTATACACAGTTATTTGCTTTTTTTTTTGTTAGAAATTATATGGTTTTCAATATAATAAAAAGGATGCATTCGCTGTTATAAAATTATGTGGCGTCGCCTAAATTTATGCAATTTTGGTTTATTATTTTTTTGTTTTTGATTTTGTTGTTATTTTGATTATATTTGAAATTTAATTAATTTATTATGTATATTAAATTAACCGGCTTTTAATATAAAAATATAAAATAAAAAATAAAAATTCTATTTGTTTGTATAAGTTTAAAAAAAATTGTGATATACACCAGAGTTAAAGTGATTCGCAAATGTAAAAAAAAAAAGGAAAAAATTTAAAACAAATAGTAAAACAAGGTTTTGTGAAATAATTTGTTACTAATTTTATTTTTTTTTTTTTAATTACCAAAAGAAAATTTCTTGGAATTCAGATTATTAAGTCAAAGCTAAAAGATATTTAAAAGTTATTTAATAATTTAACTAATTAATTGGTAATAAATAATAATAATAGTATTATATAATCAATTAATTTATTTTTTGTAACTAAAAATTATTAATTGAAAAAGAAGTATTACATTTAATTTAAAAGGTTATTATTATTATTTTTTTTTTTAACAAACATATATTTTAATTATAACTAATTTAATTAAAATTATAAATTATTAATAAAAATATCTTTATAATATAAAAATGATTATAAATTAAATTATCAATGAATTCGACATATATAAAAATCATAAAACTTAAAAAAACACTTGATTTTTTAATTGATTAAAAGTATGTTATTTAATTCCTGATATTTGTATTTCTGGGTCCTGAAATTTTTAATAATAAGTTTATATCAACTAGATCAGGAATTTTCTATTGAATTCGTGGATACATTTTTTAAGGACACATGACAAAGTTACTTAAAAATAACAAAAAATGGTAAGCATGTGATGTGAACAAATAAATAAAATAAAACTAATGAAATCAATAGTATATTATTCTAAATTATAAATTTTTGTGTAAATTAAAAATAATTATAAAAAATTTGGTTTTACATGGAAATTAAGAAATTATAGTAGTGATCACGTATTAAAGCTAGAGTCGCTCTAAAACGCTTCTAAAGTCTTCAAAAACGAGTTTAAAGTTTTCAAAGACTAAAATTATAAAACATTAATAAATGGTACATAACTTAAGTATCTTTTTATTTTATTTTATTATATTAATATTACATATCATAAATGATAATGGAATGTTTTAAAATCATTGGTTTTTATAGGTTTGGACTTTTTATTAGATTATACCAATACTATTTATTATATTTATTTTTTTTTTTAAATAAACTTCGCACAATCTCGCCATATACTTAATCACAACGCCACCGAGGCCCTAATTAAACTTAAATATTTATTTATGGTGATCTTAAAATTTATATTTTAAATTCAAATCATATTGAACTTATGAATAATTTTAATTCCGTTAAACATTTTAAAATGCTGATTTAGTGTTTAAGTATACTTGGTTTAAACACTCGTGGTATATATCATTTTATGGACCGGGATTTAAACTTAAATAGAAGTGAAAAAATTTATATAATGAGCCTTGTATAGCCTTGCAACTTAGTTGAATGGAAAAATTTTATAATCAATTCTAAGCAAAGACTATCAAATTTGTGTAATACGAATTGTTCAGCAAATACTTTAGCGCCCACCGGTTAATATCTACTGTAAATTTTATGTTTTTCATTTTAAATTAATTTGAATATTTTACCTTGTAACTTAAATCATTTTCAATGATTAATATAAAAAAACAAGACCGTATTATATTTGCTTGTAGTATCATTTAATTGTATGTCTGTTTAACTAAGTAAGGAGAAATTTTAGAGTTGGTTACAAAATCTGGATTATACTCTTTTTCCAGAATAATTATATATCAGAAATACAAGCTTATGAAATTTCAGGCTTATATATTTTCCAGAAATTCCGGTAAATGAAAATTCAGGAAAATGCAATACAGTCAAAAGAATACAGGAATATGATAGTAACCCACAAAAAACATAGGAATTACTTTGATTCAAAAAAAATTAATAAAATAATTAATTTATAGTCTATATACTTAGTGCTCCTAGATTCTTAGTACTCTTAGTACTCAAATTTAAAAATATTATATTAATTATTATGATTATATTTTTAAAAACTCAATAAATTCAAGAATTAATTAAAAAAGTTTTAATTATTTCTTAATTAAACAAGTTTAACTAAATAATTTAACTATAATTTAATGTTAAAACAGAATAAACAACATCATATAATAAATAAATTAATAGAGCGCCCACTATTCGGACTCATTTAATTTGATTTTATTTGAAAATTTTTGTTTTTTTTTTTTAAATATTTTTTTCATAGATCGAATAAATCTAATAATCGAATACAGTAGTATATTACGATATAATATTTATGTTTTTATTTATTCCAAACACTTCTGGTGTTATAAAATTTATGTGTTAGAGTAAAACCTACGCACTTCGCATCAATAAAGAAGAGAAAATGAATTATCCTAAATTTAAAGGCAAGGAATTGAATTATCAGTTAGATTGTTTTTTTATTTTTGTTTTTATTTTATTTTATCTCAGCAGATCGCACAATAAATTACAAATTTCCTTGGAATTTGTTTCAATAGAAATATGAAAAAAAAAAAATTAAAAATTCCCAGAAAAATAAATATAAGTTTTTAATTGAAATGTAAAAAAATTTAATGATTTTTTTTTCAAATGTTAAGAAAAAATCAAATATGAAATGTAATAGGTGTAACTCAAGTATACTCCAGCAATTACTGTTTTAATGAGGGTCTTGATTATTTGATTTTTTTTTATTAATTATAGGTTTGTGTACTAAAATTTGTATGTATGTTATAAAACTCTTACAGTGGCAGAATGCCGACCTCTCAGTAGAGCATTGCATACTGCCTTTATACTTTTATACATTATAATTACTAAAAACGTTATTTTATCTAATTTTTAATTTGATTTAGTTACCATTTATCATTCATCTGACCATTGGCGAGTGGCTAAGTGAAAGGTCTCGGGTTCAAACACCGGTTAGATTATATCTAATAAAAAAACGAGGAAGAGTGTAGTAGAGTAGACTGTGTCAACTCTGGGATACCCGTATGACCGTAACATATACATTATATCATACGGTTAATTACTTTTGGCAAAATTTCAAACATTCAGCTTTATTAGGTGTAGAGTAATGCTCATATAAAAGAAGGAGTTGTATGGCAGCTACTCGAACCCTTTGTAGTAGACCAACCAAATTTTGCAGTAACTTTGGCCATTACACTAAACTATTTTTGACAAAATTTCAGACACCCAGCTTCATTTGGTGTAGTGTAATCCTCATATAAAAGAAGGAGTTGTATGGCAGCTACTCGAACCCTCAGCAGTAGACCAACTAAATTTTGCAGTAACTTTGGCCATTACACTAAACTATTTTTTGCAAAATTTCAGACACCCAGCTTCATCAGGTGTAGTGTAAAGCTCATATAAAAGAAGGAGTTGTATGGCAGCTACTCGAACCCTCTGCAGTAGACCAACCAAATTTTGCAGTAACTTTGGCCATTATACTAAACTACTTTTGGCAAAATTTCAGACACGCAGCTTCCATAGGTATAGAGTAATGCTTATATAAAATTAGAAGTTGTATGGCAGGTACTCGAACCCGTGGACCAAAATGGCTGAATTTAAAACTCGATTCCGTTTTTTGCATAAAAACGAATTTGTGAAAATTTCATAATCCTAGCTCCTTTACTTTTTGAGTTATCGTGATGACGGACGGACGGACGGACGGACGGACGGACATACATAGCTAAATCGATTTATTTTTCGATTCTGATCCGATCCATACACTTGAGTCTATATCTACCCCCCCTCCTTCTCTGCGTCACAAACGTAATGGCAAATTTATTATACCCTTGGACTATATAGTCATACGGGTATAAATATCGTAAAATTGTATAATTATATTGTACTTAACATAAAATAAGCTTATATATAAAATACATTTATCTTTTGGAAGATAATAGATAATAGATCGCCCAAACATTTGTGTATTCAATATCTTATGCCATAGTTGAAGCCGACTAATCAACGGCTTAGTGAATATAATGATTATGACTGAAGAAATTGACGATGAATGCCCTGTACTCCTTGGAAAAGGAAAAACAAAAATAAAAAACCATTTATAATTGGATTCAAATTCATATTATATTAAAGTCCTTATAACTCACAGATGTCAAATATTTTTGATTTCACCTTATAACTCACATATAGAAAATTTTAAAATATATAATTAAATAAAATCATTTAGTTCAGCCTATTATCAACTAAGAGTTAAAATAGTATCGATTCGAATTTAAGAAATTCTAAATGTAAAAATACTATTAGATTATTCTGGCTCATTCACTGTTGGTTCACTTAGTAGGAGTGTGCGAGTTCATAATATAGGTACAAGAAAAATGGGCTAAGTTTAACAGAATCTCAGTGCAATATATAAAATACTCAAAGTTTTATAAGAGACCTGAATTAGAATAAAGCTTAGTACATTACAAACAGGGTAGGCATCTGTCTCTTACGGTATTGAATTTATATTTCCATGTTCATTTTTCGATTACAATACTATCAAGCACTTAACGTTTAAAATGAAAAACAGATGAAAAGAGTATAAATTACATTTTATTTGATTTGTGTATATAAAGTTATGTTTGGGTAAATATGAAAATATGAATGAAGAAAAAAAGTTTTATGTTATATACATATTTAATGTAATCATTATTATATATTATATAATAGAAAATGTTCAAATGAAAGATTTTAGATTGTTTTATATTTATTACATCTTTTTTTTTGATTTATATTGTTTTTTTTTTTTTTTTTTTTACATTTTAATTTACTATTTTATATACAATTAGTTCAGTTGAGTGTAAATTAATTATTAAAAAAAAAAACATGATTTTTTTTTATATTTTTAATGCAGCTCAGTGAATTTTAAATTTTATTTTTGTATTGGTTACATTCTAAAGGGCGAAAAAAAGTTAAAAGTAACGAAAAACAAACAATTAAATAAAATTTTTATTTGTTTGCTACACTGCGTCGGGAAAGTAATGAGTTGTAGAACTTTAAAAAGGGATGAAAAATGTTGAATCAAGTAAAAATGGAAGAGTTGGAAACTTTCTACATGTATTAAATATTCTTATATTAAAATATTCATTGAAGATTGGATAACAAAATGATATGCTCTAATTTTATGTAACCATATTAACTAAAGAAGTCAAAATTCAATTATAAGAGTTTAATATCTTGGGTGTTGGTTAAATGTACATTGGACTTGTGAATATAAAGATGTCGTATTACAATGACGAAAAGTGCATTTAAACTTCGTCTAAGTTTTATAAAATACTATGTCTAGTCCGGTCTATTATTTGGAGTGGTGAATTTGATCTTGAAAATCTTTTATATGAATAAACTGGAAGCCTTCTAAATGTGGCTCTAACTGAGACTGAGAATTTTGTGGGTAGGTCATGTCACAAATATTGAAATTCTTCAAAGAATAAATAAAGGCTGAGAGTTTCTTAAAAATTTAAAAAGGAGAAGAATAGCATAACTTTGAATATGAAATGTAACGTCAATAGTAAGAGCTCCTATGTTTTATCGTGTAAGGTAAAATTGAAGGTAAAAGAGGCATTGAGGGAAAACAAATATCTTAGTTATGTAACACCAGGAACTGGCTGGGTTTCGTACACATAGCGGTTGTGCAGAAAAGGAATACAGAAGCCTTTTGTCAAGAAATTAACTTATCTTCCAAGACATATGATCGGTAACATCTAGTAGTGGATTGGCATCGAGGAAAGGGAGAGAGAATAAAAGGTAATGAAGATCATTTTGTAACCAACTTTTGCTACAACATTTTTATGAAATACATACCCAAGAAGAAACTTTAAAAAGAATTATGAATCTGTATAAAGTGCTATTAAAAACAACGTAATTGTATTAAAGTTGTAATTCATAAGAATCGGCATTCACTCGTCGAATATATAAAATAAATTTCTTAAAATAATTCCCATTTTTCCCATCTTATTTATAAGTTTCCGGGTAACCTTTTGATTTCATCATTTTTTAAAAATTTGTTTTGTTTGTTTTTTTTTAAATCATTCACGAAACTTTTATTTAAACTCTCTCACCGTTCATGTTTTTCCATTCCAATCTTCCAATCTTGTTATTAAAATACTTTAAGGTGTTCAGATTTTTTTTTCAGGTTTATATTCAGGTTTTTTCTCATAATTATTTTCAAGACGATTTCCAAATCATACCCACAAACTATGTTATATGCGGCATTTGCGTGTACAATACAAAAAAGGGAAGAAAAACTGGAAGAAATTTACTGTAAATTTTCAGGAAAAAACATTTTCTATATAATATTAAAGTAATAATTTAAAAATATATTTATTTTTAGATATATAAATTATAAGGAGGTTTATATAAAGCATTCAAATTACCTTTTCCTTACTTTTAAATTTATCTGCAATTTTAATTTTAATTAAAACAAATTTTTTCCAAAGTGAAATTTTTTACAAAGTTGCATAATTAGTTTTAGCCCCAAAAATAACGAATATACAAATTTGACCTTGAAATAAAATTTAATTAATTAAAAATAAAAAAATAGGTATTCGAAACTATTTTCATTTACAATTTTAAAGTATAAAACTTCATAATATTTTTAAAACAAAATTATTTTTTTTGCAACGCCTTTAAGTATGCAATTTATTTGTTAAAAATAATCAAAGATGATACGAATCTCTTATACGTAAACATACGTTTTATTTATCTATATGTTTTGTTTAAATGATTTAAAAAAAATGTTTATTTGATTTTTGTAAAAATAAAAAAAAAAAATAAAAAACTAAATTGCAAAAAAAAATTTAAGTCGTTTATTTTTGAATTTTACTAAATTAAATTAGAAGTAGATATGGTTTTAGAAGTAGATATGTTTGTATGTTTTTATGTTCATAAATATTATATAAGCATATATATATACATATATACCAAATAGTATACCACATCCCTTCAAAAAATTAACCACAAATGGTTTTCAATTTGTAAGTAGGAAAAAAATTAAAAATCTTTATATATATATATTTTTTTTAACCTGTTATTCAGCATGAAGTATTTAAACGTTTGAAGTTCTTTTATGTGGGCAAATAAAGGTTTTCCTCTTCCGAAAACAAATCTGTTTTTTTTTTCTAAAACAAGATTTTAATATTTTTTTACAGAACAAAAGTTAACTTTGTAAAATTAAAAAATATTAAAAAACATTAAACGAGGGTATTATTTATAATTCTATGTTTACATGCTTTTGGTTGAAAAAAAAAACAATTTTGAATTATAAAAAAAAAAATTGTTATAAATATTAATTTCCATTTCTAGTTTTTAATTTGGAAAATAAATTAATACTATTGTTGTTTTTTTTAATACGTTATAGCAGAGCACTACAAACGTATTTATTAGAAGGTTGAGGTAGGTTTAGTTAGAAGATTGAAAGGATCTAAAAAGGAATTTCCTCTGATCCTTTTTAGATCCTCTCAATGAAAAGAGAATTAGAATTATGTCGAATATAAAACTGAAAAGAGTCTAGTTGTAAAATTAAACTTCCAGTAAGATTCGCTTCAAAATTTATTTTCTGGTGCTGAATGTATATTTATACATATATATATTCCGATATATAGTTAATTATTTTTTCCTTTTTGCTGATTAGGCCACCAATGTATACTGTTGGTGGCCTAATCACTGGTGGCCAATATATACTGTTGGTGGCCTAATCACCATGTATTCCAAAAACTACTTTTTAAAAATGTGAAACTGTAAATTGTTAATTTTGAGGTGGGGCCTTCAAACTTAAGTACTAGTACTTCTGTTAATAATAACTGTTTGACTCAAACTTTAGTAATAGTCGTCTCAATAGAACAATTCTATTAATTAGTTCTGCAATTATCCGAGTAGTTTTAAAAATGAACTGTAAATAAACTGTGAATTAGGAGTAGTTTCCGATTTTGAAAATCTCCAAGGTTACCTAATAAAGTTTCAGTTTGAGTTTGAGCCAGCCTAAATGTGAGAATAAACCTTTTTAAATCGAATGTAAGCTTTACATGATATTGTATAAGTCTTTTGCAGAAAAATTTTACCAGGCCGTTGGTTTTTTTTTCCGAGGATTAGATTAAAATTTTAATCATATGAAATTTTTTTTGGTTACATTCAAAGATTATTTTCCAATTTTAATAACTATTTTATAAAGATATTCGCTTTGATTTTTAAATCTAATCTTAAATTGTAATAAAATCATAAATCTCTTGATAAATTAAAAAAACATTTTAAAATTTTGTTAATTTTATTAGATTAAAACATTTTTGATCTTTAAAATTACTTTTATTTAAGTTGTATGTGAAACTAATGTCGTTTTCGATCGGTTTTTTGAGATTTAGAGAGATTTTTTTGGTTCAAACGAAAATGAAACGAGTGTTGCTCTTTTTTTGTTCATATTGGTGTATACAGAAATAAAGTTTTGAAGTTTGATATAAGAAATATTATTTATCTAAATTTTTTGGAATAAAATCTGACTTTTTTCAATCAAGAACTTCATATTATTTGAAACTATTTTCAAATGTATCCGTATCTTTTGTTCAGAGTACATATCTAGAACATTTTCAATAAAGTTTTCCACACGATATTGGTTTCTATATCAAATATTATTTACTGCAACTCTAAATATTGATATTCTGCTGATGTTGTAGATGATGATGATGATGTAGATGCAGATGAATCCATAAATTCAATAATATTCTGCATTACTTTTCTTCGTACTTTGTATCACTTTTTGACTTTTTAATATTTTTAATTTGTTATGGCATTTTAATAAAACTGACAGATGTCAAACGCATACATAGAAAAAAAAAAGTAAATCTGAGAAAAAATTTAAATTTACTCTTTTTGTCAATCTAAAATTACATTAACAAGTTCCTTTATGATTTTAATGAAATATTTAACATAGTTAACTTTTTAACAGTTTATATTAATGAGTTTCAGTTATTTTCTATTATTATTATTATTATTATATTGAAAAACTATTTTACAATTCAAAAACTATTCAAATTCATTTATTATTATAAAGTTAACTTAAAAACTTAACTTTTGACTTTTTTCAAAAAAAAAATGAACTGAACTTTTTGTTTATATTATCAAAGTCAGCTTTTCATTGTATGGTTTTTTTTTTTAAAATTATAAAATTTTCATTCACAAGAATTATTATGAATCTCTACTACCCAATTTGCCAATCTTTTAAAGATTTTTCCAAATTTTCGTGATTAAACAATTTTTTTTTTTTAATTTGATTAATTCAAAAGAATTAATTTTATTGAAAAATAGCTGAAAGGTTTTGTTTTGAAAAATTTTATATTAAGTTTTTTTTCATTTTGTTTATTCAAAATGTATCTGTTATCCTTCGAAAATATATATACTTATACATACATAATAATACATATATATATATATACAATAATATTTTAATCAAGTGTTTGTTTATTATTATGTATATATATATATAAATTTCACGTTAAATTAATTTTTAGAATTTTTCAATTTACTAAATATCTAATTGTTTTGTTCAAATCTAATGACTTTTATATTGTGTAAAATTAATATAAAAGCAAAAGTAGGCCAAATTGAACATATAAATATAAGTATACAAGTATTATGAATGTATAATATAAAAATGGTTTCTGGTTTTTCTGTAAAAATACAATTATATACAATTTCTATAAGAGTAAAATTTTGAAAAAAATATTTCTTAAAATTATCTTGTTAATTGATAAAATTTGTCACGGTATAAAATAAAAACATTATAAAAATTTATATATATATTTATTAAAAAATTTTGTTACGGTATATGAATGTTCAAAACATTTGACAAAATATATTAAAATAATGTAATTTATTTCCATGTACATGGAATTAATGTTTATTTAACAAATTTTACAGATTTTTCTTATGATTAAGATGTAAATACGAGTAGCAAACATCTTAAACATATAAAAAACCTGTTTTTAATTTAAATTATAATTACTAATTTAGTAAATGATGTTTTAAAATTTTATGATACTCTATAATATTTAATAGAATCATTATATTAAATTTGTAAATCAAAAAATTTTAGTAGATGGACATCTAAATTTTTTACCAACTGATTTTCATAATTTTTTAAACGATCGATAGATGCACTCGTATTAAAGCATATATGTAATTCTAAATATTTTTTCAAAATTTTCTAATTTTCATTAATAATTTTTAAATTTTAGTTTTTAGACATGTATCAGAAATATAAACATACTGATTAATCTTTCCTCAGCTTTCGAGATCCAGGCAGATAACTAGTCTTATTTAAATCTTCTATTTAATTTAATAAATTAATTTAATATTTTTATTTTTGAAAATTCACACAATATTTTTACTATTGAGGGGTAAATATTGTTACTAAATCCGAATTTTCGACAAAGATTTAAAAATAGATATTAATATACTCTTTTCACATAAATTTGGTCCTTCTTTAGATTAAATTTTTCTATTTCTAATGAATTTGATATTTTTTCAAATTGACATGATCGTAAGTTTAGAAAAAGGATTTTTTAAGCCTTTTATTTTAAAAACGTCCCCATATATAGGGACTCACAGGTAAAACTGTCATGATTTGATAAACCTAGTCCCCAAATCAGCAATAAAAACTCAAATAGAAAAAAAAATTAAGATAAGTCCGAAAATATGGCATTGAAATTTTTGGAGGTTATTTTTTAGGATGGCCATAAGAGTCGATTTTTTTTATGAATTTTTTCATTTTTCTTTTTATAGTGACTTATGGTCACTCTAATAAACTTCACATAGTATAAAACAATATTATCAATTTTTAAAATGTCGATATTATTGAACGACATTAGTAGTATATACTAGTCTACATTTGTAAGTAAAAGCGATAACATCATTATTAACACACGAGTGTAACATATAAGATTAACTTGTAAACATATAAAATATAAAAAAAATATAAGTTGATAAATAAAATATATTAAGCTCACAACTATAAATTGAAGTGTTTTTAATTAAATGACTAAACAAGAGTTGTAATAAATTTGTATATATATATAATTTTTGGTTTAACAAAATGAAAAGAAAAACAACAAATACAGATATCCTGAATCAATTGAATAATTATTTACTTTAAAACAAAACATATAAAGCCGAAGGAATTAGAAACACATGAAATAATATTTACTAAAAATAAAATATTTTTGTATATTTAACAATGCCCCTCTCAATTATATTCAAATGTATGTATTGAAATCCTATTCATTTTATATAACTACATAATCTAATCAAAATATACATTCTTATTTTGGGTTCTTATACACGTATGACTATATAGTCAAAAGGTGTAATAAATTTGCCATTACGTTTGTGACGCAGAGAAGGAGGGGAGGTAGGTATAGACTCAAGTGTATGGATCGGATCAGAATCGAAAAATAAATCGATTTAGCTATGTATGCAGCTAGGATCTTGAAATTTTCGCAAATTCGTTTTTTTGCAATAGCCGTCATCGCTATTTAAATCCAGCCATTTTGGTCCATGGGTTCGGGTTTATATGAGCATTACACTACACCTAATAAAGCTGTATGTTTGAAATTTTGCCAAAAGTAATGAACCGGATAATATAATGTATATGTTACGGTCATACGGGTATCCTAGAGTTGACACAGTCTACTCTACTACATTATTCCTCGTTTTTTTATATAAATTATCATTATAGCCTGGGGTTTTTAATAATAATTTTATATAATATTTTTAATTTTATTCTGAAGTATGAGTTCTTTAATATTTTTTAAAATTTTTCTATAAAAATGTATAACAGATACAGATATTGAGAAAATATAGTACATTCTTGTTTTAGCTAAGATACTTGGGGAATTTAGATGGGTATCTTTCATGCCATATTTATCATTTCACAGCTTACTTTTAGATATTTTTTGAATTGAAACTCATATTCTTTTTGAAATCTCAAAATTTTTAAAACTTGATTTTGTTTACAGTAGATTAGACGGATTTTAATCTGAAAAATTTTGAGCTCAACTCAGTTTGCATTATCCCAACCCAACTTCAAATTAAGGCTTAGTCTTTCTTTTATAAATTTGAAACTTCTATAAGATTAATTTTGTTGGTTGAATTCAGGTACATTCAAAAAGGCCTAATGACCAAAATCCCAATTGCGCTTTTTTTGGTGTTATTTCAATAGCAGATTTGATATAAAGTCAAAATTATAATTTCTTAATTTTCGCGTCTATTTCTATTTTAAAAATTTTTATAAAAGATCTAAAGCCAATTTTAAAATAAATTAAAAATAATAAACGCAAAATTATTTTAAGCTTGGTCGTGTTCTCAAATCTGGCGGATTGTATTTCAGAATACTCGTAGATCATGACACTACACTTTTATATTGCAGACATTTTCAATTTCCCTCCAATGGGGAAAACATAGCTTAAAATTAGAAAAAGAAAATAAAGCCAATTGGCCTTTTTTGCATTTGGCTTTATTGCATGTACCCGTTAGGTTCTGTTTATTTAACCAGAGATTATAATTTTATAGGGATTGTTTTATAACATTTCTTATCATAAAATAAAACCTTATTTAATGAACCAACGAGCCTTTTTTTGTTTTTTGGAAGGTCCTAGGAAGGTCCTTTTATTAATATTAAATATTCATATTTTACGAGTGTGTAGTTAATAATATACGACATATATATGATAAAAATTATATTAATTTTTTGTAACTTTTAATATTTATGATAAGTTAATTTGTCAGAATAGAAATAAGTATTTTTATTTTATTATTATACGTGAATACGTAACACGTCCTATTTAATTAAAATAGTACAAAATATTTTTGAACTTTTATTATTTATAAATTGCTTTTATTTTAATACTATTTTTTTATTTTTAATTATTAACAAGGGTAGTATTTAAAAGTTTTTTTTTTTTTTAAATTTTAATAATAATTAATTTAATAATAATAATAAAAAATAAAAAAAAAATAGTTAAAAAGTAATATTTATATTGTCAAGGACTAAAAAATTAATTAAAATATTAAAGTATTTAACTTTGGAAACTAAACTTTACTTTATATTTGTATACTCCAGCTATAAAATAAAGTACATATTAAATTGTTTCAATGTTTTTAATATTTTTTTTTTTAGAACTTTAATGGCATGAATTCACAATTAATTAAAATAAAGGAATTTATATTAAAAAATTAAAAAAAATACAAATATAAAACCTATTTAAAATGACAAAAAAAAATATTTATTTTATAAATATAAATAATTCCAAGGTTTGCCATTAAATGTAATAATCTTTTGTTGTTATTTTTTTTTTGAAATAAAAGAAATGCGATTTTTCGCAGATTAAAAATTAAATTTTATTATTTACCTGTTCTATTGTTGAATTTATTTATTGTCCATTTTTTTTTTTTATATAAGTTTTATTATATTTTATTATTTAAAATATGATATAATATCTATCATTTAAACTAATGGTAAAGTAGGAACACAGATACTTCTCTTCAGATACACAAATCTACTTTGAAAATTTTTTTTGTAAATTGTTTATAAACATTTGATAGCATCAGATTGGCGTCGTTGTGGTTGACACATCGGCATTTCAATCGAAGAGTCTCAGGTTAAAACTCCGCTCGGATCATGTCTAACAAAAAAATATAATTTATTAATATCATAATATAATATAAAATACCTGCCCCACCTGAAAACGAAGGGCTGAATAACTAGTTTATCAAATTGTATGTGGTAGGGGGCTTTTAATTAGTTAATAAATAAATTAAAAAATGAAATATAATCAAAATCTTAAAAACTCTTGAATAACAGTTGACAACCTTGTATAGCAGCTTCCCGATATGAAATCTCAACATTTTGAAACTTTATAAAAGTGATTGTTTTATTATATAAATAACCGTATGTAATTTTCATTCTCCCAATGTTATTTGCTTTCAAGAAACTCATATTGGTTCAAAAAAGTTGTATGGCAGCTCCCCAAAGCCTTGGTCCGATTTTAATCAAAGTCAATAAGGAACCTAGAAATTGTCTAAAAATTACTTTGTGCGAATTTTAAAACTCTAGCCCTTTTAGTTTTTGAGTTATCGTGCTATCGCACGAACGGACGGACGGACAGACACACTCTGCGAAATCGATTTACTTTCCGATGCTGATCTGATACATACCTTTGACACTTTATCCAGCTCGTCTAGATCGATGCGTTACAAACGGAGGAGTAATTTAAATATACTCATGACTATGTTACTGTACACGGGTATAAAAAGAAATCCAAAGTCTATACTTAATTGGACCACTATGGTATACTCAGTTAAACATATTCTTAAACAAATGTAAAAATTTGTTTTTTTTACTGCACTTATATATAGATTTAATTAAGTCCTTTTAAACAAGAAAAAAATATCCTTCTGCAAATACAAACACATGTATACTCTGTTCAATTGTTATTCTAAAGAAAAACTAGAATTATAAATTACACAAAAGTGTAATTATAGATCCTATTAATTATAGATATGCAAGTATAAAGTAAGATTGAATAAAGTAATTCTTTTTTAATTAAGGTGTTATACTAGATTTTATGATAAAAGTGTATACCTATTTAAAATATATACATACTTGTATATGTACTTTTTGTATATATAAATTTATATATTATATATTTTCCAGTATTCATTTATTTTTAAATTTATAGATAGATTCTTTTTAAAGTTGTATTTTTATATCCTGTTTTTTTAAACTTAATTGAATTTTACTATACAAAAATTACATAATTAAAGTCATCCAAAGCTCTTATACTGAATAATAGGTTTGGATTTGTAATACAAAGATAAAATAAATGTAAATGACCGCCTAAAAATTTCAATACTGTTTTAAATTTTGAAAGTTGACATGTTAAAAGTCCCATGGAATGCGACGGCCGCGTTGCAGCATTCTTCGATCATGTCTTCGCGTGTCTATCCAAAATCGGACGCTCAAAGAATGCGCAGTCCCATGTGACTTTTGACCATGGAACTTCTGACATTTTGATATCACCATTTTGAAATAATAATTTAATTTAAAAAAAAATGTTTAGGAGAACAGATAAATAGATTAGACATCTCTATAGGAGGCCATTTTTCAGTATTAACACTGGGGTTGATTATATACACAAAGGTATATTAAATCCTTTTATGCAAGTTTAAGTTGAATTATTTTCTATAACTAAGACTGTGAGAAACGTTTAGTTTCGCAAAAAAAGCATACCAATGCAATTCAATAGGTTTTAAAATATAAAAAAAATTGATATACTAAAAGTAGAAGTTCAATGTCGAATAAAAGCATTGCTTTGGGTACGGAATTCCCAAAGACACAAAACGAAGATAAAATCCCTTAAAAACCTAAATTCAAAACCTTGATTTGGTAACCTACAATAATAAATTCTCATAATTATTCTGGAAGAACAGTTCTGAACCCTGATTTTTTAACGAATCATAAGATCTGCCCTAATTCAGAATCTCACATATACACTTAAATATGCATTTTAATATTTTGTAGAAGTCTTTGGGGATTTTGTTTTAATCGGAATTTTTTCTTTAGGAATTTCGGTTTTAAGGAATTTTGTGCCATTCCCAAAACGTTTCGTTAGCTTATTACAAATGGCTTTGGCAAGTCAAGACTATATGCTATTTGGTTGATATCTGCAATCATCTTTACCATTTTACTTTAAACTTTTTTTATAATCTCTCGAATTTTAAAATTATTTTATTTTATTTTTAATAGATAGTAGATACTAATTAAATTGCATTGTTTTGATAAAATGTAAATCATTAAATTTCCATTGTTCTAATAATTAAATATTATACTCAAAAATTTGAAGAATTTTCTTTTTATTTTAATTTGTATTTGTAGAGAATTTTACAAATTTTTAAGTTTAAAACAGAATACAATAAAGTTTTCTAATTACCCAAAAAAACGAAAAACTATTCTGTTGATTTTTATTTATATTTTTGTTTATTATACACTTAAAATGAAATTGTGATATCTTGTTAATTAGGTGATTTAAAGAAATACCATTAAGAACATTTAACACAAAATAAGTTAAATTTTAAATAATTTATTTTCATATTTAAAGCGAAATAAGACACCATAACAAAATTTTAGAATAAAAGAAAATTTAAGAAAATTATTTCTGGGAAACTTGGTTTTTGGTTCTTGAATAAATTTTTAAAAAATTTTTAGATTTCCCAGATAAATAAAATAGTTTTAAATAATAAATCTGTTTAAAATATTAATATTTTAAAAATGTTCTTTGAAAATCACAAAAGATCTATTGGAAGGCAATCTTATGCCAATTACGCGTTAATCAATGAAATGTAATTTATAAATTAAATAAAATAAATTCAGGACAAAAATTTTATATTTTTACAAGTGTTTAACACCTTAATAAATAAATTTTGAAAATATAAATTTAAATAAAAAATTTCTAAATGTTGAAGATTGCTTTAAACCATATGGTTTCCACATTTCTTATCCATTTATTTAGGCGTGTATTGAAAGGAATCGAAATCACTTCTTTAATTTATTTCAAAATTCAAAAACATAATGGAAGCAGGGTAATTTTATCGAAATTTAATTTCGAAAATATACTTGTTAGATCTTGATAGTTGTGTGGGAAGTACCCGAACAACCACTCCAATTAAATCCCCATTTTTAAGGAACATAATGAAAATAGAATAGAACACTATTCTACCAAATTTTAGATTTCTGTCTCAAATGTTTTCGAAGATATGCTTGTGAGATTTTTAAGCTTGTTTTATTATTTCCAACCATGTTTTTCCGCATTGGTTACCTTCTCTGTGAACAATTCTCCTCGAGGTCTCCCAAAATTTTTCACACCATCACACTGGTGTTAACATTTGTGTATTCATATTCTTATACAATAGCTACAGCCAAGTAAACAACGGCTTAGTGAATATAACGATGAAAGAAACTGAAGCCTAGTCTAAATAGAAGACTTGGTGAAAGCCCAATACTTTTTAAGGAAGTGGATAAGGAATAAAAATGCCCTATACTTCCTAAGGCAGTGGATAAGGGATAAAAATAAAAAACAATATTTGAATACTGCAAAATTGACGATATGCTCCCTAAATAATATGATTTTTGTATTAGAAAAGCAACAGCTACATGACCTCGGAAGTGTCATTTTTCATTTCAATTACTTAACACCAGTTTATGAAAAATAGTCTACCTGTACTTTATTAAAGAAATACCTACCACAGTAATTTGAATTCCATATAATATTGTTTGCGCAGTAAAATAAAAAAAAAATGAATTAAATTATATTAAGATACATATATAAATGAAACGTATTTTGTTTATTTTACAAGAATTTGTTATTATGATGATTATTCGAATATATATATATACTAGTATAAAATATACTATTATTTCACTTTAATATACGATGTGTCCTTATTATGTCAAGAATATATATAAAAGAAAAATGTTATTTTTCTTATTTTCTTTGACACCTTAAGTTATCTGCTGCAGTTCTCTTGTGTTTAATATGAATTTTTGCATGCATTTGATAATATTATGTACATATTATATACATATAAAATTAGATTTTTGTAAATATTTACTTAAGTATACGAATTTATTCACATTTTTTTATTTTAAGTGTAATCTTAGTATATGCAGTGTTATTTTTCTCACCACTCATAGATTTCAGATAATATAATAAAATTATAATGACCTCTTTTGTTAAGTGAAATATCTTGTTTTGCAATCATATATATGTATATATATATATCCATATTACATTATTTTCTAGATAAAATTTTTTTATTTATTTTTTTTATTTAAAAAAAAAATTAAATTTTTAAAAATGAAGAAAAAAAAACGTATGAAAAAATAAAATGGAAATAAGAGTGAATATTTGTTTTTTTAATTCTGAAAACATTAAAATAAAACGGGGTCATTTCACAAAAAAAAAAAAAAACAAAGTCGAATATTCAAAAATAATTCTAATTAGAAGGACGAATCTAAAATTATTAAAAAAAAAATAATATGTTTTGAATCAATTTGAAGTACTGATTACGATTAAAATCTATTAATTTTTAAATATAAAAATAAATTTTAAATAAATGAAGTGTCATTTTTTAATGTCATTTATGGAAGGGATTTTTTTTTTTTTTATTGTAAAATTGGGAATTGTAATGTGTAAAAAAAGAGGAAATAATTCCTTTAACATTTTTTTTGTTACTTTAAAAAAAAAACGAGGTAGATTATGGTTAACCTTGTCAACTTTTAGATACCAGTGCATATCCACTATGAAGTATAAAATAAATAAGAATTTCTCATATAAAAAATAATTATATTTAATTACAAAGAGAATAAATTAAAATAAAAAAACGAATTTAACTTAAAATGTGATCCAACCTGGGTTTAAACCGAGAGACTTTAATTAAAAGTTCAACGTCCTAACCACTACACCATCAAGCGATTAATAATTTAACCACATTTTCTTTGTTTTTCTAATTAGTTTCTATTTAGTTATTTGTTTTGAAGCAATTCATATCAGTTTAAAAAATTTGAATGTCAGCTACTTAAAGCCTTTGTCCGATTTTAAACAAAAACAATAGGAAACCTACAAATTGTCTAAAAATTACTTTGTTTAAGTTTCGAAACTCTAGCTTCTTTAGTTTTTGAGTTCGTGCTGACAGATGGACTGACTAATGGATACACTCTCTAGCTCGTTTAGTTCGATGCGTTACAAATGGCGGAATAATTACTTGTGGCTTTATTTCTATGCACGGATATAATAAACCTTGTATTAATAATAAGCTTTACAAATCGCGGAATAATTACTTGTGGCTTTGTTTCTATGCACGGATATAATAAACCCTGTATTAATAATAAGCTTTATAATATATTTAATACAAATATATAGGGTTGCCATACGGTACTTTAATTTAGCGTTATGCGAAACTCAATTTTATTAAACCCCTTATATTGACTGCTTATATTTTTGAAACAGTTTGAGGTAGAAAACTGAAATTTTGATAGGAGTTGGTCCTGAGAAAATAAGTATTAATCTATTTAGGAGCTGTAAGGTGTAAAAAACTAAATATTAATAATTTTTAAACAACTTGGGAACAACTATTAATGTTTTAAGTTATATACAAAAATTAAAGCTCTAACATTTTATTCTAAAGAATGTTCTTATAAGTTATTATAAATAATTTTTTTCAGTACACTCTTTACTAAAAAATCATTAGGTATGGACCATTGTTAATATTGAAAATGTGTATTTTTAAAAAACCTTGTTTTTTTTCATTGTTGGTTTTTTTAAAATATTTAAAAAAATTAAAAATAACAATTAAATGTGCTCTGTCAAAATTTTTTATGACAACAAGTAGGCAGGGATGTGTAAGAAGTTAAACTATTTAGATAAAATCCTTTGCTAAATATCTAATTTTAAAGTATTAATTAGTTTTAAATCAAGTATAATTGAATTTTGTTTTCGAATTTTGCCATTTAAATAATACTAAAATAATTTTCGTTAAATTTTTTCAATATTTTGCCATGACACAGATATTAATTGTTATTTTTATTTTTTATTAATTGTGAATTTGTTATCAACAATTTATTTAAATTTTGATTTTTTATTAAATTATAATTTTATTTTATTACAAAATTTTCTAATGCTGAACATTAATTTTCTTTACAATTATATATGTATATATATTTATATATGTATATATATATATATGTACACATATATTTTATGTATTTGTTGACTTAATTATGTCAATCAAAAGTTATTTAACACTGGAAATTATATGTGGTCAAAATTGAATTTTACAATAAAATAGGTTAAAATTGTAAATTTTACAAAATGATTTACAGGGTGCTTTGCTTTGGTTACTGGATGCTTTACAAAGTTAAAAAAATTTCGTATGAAGTAATTAGGAATATTTTGTAAATAAACTTATAAACTAGTATTTCCCAAAATAAGGTTTTAAACTACCATATGTTCTATATAAGACTTCATATGTTCGTTTAGATTTCTTTCTGTCAACAAATCTTTTTCCTTCAATTTTGACTTGTGAAATAAGTAATATTTTTCTGACAGTTCCATTGCGTGCGCAGGATTTCATTCCATTTTTTTATTTTGGCTGCTTGTCTGTTTTATAAATATCTATTAGGTAATACTTCAGAAGAAATTAAAAATATTATGCCAAAAATCTAATCCTCCGCCGTAATAGATGCTAAGTACCTCAGTTTCGTTTATAAACAGTAGAGGTTTTTAGAACAAGATCCTTAATAGACATTTATGTTACGGCTATTATATGGGCGAGGTTTTAGTGCGTACAAATCGTTCACTACTGGGGGGTTTAGAATTTCAAGTGCCTTTGAAGATTTCCTAAGAAAAAAATAAAATTCTATTCATCAATCAAAACACAGGCAATATACTTTTTCTCTAATCGTCCAATATTTATGGAAAGCTCAATATCTTCTGTTTCATATTAGCTTACTCTTCGATATTGTGGTTGTTGTTAGTCAGATACTTTTAATTTTCGAAATTTTCGTTTATAAACAGTAGAGGTTTTTAGAACAAGATCCTTAATAGACATTTATGTTACGGCTATTATATGGGCGAGGTTTTAGTGCGTACAAATCGTTCACTACTGGGGGGTTTAGAATTTCAAGTGCCTTTGAAGATTTCCTAAGAAAAAAATAAAATTCTATTCATCAATCAAAACACAGGCAATATACTTTTTCTCTAATCGTCCAATATTTATGGAAAGCTCAATATCTTCTGTTTCATATTAGCTTACTCTTCGATATTGTGGTTGTTGTTAGTCAGATACTTTTAATTTTCGAAATAGAATAAAAATCAACATAGCTTATAGTATTCAGAAAATCTTTCATTGACATTTCATTTTAATCCTTATTTAGAAGTTTATTAAGCACTTAACCCCTTTCTGCCCTAAGTGCTCTAAAATGTCATACATTTTTAATTTGCGAAATACTCTGTAAATTTAGTATTATCTAAAAATCATATTATATTGTATTTCTATATAAGATGAAATCAGAATTTAATTGGAATTCTACGGAAATTATCAGTTTTAATGTTATTGCTTTTATTTCTATTATCATGTAAATGAAAAAATAATATGTATGTATGTATATCTTGTAAAAGTCAACATATTTTCTGATTTTTTATTTGTGTGTGGTTTTTCCAAAAAAAAAATTTCATATCAATTGATATGTCAAAAATTGGTTTAGTTTTAATAAAATATGTATTTACAATGTAAGAATGAACGTGAGTTTTTATATTCTTAGGTTATGATTTTTATCTTTTAATTCAAATCTGATTCAGATCTTTGTCTGTATTTTTTCAAAATTTTCCTAAGAAAATTAAAACTTTTTAAAATAAAAAAGTATATTATTACTTTTATAAAACTTTAAAAATTATAAAATAAAAGAATTTTTAAATTTTCAAAAAATTAATGTAAAATAATTTTTTTAAACTTTAACCAACTTTCTGCGGAATGCAATAAATTTTAAATAATTAAAGAAACTTTGGTTAACTTATCCAAAGTTATATTTAAAACTTTTATTTAACTTATCCGAAATATTTAAAAATTTACAAAAAAAAAAAACTTTACATTTAAATAATTGAGGTTGCGCTATTTCGGTAATAAAAAGTTGCATTACCAAAATGCTATAATGAATATCTTATTATTTTTTATAAAGACTTTTTTATACTGTTAAATATTCTGCACAACAACTGAATTGTTCAACTATTTTTTATATACATATTTACATATATTGATATATATTTTAGGCATGTTTTCAATATCTAGTATCTACTTACATACATGTTTTTAATATCTATTTTCATTTCTTTTACTTATTATAAACTTTTTTGTTATACAAATATCTATGTACGAGTATAACACTAATTCTGTTTACCAATATACAAATGCGTGTGTACTAATTCAGTAAATTAATATGTAGAAGCACATTATACACACACAAAACACATGCATATAAAATAAATATAAATAACTTTAATTTATAATAATTTCTTTCACCTGTATATATATATATGTATAATTTATATTGTATAATAATGAAATTTGTGTCATCCCTCTATATAGTTTGTTAATTAGGTGGTTTTCTTTACTACTTTTTTTTTGATTTTTTTTTTCTTAACTTATATTCATGTACAGTTATGGACTATATATTGAATACAAAAATTATTACAAATTATTTTAAAAATTTTCAGTAGAACTAAAGTTAGTAGAAATAGTAATTGACTTTTTATTATGCAAGTGTGTAAGTTTTTCTAAAATTTTTAACTTTAAACTACAATATCACCATAACGGTAACACCTATCATCATTAAATAAACGTTAAATATTTTATAGACCATTTTCTTACTAGATAAAAGTCGAACAACCGAATATAGTATATAATTGAGTTGATCAATTATCAACTAATATAACGGTTTTTTTTCCAAAAGTATAAAAACTACAAGGATGCTGCTTTCAAATGTCCTTTTTAACTTTAAAGGATAATGTGTGTCATTGAGGATATAATTTTTCGAAATCTGGCATCACCAAGTATTCTTGAGGTATATACACTTGGCTTTTCACAGGTATCACATTTGCTTCAGAAACTCTCAAAATTCCAAAATTAACCTAAGCTAAAAATTATTTATTTACAAAGAAAATTTCCATTTTGATTTAGTAGACCTAAACTGTTGTAAAATAAATTTTAGCATTAATAAGATATATACATGTATCCATATATCAATTAAATATGTATATACCTACTACATTCAAATTTTGATTACATTTTTTAAATTAACATGTGGCTTACGTTTATTTATAAATCTAAAATAACTTTTACTACCTTTCAAAAGTACATGAAAAGATATTCTAGATAGTTATACTGAATATGAACAAAATATATTTTCATATAATCCATTGTTAATGATTTTTCATTAATGTTTAGTTACAGTTCATTTGAATTTTCTGAATATTTTGTTTGTGTTTGTGTCTATATTCGTAAATAATTCGTATATAATGTAAAAATAATATTAAATAAGTATAATTTGTATACAATCATATACAATCTTAAATTAAAAGAACTTTTTTGGATTTTATTTAGATGTTGATTATTTATGTAATATTCATTAAACAGTACCATTTAAGAGCGGAGAACCTATATAATATTATTTACTTCTTCTTCGAAAGACAAGGTGCAAGAATTAAAAATTCCTAATTAAGTTGAAATACGATATTTAAAACAAAATATGTGGCTAAGTGGAAAAGGTTTAGAATGCCGGCCTTTCATGCAAGAGGCCCGAGTTCGAATTCTAGAATAAATGAAAAAAACTTTTATCAGGTTTTCGATTCGATTCAGCTACCATTCACAATTGGGTTCAAATTAATGGCTTAATCTCTAAGTAAAAATACATTATAAGTATATCAATATGGGGCTTCGGTGATGTTGTGGGGGTGCGGTGACCAAATATAATTAAAAAAAAACAACTATATAATATAAACAAAATATATGATATTACTTCTATAAATTGATAGAAAGTATTGCAAGTGGGATGCACAACGGGCCTCAAGGCCTACGTGTTAGAATAGCACATGCGATCCTTCATAATAAACAACAACAATACAAACAAATAATTTGATTGAATAATATAACTCACAGATACAGAATACCATATAACTCAAATACAAAAGCTATGACAATATAAACAAAAAGAATTTCATCTATTGAAAATCTAAGACGATCCTACATTTTATAAGGCCTAGACAGGCTTATTAGCCTAACAGTTGAACAGTAAGCACTTAAATATTCATATTATAATAATAAAATGGCAACGCTATAATGATTTTATATAAAAAAGTTATTATTTACGAGTCATATGTACAAGTATGTTTATTCGAAAGACTGAATAAATTTCTTTTAAGTAAAAAAATAATATAAAAATTATTCGAGGTTAAATTGTAAGAAAAAAAATCTTATAAATGAAACGGTGGTTTAACAAATTAATATTTTTAATTATTTAATGTTAAGAGTTCTTTAGTTTACACTGATGACTGATTTTTTTAAAGTTTTCCTTTAAGACTTTTTCCATGAACAAAACATGTGAATTTTTTTTAAAAATAAAGCACACAATTTTCTTACTACTTTTGCGGGAACTTTATATAAATTTAAATTCTTTGAATTTTTTTATTTGGGCTTGATTTTTAATTAAATATAAAAAGTAATTTTTCTTTGTAATCGAAATTTAAAATAAACACCAGAGATTTTCGTGGGAATTACAGCTGGGTGGCACAGTGGTTGAGTGCCGACCTTTCATGCGGAAGGGCCCGGGTTCGAATTCTAGTGAAAGTGAAAAAAAAAAAAAAAACTTTTCTGGTTTTCGACTCGACTCAGTTACCATTCGCCATTGGGTTCAAATTAATGGCATAATCAATAATTAATAATTATAAATCTTTAATAAAAAATACCTTAATATAAAAATATAAACAAATGCAAAATATAAACAAATAATTTAAATAAATACTATAACTCGCAGATATAGAATACCATATAAGTAAAATATAAAATATTACAATATAAACAAAAAATAGAATTATAAATATTGAAAATCTAAGACGTTTCTACATGTTATAAGGCCTAGTACTATCTCATGTTTAAATTGTATGTGGAATTCAATAAGACCAATTCTAATAACACGAATATAATATGACCCCCTGTTCCAACATGTACCTATGGTATAGACAGGCTTATTAGCCTAACAGTTGAACAGTTAGCACTTAAAAAAAAAAAAAAAAAAAAATTTATTCAATGGTATTAATCCTTTATAATTTATATTTTACTTTTTTACTAAAGAATTACTTTAAAAGAGTACATTTAATTAAATTTATAGTAAAGTAAACTATATATTTAAATAAAGAAAATACTTGAAAAAAATAAACCACAAATATAACACATTATTTGAAAAATTTATCAATGCCAATTTTATTCTTTTGTTTTAATTTCGGAATATCAAATTCAATATAATTATTCAAATATTTTTAACCTTAAAATGTAATTTCAATTATTACTTGAAATATTTTTTAAATAGTAATTTCCTTCAAGCTTTACCAACCTTGAAAGGCCCGGTTCGAATCTAAGTGAAATATACCTTTTTGGTTTTCGACTCAGCTCTGCTACTACTAGTTTTCGGGTTTTAATTAATGGCTTAATCAAAAATTCATAATTATATATCTTTAATAAAAAAATACATTAATATAACAATATAAACAAAAAATTTAATTGAGTAATATAACTCACAGATATAGAATACCATATAAATCAAATAGAAAATATTATAATATAAACAAAAATAGAATTGTATCTATTGAGAGTCTAAGACGTTTTTACATGTTATAGGGCCAAGTACTATCTCATGTTTAAATTGTATGTGGAATTCATTTAGATCATCTGTAATAACACGAATATAATATGACCCCTTGTTCCAAAATATACCTATGGTATTGACAAGCTTATTAGCCTAGCAGTTGAACAGTTAGCGCTTCAAAAAAAAAAAAATTATAATTTGTTTTTTATTTATTTTCTTTATCTTAAACTTTTATTAGGACTTTCAACTCAAAAAAGGTTTCAAAGCCCTGATTTAAATTAATTTTTATCATAAAAATTTTTATATAGGTAAAATACTTAACCTTAAAAACGACTTGTGATAAATTATAAGATTATTTCTTTGTATATATTATATATATATACTTATTATATTTCAATAAATGTATATTAATTTCGTTTTTTCCAATACGATATGTTCAATGATATGTTAAATGTGCCCTATATATAAAATTGATAATTAAAAACATTTCATCATGTGTGTTTTTAATTACATAGATATATTAAATTTATGGAAATAGAGAGGTCATTGCATATAAGGTTTTTTTATTATTATTATTACGATATTAAAATACCGAGAATCTTTGATTGAATGTTAAAATAATTATTTGGTGCTTTATTTGTATATCTTATATCTTCCTCCCCATTGTTTCTTAATTATTTTAATTTTATTATTCCAGAAAATAAAAATAATTTTTTTTTTTACATGCGGTGATTGGAAAAATGATTTAAATCAACGTGTATGTTATTAAATTAATATAAAATGAGGAAAATTTATAATTGATTTTCCTTTTTTGTTTTTTAATGTTTTGGGAAAAAATTTTTTGTTATCCTGTTAAAATAGTCGAATTTATTGTAAGATCAATATTAATCACCTTTGGTTTTATTAAAAATATGTAGGGAGTGTTTTGTCTTAGGTATTTGTAATGCTGGAATTGCCTAGGCAACTATTTTAATTTAGTATTTGTTTTAACACTGAAATCGAATTTTTAGAATTTCATCCGTGAGTTATTAGAACAAATTGAAATTTTTGTTTTAAGTTTTTTAGTCTATTAATAAAGTAATTCGTTTTTTTTTTACTTATTTATTAATTAGACAGTAATAATTAATAAGTATTCAATTATGCATTTAGTTAAAGATAATAAAATTGGAGCATTGGAGCATTAAGGATTCCTTTCATTATAAGTATTTTTAAATTGAAATTTGAAAGAAAAATTTGGCAGGAAATTAAAAGTTTCAATTGTAAAAACTTTGAATAAACTTAGCTTTTAGGTTTATAATCTATATTCATTAAAGTAACATAAATTTATTATTTATGTTATCATGCTCATTTCCTAATAATTATTAATATGCGTGTCTATCTGGTTCTATCTGGTTCTATATACACACGTCTGATTTAAATTTTAAAATAGGTGATATTCTTTTTCCTAGAAATATGCAAAAAACAATATTGCATATTTTTAGGAAATCTTTTTTTAAGACTAATTTTAAAAATCTTTTAATCCTAATTAGTTTAACAATTAGTTTAAAAATTATTCTATTTTTTTGGAAATAATTTTTTCCCAATTGATTTTTATTTTAGATCCATGTATATAATAACTAAGAATAAATACTAACCTTAGATTGACAATGTGCATACATTAACCTTATGTGATATAAGATACATATTGAGTCGATTAATCCTCATATGATTTCTTTTCTAATTTTAAGTTAGGTTAAATCTCATTTAATTTATCTTTCAAAAGTTTTAGTTGACCAATTTGCCTTATGAGTTCTATAATCAATGTTAATAAAATAAATTGACTATGACGACATCTATATTTTATTATTAAAAAATTCGTTAAACATTAGAATCATTATTTTTAAATCATTTTTTGATGAATTTCAAGTATTTATTTTGTTTATTTTATATGGTTTACATATTTTTTTATAACTTATAGTTATAAATTATGATTTTTTAATAATATTTCACAAAAAAATCTATTTATGTCTAAAAAAATAAAACAATGACATTGACATACAGAACTTCTTTAATATAGTATAACTTAATCAACTCTAACAACATTTGACACAAATATTTTTTTAAATAAAATATTGCATGCATCATACTTTTACTGTATGTATGATATATCATACATATATATTTATATATATATATAAAAATATATATATTCAATCAGTAATCAATCTGATAATGTTTATGTTGAAAATGCATTTGATTGATATAACAAAATAAATTACGAGTATTCTTTATTTTTGACTTTCCTTGTATAAATTCCATAGAGAGAATTTCTATGGAGAGATAAATGAGTTTTTTTTTGTGTATTTTAACGACTTTTTCGCAGAAATCACAATGAGAGCGCAAATTCAAATGATTCATTAAGCAGTATTAGAAAAATGTACTTGTCAGTTAAAAACATAATTCCATTTTATTTTGGAGTATTTTATGATAGTTTTTCCGAAGAATTACCATGTCCTACTTTATTTATCTGTTCATTGCTATGGAAATATTTTCTAAACTTGTTAATTTCAAAAATTGTATTTTGAAATTAAATAAATTTTTTTTTGTAATTAAGTTATTTGTTATCATAATTTAAATAAAAAATTATTAGATAGTTAATGGCTATCCTTTTAAAATTTTGCAATATCGGAATAGTTAAAGGCTACATACATTTTTTTAATATCGTAATTATAAAGACGTATTTTTATCAATGCAGTAAAATTTTTACGGTATTAAAAGTTTGATTCAATCTGAAAAACCTTTTAGAAATTATTTTAATTAAAATGATTCTAAAAATGAAAAATTAACCAATTTTTATCTCAGACTAGCTAGTACCCGGTGCGCGTTGCTGCGCCTCTCAATGGAGGTTTAATTGAGGATGATGTTACTGCAAAAAGTTAACACAAAAATTACACACGGTTTACACATGTAAATTTTAAAATGTATGAAAGCAATCTTTTTAAAACAATTTTTCTAGGATTATCCTAGGATTTTTTGAAACTCTCTGTAATTCAAAGCAGTACAATCTACTTTCCACAAATTTGACGTAATTTACTTCCAAAACAATTTTTTTGACCAATCGTAGGACCGACTGTTAATAGTCTCAACTCCATTTTCAAGTTGCTTCACACATATAAAATTTGTGGTCAACCGGTCAAATCCTTTCTAATTTAGAGTTAAGTAACGCAAAAATCTATTAAAAGCCACTGTGCCCCACTGGGTTAACGGAACTACACTTTCTCTTTGGACAAAGCAGTATTGCGCAAAATTGGACGTAATTTGCTTCCAAATCACTCAACAAAATTTTTTTGGGGCTTTCTTTTTAGCCAAAGCAGTACTTCGCAAATTTTGACAATATTAGCTTCCAAAATTATTTTGACCAACCGTCGGGCCGACATGGGTTAACAAATTCCAAATCTGTTAATAGTGTCAACTCAATTCTCATAGGGGAGCACGTATACAAAATTTGAAGAAAATCGGTCAAACCGTTTTTAATTTAGAGTTAAGTATTGAAAAAACCTATAAAAAGCTGTTAAGCCCCAATGGGTTAATGCAATACAATAAAATTTTTTTTGGGGCTTTCTTTAAAGCCAAAGCAGAATTTCGTAAAATCGGACAAAATTTGGACCCAAAATTTTTTTTTACCACCCGTCGGCTCAACATGGGTTAACATATTCCAAAACTGTTTATATTGTCAACTCAATTCTCAAGGAGCATCACGTATACAAAATTTGAAGTCAATTGGTTAAACCGTTTCGAATTTAGAGTAAAGTATTGAAAAAACCTATAAAAAGCTGTTGGGCCGCAATGGGTTAATGGAACTCAACAAAATTTTTTTTGGGGCTTTCTTTAAAGCCAAAGCAGATTTTCGTAAAATCGGACAAAATTTGGGCCCAAAATTTTTTTTAACCACCCGTCGGCCCGACATGGGTTAACAAATTCCAAAACAATTAATAGTGTCTACTCAATTCTCAAAGAGCATCGCGTATACAAAATTTGAAGTCAATCGGTCAAACCGTTTCGAATTTAGAGAAAAGTATTGAAAAAACCTATAAAAAGCTGTTGGGCCGCAATGGGTTAATGGAACTCAACAAAAATTTTTTTGGGGCTTTCTTTTAAGCCAAAGCAGAATTTCGTAAAATCGGACAAAATTTGGACCCAAAATTTTTTTTGACCACCCGTCGGCCCGACATAGGTTAACAAATTCCAAAACTGTTAATAGTGTCTACTTAATTCTCAAAGAGCATCACGTATACAAAATTTGAAGTCAATTGGTTAAACCGTTTCGAATTTAGAGTAAAGTATTGAAAAAACCTATAAAAAGCTGTTGGGCCGCAATGGGTTAATGGAACTCAACAAAAATTTTTTTGGGGCTTTCTTTTAAGGTAAAGCAGAATTTCGTAAAATCGAACAAAATTTGGACCCAAAATTTTTTTTGACCACCCGTCGGCCCAACATGGGTTAACAAATTCCAAAACTGTTAATAGGGTCTACTCAATTCTCAAAGAGCAATACGTATACAAAATTTGAAGTCAATCGGTCAAACCGTTTTCATTTTAGAACAAAGAACTTGCACCACAGCCCCAACTTGGCGGTCCGTTAGAGCAAAATTTTTGGGCCACGATTTCTTTCCGTACCCAAAAACTCCTATATACAAATTTTCATGAAAATCGGCTGGGCAGTTTCGGAGTCTATTCGCTACAAACAAACAAACAAACATACAAACAAACAAACAAACAAATAAACAAACTTTCATTTTTATATATATAGATAATTTGTTAAAATCAAAAGTGGCCATGTTTTTAATCATATATTTTTATTAGTCAGATCAACGGCTTAGTAAATTGAGAAGCACTAATTCCGATTGGAATATCTTGGCTCCAACCTTTAGTCATCCTATATTCAATTTATATTGTAATATAAAATGAATAATTCTTGTATAATATGACATTTGACACACAACTTTAGCATTTGTGTTTTTAGTAATCTTGTTCACTAAGTCGGCTTAGTTGAAGCAGTTTAATAGTCGGCAAAATTTGAATTTAGCACTTTTGTCCTCGCATTTCCGAAATTTATGATAAAATTGAAAAAAAAAAATTTTCTTAAAATAATTAATCAATTTTTTTAGTGGCTGAATCTTTTTGTTTATTTATTGATATTATTTTTCATATTGTGAATATTTTGAATTAATCATTTTTAGCACATTTTCAAAAATTTTTGTAAAAATGTGCCTATATAGTTTCACTCTGTCCGTCCGTCCGTCCGTCCGTCCGTATGTTTACAAAAACTTTTACACCGTTTGAAATAGAGTAAAAAAATTTTAACCATGGGTAGTTTTTGCAAAAAAAATAATTTCGTAGAAAAATTTTTTTCTGTAGCCCCACCTGTTACGGGGCTACAGCCCCCCAAAGTTGGAAAAAGCCCTATATTTAAATGGTTATTACAAGAGTTCTGTTAGTTATATTTTCAATATGAAAACGGCAAAAGATAGCTGGTTTCATAAACTTTATAAATTTTTAAAAGGCAAATGTTTAGGGTTGCCATATGGTATTAAAATTTAACATTACACAAAACTCAATTTTTGCAAAATTTTTGACCACACATATCTTCTGAACGGTTCAAGCTAGGGTCTTGAAATTAGGAGAAGTTAGATAATCAGAAATTACTAGGAGTCGGT
This sequence comes from Dolichopus griseipennis, assembly GCA_963082915.1. Lineage (NCBI taxonomy): Eukaryota > Metazoa > Arthropoda > Insecta > Diptera > Dolichopodidae > Dolichopus > Dolichopus griseipennis. The sequence continues at coordinate 7,394,627 of OY720445.1, forward strand.
TAACAAAATTTTTTTGTCAAGCCCCCTATTTAGGAGCTAGAAGGGCTCGAAAATTGAAATTTTGCTATTTTTAAACACCTGTAACTTGAATAGCTGTCCAATTTTTTTTTTATTAATATACAAAATTTGAAGGTCCAACATTATATTTTAACATATGTTAAAGATTTTTCTTAAATTTAAAAGCGGTTCTTTAAATTGAAGAAAGTGTCTCTCAGTTTTACCCATTTTTGCTTAGATAATAAAATTCTAAGCAAAATTCCACATTTTGGTTTAATTCCTAAAAACTACAAAAATGGAGTGGGAGGGGGTTAGATGAAGTTAGATCCTTGAGAAATTTGCTAACCTTCCCCATTGAAGGGCTATTAGAACTTTAAAATAAAAAAAATTACTGTTTTTATAAGTAAGCAGTAACTTAGTCACCAACGTATATATTTCCTAAATTAAACGTTAATATTAAATCTTCAACATTCCCATAAAATACTTAGTATAAAACACTATATTATTTTGAAAATGTGCTTTTTTAAAAACCCTTGGTTTTTTATCATCACTTGTTTGTCAAATGTCATTTCACTTATTTTGTGATTGTGACTTTGTTTTGTAAATTTTTTTAATTGTTAGTAAGTTTTCATTTGATTTGAATTTTGGTAATCATTAAATTATTTAAATTATTAAAAAATTATTTAAAATAAATTCTCATAAACCAAAGTGGTTTTCTAAATAATTAAAAAACGAGTAGCTTCCTTTTAATTACACTAAAATTATTTATTTTTACAAATACCAGTATTTCGTTTTTGACATGCAGACTACTTCAGTGCTAGTATTCGATTTGTATTTTACTGTTTTTTTGACTATTTTTTAAAATTTTATGGTTTTAGCACTCTAATGTTGACTTTATGATTACTTTTCTAATTTTTTTTCAAAATGTTTAGGAAGTGACAACATTGTTTCAAAATATTAAAAGATCATATAATTTAATAAATTTTTAATCCCTTTGTAAAATATTTTTATTTACATTATATGAAAAGTCGATGGGAAGTCACTTCATTTTGTTTTATTTTAATGAGAATATAATAATGAAGCGGCAAATATTTTGTAACAAAACACAAACTTGCAAATTATTTATTTGAAAAAATGTTTTTAATGCAACAAAACCAGGATATTAATAAATAGTTTTGTTATTTTTCTATATATAACTGTATATATAGATCAAAAGAAATTGTTTTGTTTTTAATATATTATGTATGTACACGTATATGTATTTTTGTATACATAATTATATATTGAATGTAATCAATTTTATATAAGCATCTATTTTATATTAATTTTTCATCGATCAAAATGATTTTGAAGGTGATGAAAATTGCTTACATACATTATTTTTCACCATATTTAAACTAAAAACAGATTGAATTGATACACTGTCAAGTAGCAAATTTGTTAATAATTTTCATTTTATTTGTTATTGTGCACAAAAATTTTCAAGGGAAATTTTTTTTTTATATATGCAAATATATATAAAATATCGTTTTAATTTATATATGGTAAATCATGCAAATTATAAATATTGTTTATATTACATTACTTATAATAAAGATAACATTACTTATAAAGATTTATATTCTTTGTGAGATATATATAGATTTTATAAAACAATTTTTAAGATAAATGTCATAATGAAAATCTATTTATAAATATAATGAATTATAAAAGAAAAATTTTGTAAATATTGTAATTACTTAAAACAAAAAAAGCGGAAAGTGATTTTAAATGCCAGTTTTACTCAGCTCTTATGATCTATACGAATAATCGGCATAACGTCGATCGCAATCGCCTGGCCAATCTTCAAGCTTTTCTTGGTCGATTGTTGGAGTTTTGTATTCTAGACAAAAAGTTGATTGTATTTTATGTATTTTCAAGTAATTGAAAATACACAAAACAAAAATTTAGATTCAAAATAGATTTAAAATAACAGCTTCCTAAATCAGTTGGCTTCGAAAAGTCTAGTTTTAATAAATAATTAAGTTTCTGGATTCTCCATTAATATTAATTTTATATTTGCGAAGCGACATCTTTAGAATAAATTGTCCCAAAATTCAAAGCCTAAAATTCCAAAATCCCAAACCACTATCGTTATCATAATTCGTTTTGTAACCAACTATAAAATTCCTCCTAGATATTTTTTTATATTAATATATATCTTCAATAATAAAGAACTTCTAATAGTTGGGGCTGCCCTGATTTTCTAACCAACTCTAAAATTTCTACTAATTCAGAATCTCCCATAAACTTATATATAAATATTCTGGAAAATGCGATAACACTACTTTTAGTTCAACTCTAAAATTCCTCCTAATTCAGAATCTCGCATAAACACATGGCGCATAACTATGATTTTGTAAGCAACTCTAAAATCCTACCTGATTAAAAACCTCACATACACATATATAAATATTCTGGAAAAAGATATAACCTTGATTTTATAATTAACTATAAATTGTGATTTTGCAATTTGGGATTTTAAAATTTGGGATGTTGGTATTTTGGGGTTTTGTAATTTGGAATTTTGAAATTTGGGATTTTGGAATTTGGGATTTTGGCATTTGGTATTTTTTTTTTAGGATTTCGTGGCGCTCCCATTAGTTGTTCTCGAATTGAATTGTATTTTAAAAACAATTTTAATGCCAAACGAATTGGTATTGGCCTCTCTAAGGATGCATAGGACCACTTTTTCTGGTTTTGCAGTCTTTTGAGGGTCAAAGATACATTTTTTTGTGAATTCTATAATTATTTCATCTAAAAAATTAATTGGGAATGGTTTTCTTAACAAAGTGTTCATATTAGTTTATTAACTCTCAGTATATATATATTAGTTTAATATTTAATTCTAAATTTTATTTTATATTTTGTTTACACTCTTTTCGCTACACAATTCCCATTCATTAAAAGAACTCTTTGTTTCTATTTAAATTTAAATATCTAGGGTAAAAATTATGCATTTAAGTCACTGTGTCACTTGGTTGTCTTTAAATTATATTATATATTCTAGTATGTATTATAATTTGTATAGCACAAAGAGCATATTTAAAAAAGGAAATCTAAAATTACACAAATTTTCCTCCATTCTCCTCCCGCCCCTCTAAACGAATATTCACAAAATAAAATGAACATTTTTTTTTAAATAGAATTAATCAACCTTGCAATTGGTAGTATCTGTGAAACATCCTATTAGTTTTAGATGAAATAAGTTTTAATATTTTTAACATTTATAAATATATTTATATACATATATATTTTTTATACATATAATTTATATATATATATACTTTTCAAAAAGTTTTTATTTAAAAAAATAAAAAACCCGAGCCCTTTATTTAATTTTATTTATATCTTTCTCTTTTTAACTAAGTATATGAATATTCTTATATTAAGTATATAACTATATTCTATATAAATTTGAATGATGAAGATGATAATAATAGTGATGATGTTACTGATAATATTAGTAATAATATAATGACGATGATGAAGTATCTTTAAATATTTAGTCAAAAATATGAAACAACAAAAAAAAAATTGTCTATACAAAATGATGATGATGATGATTAATAACAGATTTTTCAATATACAAATTCACGAAAACAGAGTCAGCCCAAGGGATCCAGAGGCCTTTGATGTTCCATGAATGAAGGAAAATTTGAAAAATTGTTGTATAAAGAGGATTTACTAAATTGTAATATCAGGTCTATAAACGGAATTAAATCTCAATTTATTAAAACTAAAAAAAGTATATAAACATTTCATTTAAATCATTTTGTATTAGAAACTTATGATTTAAGTCACTTCATACTGGAAACTATATAAAAGAGTTGTCCCCACTTTTGAAAAAAAATACTTTCTTACAAGAGTACAGTGGTATGTGTATATTTAATCAAGAACCAAGATTGATCATATTAATAAACTAATTAGCAAAAAATGACTGAAAAAAACTTGTTTTCCACTTATAAAAATTGTTTTCCAATTATAAATTTTATTTTAATTACTTATAGAAGCCTCCCCTGTTTATAAATTTAATGGTATGCAATAAAAGAATAGTAAACATAGTTATAGTATGTATATATATCGATAATTGTAGTTACAATAGCAATATAGTGTATAATCTATCTATCTATCTTTTTAATATCTCAGATGAGCCGGTTTACGACAACAATATTAGAAAAGTGTAAAAAATAATCAACATTTTTTTTAATAGATATTTTGTATCATGTTACAATTAAAATCTGAAGTTAATTGAAATGAAGGAAGCAAATATTAATTTATTGTATTGATTTGATCACGATAGATTTTTTGTACAGACCGGATGCTTTGTTCTGTGTTGTTGCGCGTTTCTTCTTTAGCTGCTTATCCACTACTGGATGTCTGCGATCACATTTCTGAAGCTCTCTCTATCTTGTGCTGCGTGCATTAATTCTCCCACCGTTTGGAGGCCCGTCCATTGCCTGATGTTTCTAAGCCACGACATTTGCTTTCTGCCGACACGTCTTCTGCCTTCAATTTTACCTTGCAGAATCAGTTGTAGAATATAATATTTGTCATTGCGCATTATATGACCTAGATAAGATGTTTTCCTACGCTTGATTGTTAATAACAACTCACGGTCTCTATTTATTCTACTTAGAACCTCACTATTGCTCACTCGATCTATCCATGATATTTTCAATATTCTACGGTATATCCACATTTCAAATGCTTCAAGCTTATTGATGGTCGTTATTTTTAGAGTCCACGCTACCATACCATAGAGGAGTATGGACCACACGTAGCATTTAACAAACCGGATTTTTGTTTCGAGATTGATATCACGGTTGCATAAAACTTTTTTATATTTTACAAAACTGCTACGAGCATATTCAATTCGGCATTTTATTTCCATATCTGAGTTCCAGTTTTCATTTAGCCAACATCCTAGATATTTAAAACTTGAAACTCGTTCAATTATGGTGCCATTTATGGTTAATGTTGCGTTGTTGAATGTGTTGGTTCTAGAAATAACCATAAACTTGGTTTTAGCGATATTAATATTTAAGCCGAAAAGTCTGCTGCGGTCGCTTACTGAATTTATAAGTTCTTGAAGTTCAGTTATATTATCGGTAATTAATGTTGAATCATCTGCGTATCGTATGTTGTTGATATTAACCCCATTTACTTTTACTCCAATATTTGTGTTATGTACTGTTTCCTCAAATATAGCCTCGGAGTACAAATTAAAAAGTAAGGGTGACAATACACAGCCTTGCCGTACTCCTCTTCTAATTTCAACGTCTTTTGTAATGAAGTTTTCTGAAACTACATAGGCTTTTTGGTTCCAATACAAGTTCTTGATACACTGAATTTCTTTTTGATCTATATTAATTTTACTCAAAACCTCCATAAGTTTATTATGTTGAACGCGGTCAAAAGCTTTTTCATAGTCTATGAAACAGAGAAAAATATCCTTATGAACGTCTCGGCAGTTTTGAACCAAAACTTGGAGGCCGAAGAGAGCTTCTCGAGTACCAAGACCTGCTCTAAAGCCGAATTGTGTATTACTAATTGTACTTTCACATTTCTTGTAGATTCGGAAGTGAATAATTTTTAAAAAGATCTTTAATGCATGGCTCATTAAGCTTATAAGCCGATGGTCACTACACTTTTTTGCATTTACTTTTTTAGGCAGCGTAATAAATGTTGATTTAAGCCATTCTTCTGGGTATATTCCCGTATCATAGATTTGGTTAAAAATTCTTTCTAAGATGGTTAAATTGTCATCATCAATTAATTTAAGAATTTCTGCGGGTAATTCATCAGGGCCAGTAGCTTTATTATTTTTCGCTGTTGTAATAGCTTTCCTGATCTCATCTTTTGTTATCGGCGGACCTGAGAGTGTTGCTTGTGGTAGAGTGTGGACTTCGGTTCTATTTAGATCATTGAATAACTCTGCTATGTATTCTTCCCAAACTTGTTTTTTCTTGTCTGGATCCAGGATTATTTGGTTATTTCTGTCAACTAGATTCGAATATATTTGCTTACGATGAACTCCAGCAGCTTCCTTAACTTTTTTATGAAGATTAAAATCATCATGTAAGTTTTGTAAATTTTCAATTTCTTGACATTGTGAATTTAGCCACTGTGTTTTTGCTGCTCTAATTTTTGATCTTATTATGTTTTGCAGGCGCTTATAGTGGTCACCATTTCCGGTGTTTTTATATAAACGTCTCTGATTCATTAAATCTAAAATCTCATTTGTCATCCACTTCTGCTTCGGTGTATATGTTCGTGGTCCCAGCTTGGTTGAAGCTACATTTTTCATTGTGCTCTTCACTCGGTTCCACAATTCATGTCCACCTACATTGTTCACGTTGTTGTTACTGATGAGAGATGTGATTTGATTATTAAGTTCTTCTGCAATTACAGTTTGGCTAGAGCTATCCATTAATTTTCCTAGATCTAAATGTTTTTTCCGTGTTGGTTTTTTCGCTACTGCTAGTTTGATTTTGACTTGCGATAGCAGTAAGTTGTGGTCTGATGGGACGTCGGCACCTGGATACGTTGAAACTCTTGACACTGATGTACTGTATCGTTTATTTATTAAAATAAAATCGATTTGGTTTCGGATTATATTTTGATCGTTATCTTGTGGGGATTTCCATGTGTATAATCGGCGAGGTGGTAAAGAAAACCATGTATTCATGGCTTTAAGTTCTTGCTCTGTACAAAATTGAACTAGTCTGTCACCCCTCGGGTTTCTGGTGCCTAAACCATGGGGTCCAACAATATTTTCTACTTTACCACTTCCTATTTTGGCATTGAAGTCTCCCATAACGATGTTAATCTCATGCCTTTTTGTTTGTTTCATAAGTTCTTCGATTTCACAATAAAAAGATTCAACGTCTTCATCAGATTTATCTGCCGTTGGTGCATATACTTGAATTATATTCAGGTTTACGGGCTTTGCACATATTTTAATCATCATAGTTCTATCCGAGTTGGGTATGAAGCCAATTATGCTTTTTTCTATTTCATCAGAAATAATTATACCGACTCCATTTCTATGATCTTTGTTTTGATTTCCGGAGTAATATATTGTTCCACCTGTTGTTTTACATTTCCCGGAATCTGGCCACCATGTTTCCGATACACCAAGTATACTTATTTGCAATCTACTCATTTCTTGTATAGTGTTTGCTAGTTTACCACTTTCGTAAAGACTACGTACATTCCAAGTACCTATTTTTAGTTTTCTTTTTGTTTTACCTCCGGGGATTCTTAGCACCCTCGTATTGCCGGAGACTGAGGGCCTTATTTCTGGTTGTACTTGCATAATGTGATTTTCTTGAGATGTTACTTCAGTGGTTTCTCATTGCCTTCTGAAGGATTTCCGGTAGTTTTTCATCTTTATAAATCAGCCGCCCTTAGCATAGGGTTCAGACGCTGTTTGTAGCCGCCTACTATAGGTCAGACGCTACGTTTATTTCCTTGACCTTTAAGTCGAAATGTCGGAGTTGCTTCAGCAGATAGAATTACATCACTTTCATGTAGAAGTTCTGATAGCTATGTTACCAGTTCTACTATGATTGTTCTGTGTTCTATCATGCCTACTTCCTGAGACGCTATAAGATATTAGATAGCCATTCAGGTTACTAATCCCTCTTCCTTTTCTACTTCCAGGTAATTTTCACATTTATATAGCGAGCCGCTTGTTCCAAGTCAGACGCCCGCTCGTAGCCGCCAAGTGTTGGACAGACGCTACCCACGTGAACCCTCGCCAGGAGCCCTTACAAGGTACTATCAGCCGGGCCAGCTGAACCAAGGTTTTTTAACGAGGTTGTTACTCCTCCCCCTCCTCCTTTTACATCCGGGCTTGGGACCGGCAATGGCGGAGTTGTTGCGCGTTTAACAAAATTTATTTAACGCTATTATCAAAAACTTTAAGAAGATGTACACATATAATATTAGAATTTTACGAGGTAGGTGAAAAATATCGAAAGCCACATGAGTCACTGTACGGATCCTACTAGTTAGTATTGGATTTAAACTCGTAAGAAATAGTCTTCTACATAATTGGAGCTATGCCACTATACCAATTTAGGAATCAGCATATGCCGTTATTTTTTTTTGCGTGGAAAACCGTGGCAGGAGGCATTGTTAACTTAAGTTCTTTAACCCTGGTGTTCATTCCTCCTATAAGTATATATGATTTTTGAATTTTAATTGTAACATACGACAAAAAATTTTCCAACGATTTATGTATTATATAATATTTATATATACATTTATTGCTTTAATAGATTATTATTATTTAAATGAGCAATGATAGTGTTAATTGGTGCATGATTAACAGAATGTTGCCATAAAAAAAGGCTCATTTTTTTTCTAGTTTTGTTTTTTTTCTCCGTCTCTTGTTCTTTTTTTTATCAATATTAATTTTTTTTTTTTATTAATGTATTTGTAATTACAAAAAGATTATATGTATCTATACATATAATTATAATAATATGTATATTAAATTTTATATAATAAATTTAGAGATATTGAAAAAAAAAAGACAAGGGGTTTGAAAGCTTAGAGGATACTAGTAGTAGTAGAGTACTAAAAAAAAAATTAACCTTCAAAAAGATTTTATGAGCCATTTAATTTTATCGACTTGAAAATTTTTTAAAAATCAATCATATTGTTTATAATTTATAATATATAATTTAGAATATGTATAGATGTTTTTGTTTATATATATGTGAGCATTTAATTTTGTATAAGCGTATGTTGTAACAAGAGGAAAATTATTGAAGTGATGTTTATTAAAAAAAAAAAAAAATGTATTTATATATGTATGAAGGATGAAAAATGTTATTGTCATTGAAATTAAATTGTATTCATACATTAAATAGTTAATTCTATTGTTTATTATTCTATTTTTTATTTTTATATAAAAAATAAATGTAAAAAAAAAGTAATATTAATAATTGTTATACAATATTATAATATATATAAAAATATGATTTGTTTTTTATCATAATAGATTTAAATATATTTGTAGAATATAATTTCCATGAATGGGTATGTGCATAAATATGTACAAGTACAGGTGCAAATCTCTAGGTATTTTTAAATATACAGTAAATAGAATTTTTACTTTAATTGAATTATAAAGTGTTTCGTTTTTAATATAAAATTAGTTTATATAACAAATATTTTAAATATAAATGATATATTATATTTTCATTACAAATCCCCATGGTGACCAAATATAATTTAAATATACAAATATATAATATAAACAAAATAATTAATATAGAAAGTTATAAATAAATATACCTATATATTTTTGAACGCAAGATTCTCCGAAGAATTCTGGGTGCTGTCAGAACGTCAGAAGGATCGCTTCGACTTCGAACGAATGAAGAATGCATACAACAATTTAAAGATTTACAATGAAGTTCGTATATTAAAATACAAAAATTAAAATGGGCAGGTCATATTTCCAGAATGCCAAACGACAGGTCCGTATCCAGAATCTTCTATGGTAATCCAGTTGAAAAAAGACCAGTTGGCAGACCAAGAGTTAGATGGAAAAATAATTTTCATGAAATTGTAAACGAGCTACAAATACACAATTGGGCGAAGGCTCACTATGGGTCGTAGTGCCAAGGAGGAGGAGGAGGAGGTTATAAATAAATAGGAAGTATTTAATTTTAGAAGCCCAAATGCCAAATAGAGAAAGGACTATAATAATATCAGGCAATATTTACTATTGTCCTGGTATTAATTATAAATAAATAAATAAATTCATTACATTAAAACCCATTAATGTTTAGTAAAATGCATATTTTATAAAAAACGCGCTTTATTTATAAAAATGTTCAGTTTTAACACAAAAATGTTGATGTTACGAACCTGTATATAATACACTTTTGTTATTTCTGGGTTAAAACAAATCCAAATTCGTTGAATTTCAATTAAACTATTAGTAAATACTACTTGACATCGAAAATATGTTACATTTTCTATTTTTTAATTTTTTTTAACCCAAAGAGAATAAGTACTAGTTAAAATATATAAAAAACTTTTATAGTATTTCAGTTGATTGAGCAAAAATTTAGATAATATTTATAATAAGCACACACTTTATCACGATTAAATAAAATTTCTTTGGTTAAATAAAGGGATTCAACTAACAATAAATTTAGTCATTTATTATAAAATGAACATTTCCAGGGAATATCTATATTGTAATCTAGTATATAGTTTTCTTTTTTTTTAAAAAGTTTTCTTTTTTTTTAAAAAAAGAAAAGTTTTGTACAGTTGTGAGCAAAATACAAATTACTAAGGGTTTTTTTTGTTTAATTAACTTGTAAGCAAGAGTTTTGAAAAGTTATTAAATGAAATATAAAATTAAGATTTTACCAACTTAATTTCATTTCAAGTTTTAATTATTTATTATCAAATTTAATATTTAATTTATTTATTTAGTTATTTTATTACTATTATCATAAAGTGCAATTATGCAATATTTTAAAACTAACGGTTACCAAGAAAATTTAAAACTAACGGTTACCTAGAAGGACTTGGATGCTATTATTAGATTATACAAATACTATATTTATTACATTTATTTAATTATATTTGAAGAAATTGCAATAAAAACTCTTTTAGTAAATTTCATTAAAAAAAAACTAATAATATGCGCGCGAATTGAACCCACACATTCCCGCGGTTGATACACCAGGCCTCTTTTTTAAAATTTAAATTTAACTTTGAACATAGAATCAAAAAAAAGATACTAAAACTATCGTCTTGCATTATAAAGGTTAAATATTACATTACAAATTAATTTATTTTATAGTTTAGTTAAAAATATATTATTTAACTAAAAATGCTTGAGACATTAACTCGATTTCAACTCGGCAACTTACACTCACCCTAAAAATACATTTGTACAATACGAAGAAAAAAATTGCATACTTTTAGGCTAACTTACTTTAAAAAGAAGTGTATTATAATAATATGTTAGTTTTCCATTTATGAATTAATTTTTATTTATTAATAAAATTTAAAAAAAAAATAATAATTAAAATAAACTGATGGAAAAAATCGCTACTACAGATAATTTAGATCAATACTGTATAAATATGTGGTGTTAGTTATATTACTAGCATTTTAAGTAAATTTCTTTTTTAAATTTAATTTTTAAAGTGTAGCACTTTATTGGCTATTATCGATCCCTAATCGATACATAATCATTGTAACACAATCCTTTGTGCATCAAACACCCAAGGTTATATTTATATTAATACATTTATATACGAGTATATAGGATATATGAATGTGTGTATTGAATTATCAAAGAAATAATCAAACTATACAGACAAAGGAATATTGAATGTTCACTTTGCATTAAATTGCATTAAAAAAAAAATATTAAGGAAATTAATTGATTAATTGCATTTAGATCTACATATATGTGTGTTATAATATATTTTAAAATAAAAAATAATAATAGAAAAGCTATCAAGTAAAACTATATGTAGCCTTTTTTTCATTTATGAATTAATATAAACTAAAGAAGATTGTGTGATGTATATAGGAACTTATTAAGGTCCTTAGTTTAAAAAAAAAACTACTTTTATTATAATTTATCTTTTAATACCCATATCAGTCCTTGAATTTATTAATTTTTATAAATTTTTTTATATATTTTTTTTTTTTTAATATTAATATTTATTTTAATTATGCATATTAAAGTAGATATATATATATGTAAAGTAGCCACAATGAAAATTAATCACAAGAGATTAACACGTGTTATAAAAATTCTTTTATAGTATAATATAACAAAAATACATATATAATATACACATGTATAATATATAAAACACCATATGTATTTAATATATTGTTATATTATAAATATTTTGAGAAAATTTCTCAGTTATTTTTCTTATATAGCTGCTACTCTTGGGAAAATTTTGTTTTTTATATATATTATATATATATATTTTAAAAATAATACGAATATATACAAAAGGTTTATATATACTATATAGTATAATAGTATATACAATAAAATAATTTCTATTCTGTGAAAAAAAAAGTTGAAAATAATCTACTCTTATATAATATACTTATCTAGTTAAGAATTAGATAATATTATCTTAGGAACTTGGTTAAATTCTGAATTTAATTTTTCATTGATAGGCTTAAACTGGGCTAAAAAGAAATTGTTTGAATATAATCAGAATATATGAAAACATTATTTATTTAAACATTTAAAAATGGTCAATTGATTTTTGGCCTTAAAATAACTTAAAAGTATTATTTTCTATTTTTGTAATATATAAGGGTTGTTTAAGTTTAAAATTTATTTCAGTTTACTTAACAAATTGGATTTTCTAAATAATTTGTAAAAAAAAAATTGAACAAATTTTTCAAATCTCAATCATATCCACAAAGAATAGGTTATTTTATCTCCATTTGTTTTATCAGAGCATGTGGGTAGGACCCTAAATAAATATGTTGAACAAATTACAATTTAATGTGAAATGTTACAAATTTAAAAAAAAAAAATTATATTTATTTGTTAATATAAAATTAAATGATCTTTTGATTCATCGTATACATTTTGATCTTTTGATTCATAATACCCATCATAGTTCATAATATATTGGGCGTTTTATTTTGAAAATCCACTCAAAAAGACCCCGGTTACTACTTCTTTAAAACATAATAGTAACAAATGCAATCAAAGTGCTGAATGGCAGAGTGGTTAGAATGTTAAATTTCCAGGGGTTCAGACTCGAAATCCATAAATTCAAAATTCAAATTGGCCCTTTTCCCAAATATAAATAAATATAAAAATTTAAATAAATGCAATTTCATATTATGAATATTTTGGAATTATTTTGGGTCACCAACCCCCAATAATTCGTATTTCTGTAAAACAAATAATAATAAATTAATAATTAAATAATTAATAAAATAATAATTAAAAAACTAAAGTAATAATTTAATTAAAAAATATAACTCACAGATACGGAAATAACATATAAGTAATCCTAAATATTTTAAGGCCTAGTAAAGCTGTCTCGAAGGAATATTCTAGGAATTCATTTAAACCAATTTAATATTAAGATTTTTATACGTCCAGTACCCTTCCTTCCAGCTATGGTATACTCCTTATCCTAACAGTTAAACAGTTAGCACATAAAGCACAATCTTTTATTTAAATAAGTTTATACAATTTTTTCTTAACAGATTAATAAAATTAATAATAAATGGAAGCAAAGTTTATATTTTTAAGGTCGTATGAATTCACATCTTTTAAAGAAAAACCAAAAACAAAAACGTTGCAACATCAAAAGATTTTTTAAATTTATTTTATTTTTTTTTATTTTAAAATTCACGAACAAAAGATAAATTTTTAAATTTTTTTTATCCGTTATAGAAAGGTCAATGTTAAAATCTAATGTTTCAAGTTCAGAATACTTTCATCATCTGTTAACCTTGTTTTGGTTAACATTTTCTTTCATTTTTTTTTTTTTTTTTACTTTTGGGCACTTTAGAATTCTTTTCATTCCTTTAACATTTCTTTTAAGTGTTTTTCTGTTTTATTCCTTATTTTTTTTTTATTTTTTTTTTTTTTAAATTTCACATTTCAAAATTGTACTAAATTACGAAGATAGTATTACAATAAAAATGTTTATTGTTGCTTTACCGTAAGGTTATAAAAGAAAAGTATTGTAATCGTAACAAAAGCACTTTATACGAGAGATTTTTGAAAATTTGTTGATACAATGACAGGTATACATGTCATGTATACTCGAAGATTGACATTGATTGACATGACATTTTAATAGCTTCTGATAAGACTGACAAATATTTTTTTTTACAAATGCGTCAATTGGAAATATATAACTCACACTATATTGTGTTAGAATGAAGGTGTTGTACGATTTCTCGAAGTTTTTAGTCCCGCTTTTCAAAGTCGTACCAAAGCGAAATTCTGTCTTTCGCAGGAAGCGGGATTTTTATAAGAAAAACATGTTTAAAAAAACATGAAACAGTCATTACTAATAAAATTTAGTCATCGGTATTAAGTTGTACTTAAAAAACGGGTCTATCGAATTTTATATTACACTGCGCGCTTATTTGAAAGTTTATAGTTGAATAAACTTAAAAAATTTGAATTTTAATACAAAACTTTGAAGATACAACAACGATTTAGTGAGGATAAAGACTTCGCAAGACTGACAGGTGTATAACGTATAAGCTGGCCATGTTGCAAGAGTTTGAGAAGCTTCTCTGTAGTAACAAATTTTACTTACTAAGACACGTAAGTCAATTTCAATGAAGAACACGATTGAGAGGGATAAATAACGTGGAAAATCAACTGATGAGTAACAAATCAAGTTATAAGTAACAAATTGAAGAACAAGGGCAACAGATCAAAGAATGTGGAAGAGATTGCTAGAAAAGATAAAAGCCCTCCGTAAATTGTAACGCAATCTGATAAAGTTGGATTCTCAAAGGTAAAATTTTTCAGATTCCAAAAGACTTCTAACAAATCCATATAAAAATAAATAAACGAAAAAGTCAAGGGGAAACTATACCAATTTTTTCATTTCAGTTGAAAGATGGTACTGCATCATGAAGATACCGTTTAATTTTTGTTTTTTTTTTTTTTTTTCGTATTTAAGAAAAAAAAATAACAAAAAAAAAAAAATAAATTTAAAAATTTTATAACAATAAGTTGAACGTTTAGAAATGTTATATTTTGTGACTTGTGAGTTAATTTTTCCAAACAAACTTAGTTTCCATTTTTATTACTTACAAAATACGTTACGTTTTTATTTGATTTTGTTGTTGTTGTTTTTTTTTTCAAATTGAAAGAGATATAAGAATCCTTGAAAGTTTATATGTATTTTATTTGCTGTAGAAATTGTCTGATGTTTTGTACGAGTATAGGTAGTAAATATACAAGCAGAAGTGGGAACTGATGTATCATGGTTCCCGTGTAAAGATAGAGGCACTTAAAATAAAAAAAAATTTACTCTATCTACATATATTCAATTTAAATGTCTATTTAACTTGTATAGGTAAATTGTTAGCTAAGTTAGCTCTAAATAAAAAATGTTCTAAATTTATATGTTATAATATATATATATATAGAGAATAAATGTTAAGTTTTAATGTTGGTATACCTGTTGTAAAACTTGTTTTAAAAGTTATGCTATTTTACACACAGTTTTTTTTTTTGTGTTTTTGTTTTTATCAAGGATTTTGATTTGTTTTTTTTTTTTTTTTTTTTATTTTTTCTGTAATATATTTTACCAATATATGACATATCCTGGAAACGGAAATTTATCAAAAAGTTTTTCTGGATATGAGAGGATGTTAAAAAATATTTTTAAGAAATTTTTTTTTCCTAGTTTTTGCAAAAGATACTTTTATAAGTAATCTAAAAAATATTATAGAGTTGTTAGTTGTTGTATTTCTAATATAGTTAAAAATACAAATTCAGTTATAAAAGATTTAATGAAAGTTTTATTTGAATTTAAAATTCATTTTACTTTTAAATTAAAATTGAATGTATGCTAAAAACTAAAATAAAGTTGCAATATTGTTGAAATATATGATTGCTAAAAAATATGATAAGTTTTTTAATTTTTTCCCTAAAAATATGATAACTTTTTTAATTTTTTCCCTAGAGGGGGTGGAAAGTGGAAGCCATCCCTGGAAGGCATTTGAGAAATATGAACTCCATGGTAGGATAAAACCTCAATTTACAAAATCCCCTTGGTAGTGTAAGACTATTACCCTTTTACTCCGGTATTCAGGATAGCAAACACCAAACGCCTGAACTGCTTGTATTGCATAATGCCTGAATAATAAGAATAGAAAAGGATAGAAAGGGATAGAAGGGTTAATAATTTGATTAGATGAGTAGTAATAAAAAAGAAATTGATAAGTAGTTAAAGAGTTTTTTAATTACACCATTTTATCAGTAAAAAATTTTATATTTTTGTAATTAAAATTTTTTAAATAAGGTAACAACTGCTGTTGTTAAGCCCAAAACAATTGTAAAAAACAAAAAACTTTAGACATAAAATTCTTAAAAAAAGAAGATTTATATTTAAAATAAAATTTACATAAATAAATAAAAATAATATATAGTGTTAAAATAAAAAAATCTTTTTCAAAAACTCTTCAAAATACCATTTTACTTCATTTTCATCTCATTTATCTTCTCATACACTTTTTTTAAAGATTTATAAATTGATAAACATTAATATTAAGCGGAGATTTTAGTGGGATGAGAGAATAGACACTAGCTAAAAAAATCAAATACAAGTATGAGAAAATAGAGTATCGTTTTTTTTCAAATCCAAGTAGATGTAAATTCAGCAATTTAAATTATGCAAACGATTCTTTTATTATAGCGATTAAATGTAGTGGAAAGCGTTAAATTAGAAACTCTGGTACGGTTAGTAAAATTTATGGTTTAAAATTAAGATTAAAGTAAAACTCAAACTTAAATCAGCTGATATTAATTGATGAACATAAAATTAATTTGAACTTTCAAATTTGTTATGGGAACAATTATATTTAATACCGGAGGAATATTGTTTTAACAAAAAAGTAAAGATCTAGATCTAGAAAAGCATAACAATTAGTTATAGTCTATAATTTTTTTTTTTTTGAGTATTCGTTTTCCACTCCTTTAAAGAGTAAAGGACATCCACCAAGTCAATTTAGACTAGACTTCAGTTTGTTTAATCGTTATATTCACTAAGCCATTGATTACTCGGCTGTAACTATTTTTGTAAGATTATGAATACACAAAAGTTAATTTTGTGCGCCATCTATTATTCTACACAAGAATTATTTATATGTTTTTATTAAATCTTATCTTATTTTATATTAATACAATAAGATATTAACTATTACGATATAATTATACAATTTTACGATATTTTTTTAATTTGATATGATCTGACCGTGTTTTGAACTTCAGACCTTCCACTTAAAAGAGCGATGTCTTAACAAGTTTGTCACTAGTCAGATTTATAATCTAGTTTAATACTATTGGTAACAATGAAATTGACTTTTGGTTTCTAAACTATTTTAATCCCACTAAAACCCCACAAGTCCTTTAAATTTCGGCACATTTTAATTTTATTCTAGTTTTATATAACAGCCTTAAGTTCAGAAATTATATAAGAATAAAATATTTTAAATATACATACATAAATATATTTATAAATTATATAAAATATTTTAAAAAAATAACATTTCATATAGTGTTAATAATATATGAAACGTCAAAATTTTTCATATGTCAAGTGTTAAAAATTAATATAATTTTCCATTGCAATTCGTTGCATATTCAAAAAAAAAAAAAAAAACAAGAAAACAAAAAATAAAATGGAAAAAACAAATGAAAATATTAAATAAAAATGTTAAGAAAAAAAATTTTTTTTTGACAAGAAAAATTTATGAGGTGTGAATATGAATTACTTGTAAATCCCCTTTTGTCATTTTTTAGTTTTGCTTTCAAAAATTTTTATGTAATTGTAAAAATAACGCTTAAGGATATGCAATTTTTTTTTGCACTATTATTTTTTTTTTATTTTTTTTTTTTACATTGTAAGAATATGATACAAAAGTTGGCTCTTTTTACTTTCCGGTTAAATTATTTTTAATACGAGAGCATTGTATTTTGTATATATATTAAAATATAATTATATATATATATACATATATATATGCATGCATATTTATTCTTGTTTAATACTAATAAAAATAATTTTAAAATATGTTTTTATACTGTAATATTTTATGCAACGTTTAACATTTTTTATTTAAAACTTTTTTTTTGTATTATTGTTACAAAATATATATATATATATATATATAATATATATAAATATAAGTAAATTTTAAATGAAAACAAGAATGAATGGGAAATGCAACGATTATTAAAGACAAAAGTTATGTTAAAAATATTTTAGTGTAAAATGTATATAATTAATCTGTATATTAAAATTTTTAAATGAAGGGTTATAGGTTATGGGATATAATTTTAATGAATTTTAAAGGGTCAAGTTAAAAACAGTTATATTAAAAATTTAATTTGACAATTGTAGTAATATGGACTTAACTTTTATTATTTCTTTAATAAACTTTAATTTCTATCAGAATTGCTTTATGTTTGGAAGATTATAATACTGCAGTGTTTTTGGAAATTTTAACAAAAAAAATGGACAAAGGTCATTTAAGTATTAAATCAAGAGATTGTAATATTATATGAAGATAAAAATAGTTATTAAATATTGAAATCATATGAAGTGTAGATATGTACTGTGGATGTATAAAAGTATCTTATGTAACTGAGTACAATTAGTGAATTTAATGAATAATACACATTTTAAAGAAAGAGGTCTATTACTCTTGAGTTAATTTACAAATTACCCTTTTTTTACTCGACAACCAAATTACATCAAAAAAGGCAACATAGATACTATTATGGATAAAGTTTGATAAACTATAAATAATTTAAAACTCAGTACAACAATTAGATTGAGAAATGTATATATGTAAATATTTTTGGAAATAAATTAAATTAAATTAAAGAGGTTTATATACCAACCAAAGAATTATATTTTTTAATAAGAATTTAATAAAACTTAAGCTTCAAGACACATTCGGATACATTGAAAAATACGGTTCGAAGATCTTACATTTTAATCGTTCAAATCAAACTTAAAACATCAATTTTTTTCGTTAATGAAGAATGATTTGAAATTAAATACAACCAGTCATATCTTCAATTAAAGTTGGATAAATATTTATTAAATTGAATTGTTAAGATCTTGAAGATTTAATTAATATTATTAAGTTTCAAAAATCCTAATATAATCCTCTTGAGTTTCAACAATATAGTCTTTGTAAATATAATAAAATTAGACTATAGAATATATTACAACACGATAAATATTAATCTCAAAATGATGGTAGGTTTTTTTAAACTTATTTAAAATGGTCTAAGTTTTAAAAAATTTCTATTTGTCTGTTACTTGTTTATTATACTAAAAGTCTAGCATTTAATCATGAAATTTATATTAATGAAACATATTTTATTTTTCAAAGGTGAAATAAAGAAAAATTTTCAAAATTTCTGATATTTTTAAGTAATTTAATATCCAGAAAAATGTAATTTAAGTAATACTGTTGTTTAGAGTTTTCCTTTCAGACATATTTATTGGAAATTTTATTTATCAAGAAAATTATTCATTGAAAATTCCTAAAAATTTCCAGAATTTTTTATATTTGTTTGTAGTTGCCGTATACTATATAATCTTTTATAAGAGCATTAGCTTTTGAATAAAATTTATCAAAATTCTTAATGTAAAAATATTTTCCTAAAAGAAAAACAGAATAGAAAAGCGAACTTAAACATCAAAGAATTTTTGTTTAGGAGGAAAAAACTGATCACATGTATTGAGTACCTAGTCTAATTTCTAGGAAAAACCTTTTGTAATAGTAAATTATGTTTACATGAGTCTTGAAAAAAAATCGGTCTACATGGAATTTCTTCCAACTACAGTAAAAGATCCACGCTTTATTCCTCGATATTAGTTTTAATTTATTTTTTGTCCTTATTACTCCTCTTGGGAGCATAGGATATCTACTAGGCATCTCCATCTGCTTTTTCTTATCGAGGCTCTGCCTTGTGTTTCGAATCGTTTTTTGCTTTTTCAATTAAGTAAATGATTGGTCTACTGTGATCTATCTACAAGATGTCGCTTCTTAATTTCTTCCCTAGTGTCATCTATCGGTCAAGTAGAGAAACCGTGTCATGTTGTTAGGTGCGTACTGCCATTGTAATTGCATATGACAGTTGCAATTACATTGTCGTTCAATTACATATAGGTTATTGTTTATTCAGTATTAATTATTAAATTATAGAGTATAGCTGGAAACACGATTATAGGTATATTTTTATATTATTTGTTACTAATTATTTATTATTATATTTTTAGGTATAGAATTATTATATTATAATTTATTATATATTAATTTATTATAATTATTAATTTTACTGGATATGGTATCTCCCACCAGGATTCGAACCCGGGACTGCCACAGTGTTTAGATTGCAAGGTTGCGCTCTAACCACCTAGGCTACGGAGGAGATTTAATTTATAAATTCAGTTTAATTTAAATATAAATTGAAATGATTTTATAAATTTCAAATAATAAATAGTATGTGATTTTAATAAATTTGTCGATTTCTTATTTGTATATAAGATCAACATATTTAATTGATATATTAAATTTAATATGAATCGATGAATTTTAATTTAACTTTTTTTTTTTTTTAAATTTTCCATTAAAATTCCATTTAAATTTATCATTTTTCGAAAATATTGTTTTTAAATGGAAAAATTCCAAAAAAAAAATCAAAAAAAAAATTAAAAAGTACCTAACATAAAGAAAATCAAAAAACAAAAAATTAAAGAAAAATCAGGATATAAAAGAAAATTTATTATTCAAGGATGTGTTTAAGAAAATTTTATATAAAAGAATAATACATAGAACACATGTAGGAAAAAAAATGTTATTACAGCGTTTTTTTCATTTTTTTTTTAATATATTTTTGAAAAAAAAATTGTTTTTAGTTCAAAAGTTTTTCACTGATGTTCATTGAAAATTTTACATAGAAAAAGTTTAATTTATGTTTTTTTTCCCAACGTTTGTTTGAACTTTTAACTTTTTCAGTAAAATTTAAAATTAAATTTTTATTTTTTGGTTTGAAATGAATGTTATGTTTATTCTTTTTAAATTAAAAATTTATGAAATTTTGAAAAAATTAATATATTTTTTAAATTTATGAATTTTAAATATTATTAATATTTAGGTAACATTATTGTATATATAGGATTTTATAGGGCAACATTTAATTTGACTGTATCTTTTAAATATTCATAAATATCACGAAAATCAATGAAATAGGCTGTATTTAACTTTAAAAAGGGCGTTATATTGTTAATATAATTCTTCAACCTTCTTTAGATTCCTTAAAATTTATATGAATACTTAGGTTTAAAATTATATACTTAGGTTTAAAATTAAAAGCAATGTTAAGAAATTGATTTGAATTCAAATTTGTTTTTTTATTTTTTCTAAGCGCTAATTGTTCAACTGTTAGGCTAATAAGACTGTCTATACCATAGGTACATGATGAAAATATTATACTCATGTTATTAGAATTGATCTTAATAAATTCCACATAAAATTTAAATAATGAGATAGTACTAGGCCTTATAACATGTAGAAACGTCTGAGATTATCAATAGATACAATTCTAGTTTGTTTATATTGCAGTAGAGTAATATGGTATTCTATATCTGTGAGTTATATTATTTAATTAACTTATTTGTTTATATGGTTATATTAATGTATTTTATGTTAAAGATATATAATTAATAATTAGTGATTCAGCGATTAATTTGAACCGAATGGAGAATGGTTGCTGAGTCGAGTCGAAAACCAGAAAAGTTTTTTCACTTTCAATGGGATTCGAACCCGGGCCTTTTGCATGAAATGTCGGTACTCTAACCACTGGGCCACCCAGCCATTAAATTATACTGTAAAACATGTTAAATGATAATATCACACGAATACTGATTTTATTCTTCAAATTAATGAAGTTAAACACAGATGAAGTGCGATCGAATCTTCTTAAAATCCAGTTAACACTTGTCTTTAAAAAAGTTTCTTCATTTTCAAGTAGAACAAAGTTTTTTATTAGAACTCCTCGATGGGACCAGACATAACATTCAATCAAGTCAACCTCTAAAAATCCTTTCAAGCCACAAAACCATTTATTTTTTACTTAATCAAAATTTAAGAAATTTTATTTTAAATGCAATTATTTTGTCAAATAGAACCTAAAATATTTTATTATTTCATACACAGCACATGTGTGTCATAAGAGTTTATATTCATATCAATCATCATACAAGGTTACAAATAACACCATTCCACCTTTGCATTAACTAAAGGAGCCTTTACATTAACTAAAATGCTTAACATGCTTTTTTTAATATCTATAACAATAATTTCCAAATAAACATTTTAATAATTTTATACAATATATTTTATTTTTTAACATGATTTCTTAAAAAAAAAAAATAAAAAAAATACAATGTCTGCATGTTACTTCAAATTATTAAATTTCAAAATTGTCAAATCAATTTAGAAAAGTTGGACACAAAATATTAAAAAAAAAAAAAACTTAAGATAAAAAAAAAAAAAACATGGTAAAGAAAATTATTATATCTTATATCAGGGTGAAACCTACCATTGATATACAGTATAGATTTATACAAATTGTCATTTAACATAACAATTGTTATTTATAATTTGTTTTTTTTTTATTTTTTTTTTTTTTTGGCAAATTTTATACATAATTGTAGTTATATATTATATATATATACATAAACATGAATATATATATATATACATCGTGGTTATAAGACGATTGAAGAAAAGAAGGAAAAAAAAAATTAAACTAATATACAACTTAAATGTTACACAATTTTCAAATGTCCTTGTAAACTTTTGAAAATAACACACAATTTTCCCAGGATGGATGTTAAGTACAGAAATATGTTAGTTTTTTTTTTGTTTTTTTTTTTTTTTTTTGGATAGTAGCAAATAATAAAAAAGTTTCAATTTAATTCTTGACAACTATATAGAATAATTATATATTATATATTAATATTTATATATATATATATATAAAAAGTATTGTATACAAAAAATCCATATTTGGTTTTAATACGACATATGACACATCTATGTATCTTTTGTTGTATTCTAATAAATTTTATATTCACAATAGTTCATAAAGAAATAATAATGAGGCGCATCAGCTTGTGAATTAAAATTTATTATAATTACAAAATATTTTAACAAGTTATTTAAATAATGATTGATAAAAGTAATTTTCTAATTTTAATTTAAATTAAAAATCAAAAGTAGAACAATACGTTAGCTGTATAGTTTAACAAATTCAAAACTAAAGATAATGTTTAAAGTCGAGTCATAGAGTGTTGAATTTTGGCACTATCTTTAATAAATCTGTCAGTTTACAAATTTTGACAGGTGTCAAGTACATAATTAATATTTTAGATATCCTTAGGAAATTTTGAAAGGGTTGGGATTTAACTTATCAATTTTTTTTTGTAATTTTTGAATTAGACAATAGAAATTATGACAAATAATATAATTTTTGATTTTTAATATTAATTTGAAGATAAATAGATGTAGAATTTTATATAATCGCAATTTTCTAAGCTTTAATATACAAATTTTTTAATATTTTTAAAATGAGTAACACTTATATAATTACATTTGAAGTATATATGTGTAAGTTATGTTAAGATATATATTTTAATAGTCCCGGATTTCCTTTTTATAAAACCTACGCAATCCTTTACTCAACATATACTAATAAACAATACATTTTTTTACCCTAAGGATTAAAATTCAAATATAAATTGGAAGATTAACATTTAACCATAAAAACTATAACAAGTTTCTTATATAAATATAATCATTATTATAATAATAAAAAAAAAATATTTTTTTAAAATAAAAATACAAAGTGCTTCACATTTGACAATATTTAACTGTTAATTGAATGTAACACATTTGAAAGTATTCATATATTACCAATGTATGTATTACAGTATAATACACTAATTTTATTTAATATAAATTTCTAAATTAATTTTCCCCAATTACTTTCTTTACTTAATAATATTGTTTTTTTTATAATGGGATACTTTGTACATAAAATTCGTCATCTTAAAATAATATCAACTGTGCATTAAAAATCAGAAAATAAAATCAACCATAAGAAATAATTTTCATTTATTTTTATATTATACTTTGTTTTTTTAGTTTTTCATTTTTCTTGAAAAATTTAATAAGGGTACATGAAGTATATAATATACAAAAAATTTATTATACGAAAATATGCATAGGATATAATATATGTATTAAAATATGTAATTACATCAATGAATGTTACTATTGCAAATAAAAATGCATGGAAATAAATTTTAAAAGAATAAATGACATTTGACATTTAGATTGACCGTTATACTTAATAATATTTTAAAGAATTCAATTATTGTCAAAAAAGAAAGTCTTATGTTAATTTATTAATTTTGTTACAGTACATATGTTGTAAAATGAAGTTAATTGTGTATTGTTTATTTATTAATCTTTATGTTAATTTAATTATATATTTTATTTTTTTTTAATGTTTGGTAATTTATAAATTTGATTTTTAAACATAAATTTTTCTTTTTTTAAATAATAAAATTTCATTGCAATATAAAATTTATTATATATACAAATGTATATTGTGGGTGACATAATTTTGATGCTGATGATGATTATTACATATAATTGAAACGCGTCCAAATAGAAATATATATATAATTTAGTTAAAGCCAATAATGGTCTTTTATTAACAAAACATTGCATATTAAATTTGAAAAGTTTAATAATTTATTTATAAGCAATCCTCTACCACATACAAAGTAAACTAAGTGAATCAGCTTATCCTTTTCAGGTGGGGCAGGTGTATATATTTTATACTATGGCATAAGCTATTGTGATCAAAATTTTAAATTATATTGTATTTATTAGATTTGATCCGATCAGAGCTTGAACTCAAGACCCTTCGATTGAAAGACCGTCGACTTAACAACAACGCTATATTTTTAAAAGTTAATTTTAAAATATAATAACAGAAGGAAATGTTTGCAAAAATGTTTAAAAATTGACGAATTTGTTAGAAGAGTTTTTGGGACATAGAAGAGATTAGTTTACTAGATCAATTACTTTGAGATATCAATTAAAGTACAAAATCCCTAAGAGTATAATTCTTATTTAACATCCACAAACTGTACATTTGTATTTAAGAATTTTACTTACATATGGATGCAAATGACAGTGTAGTTTGGTCAAAGTAAGTCTAAACACTGGCCAATGTAATCTATATTGCAGTTATTCTAGGTGACTTTTAAAATTTCAATGTTGGGAAGTGGGAACCTCTACGGATCTCTCTGCAAGTTTCATTTCTAATCATTTGATGAATAACAGAATATTAATGATTCCTCTAAATTTTTATACTCATTATTTCGGTTTCTTAATAACTCCACAAAATATGAATTAATTAATTAAAAATTACAACTCAGTAACTAGATAAAAGTTGTCTAAACATAGTACTTTAAATTTTATACAATTGAAAATAAAGAATTATATGTTTTTTTAATAAGAGCTTTCCTTACAAATTAAAATAAGTACATAAGTACATAACATTAGTACTTGGTTTCATTTTGAAAAATTTTATTTAAAAATATGATATAAAAATTAATTTCTAGAATAACGTCTACAAGATGATGATAATTTCAATTCCAGCAACAGCATCTTATTTATTATTAACTTTTTTTTTATAAATTTTTAGTTTTAATGGTATCAAATTACAAAATCTCAGTAACAAGCTTTAAAGCATAAAAAAAATGATAGCTATTATATGAGATAGCTACTCCTTATTTAACAGAAGTATATACGTACAGATTTATATTTATATATATATAAAAAAGTACATATTATTTATTATTTATTTATTTTATTTAATGTTCATATAATGAAACTGTCAATTTCAAACATTTGAAATTTAATATTTTTATTGTTGTTTTATTTTACTTTATTTTTTTTTTTTATTCATTTATTGTGTCGCTTTTATATGTATATACATATACACTAATATAAAATATATATATACACATATATGCCTTAAAGTTATAGGGTTCCTTTTCTCATTTTTGCTTCTTGAATTAGTTGTATTGTTTACTTAAGTATGTTGTATATTTGTTTTTCTTATATATATATTTATATATATATATATATATATATATTTACATATAATTTTAATATTTATTTATAAAATATAAATATATACTTATATATGTATATAAATAAGAAGAATAAAAAGTTATAAAGAAAGTAAATTAAAATAAAAACTTTTTTGCTTTGATATTTATTTTTAATTACTTAATAAGTCTAAATTAAAATATAATTTTAATTCTTTATTTAATAAAATTTAAAAACCAACATATGAATTTCTGCGAAATTAAGTTTAAATATACTTTTTAAATTAACCACATTGAATAAAAATGTACTAAAATGTATAAAAGTTTTAAAAGGCAAACATTACTAAAGCAACTCTTAAATATGTCTTGAAAGATTTGTTTCTAAGTATAACTTATATTATTTTTAACGAGCTTATAACTGCGAAGTCTAAATAAAAAGAAACATTATTTGAGATTTTACAAAATTACCGAATAGGTCTAGGGGAGCTTTAATGTTGGATGTGCGATAAGTGAGAGAGTTTATATTATTTATCGATAATCAAGGCGAAGCCCCAATAAAAACAGATCTATTTAAAACATGTATATAGTTTTCTACGCTATGCTGTTATAAACGCTCTTATCACTTATTGCAGATTCAACATAAACACACCCTTATTTTTACCATTAGATTATTCAAAAAAATGTAACCCTCTAACGGTTAAAGCTAGCCACTATTGCAGAAATGTAAGAGAGTTGATTAAAACTAGAACTTTTTAAAGAAACCGGTAAATTTTATCCAAAAGTCCAAAAATTTCATTTCCTAAACCCAATTGATGAAAAATTTTTCGTACACAGACGGTTGGACCTAGTTGAACAGATAGAATCAATTTTTAAAATTTCCTATTTTATAATGTGATATAAAAATATTTATAGAATTCCAAATACTCTTTTGTTTTTTTCATGCTTTTTTGCAAAGAAAATTTTTTGGAAAATCTAAAAATACCTTCTGATTTCTGAGGAAATTCTTTAGAAACCATATATATATTTTTAGTGTATTTTGTTTTTTAAGGGTTGACAAATTTCAAGAACAAATTTCTTCTTTTACTATATAGTGTTGTTCAAGAAATGTTTATCATTCTTACCTTAAGTGTTAACCATTTAAATGTATAGTTTTTTTTTTTAATTCTGAAGGCTACAAAAAAACAGTCTGATTGAACTTATGCTTTTAACATGAGATCTATTAATTGTTGCAATGATTAAACACAAACTTTTCGACTAATTCAATTGAAGGGTCTCGGGTTCATTACCTGCTCCGGTAATGCCAAATATTACTTACTTACTGGATCCTAGAACTCCTGGTGGGGCATAGGGCGTCAACAAATCCCCTCCGCCTTTCACGATCGTTAGCAATTCCTTTTAGCTGTAGCCACGTTTTGTGTTGCACTTCTGCCTCTTTCAAAACAGTACTTCTCCATGTTTTCCTTAGTCTACCCACCCGTCGTCTGCCTTGTGGATTCCACTCAAAACATTACCTTGCAATATTTTCTTCTGGTTTCCTCAAGGTATGTCCGATCCATCACCAATTTCTCTTTCGGATCTCGACTTCAATCATCTTTTGGTTCGTTTTTCACCACATGTGTGTTGGTAATGATTTGCGGTCAACGAACTCCTAAGATGCGGCGTAGACAATGGTTTATATACGTCTGCAACTTTTTGGTGATATTGGCGATTACCTTCCATGTTTCACAGCCGTATAGATGTACTTATTTGACCTTTGTTTCAAACATTTTTGACTTTGGCAGAATAAATTCCAAATATAATTTATAATTTATCTCATAATAGTTTATATCATAGTATAAAATGTAAATAACGACCACACCTGAAAAGAAAATGCTGACCCACTCGCTTATATCACATTGTATGTGGTAGTGAAAGGATATAAATAAAAAATAAAATAAATAAAAAAAACTTTTATATACCTTCTAAACAAAATAGACTAAGAAAGAATTAATTATTTCATCTCAAAGTAAGTTTCATAAATGTCAGATTATAATTTAACGATATTCTTTATTAACTTTGATGGATATGTCAAACTTTTTAACAAATCATGAATTAATTTTATTAATCTTTTAATATTCATATTAACAGTTGCTGGTCAGATCATATCTAATAAAAAAAATATAAATTATATAATTGATATCGTAATAGTTTATATCATAATATAAAATAAATTTAAGTGTCACATTTGAAAAGGAAAGGCAAATTCACTCACTTAACACATTTAATGTGGTAGGGGACTGTATATAAATAAATAAATAGAATAATTATTGTTACTTGCTCTTTTTTATTTCTGTTCTACTTTCTTAACATTTTCATATGTTATTTAATACATATTTAATTCCCTAAAACCTACCACGTTTTCTTTGTTTATTTCTTAATTACCATATCTATGTTACAGAATGTTAAAAGTTTTACTAATATACGTGTATCAATTTCAAAACTAATATAAGTATATTTTGTATAACTAAAGAAACTGATTTTTAATAATATAAAATTTTTTGATAATATCAAGGTAATAAAAAATCGCAAATAAAAAAACAAATTTAATCAAATTATTGATTACAAAAGGAATCTGTCATCTTTAATCGAATATGAATCATTTGAAAACTATATCTACATAGTTCTAACGAAGTTATATAATTTATATGGTTTATTTTACGATATTATACAATAAAAAATAACAAAAATGGGTCATTGATTCTAAATTTACTTAGAATATAAAAAAATTGGAGCAATAAAAACTACTTGTGTAAACAAGATTTCCAAAGTCACATAACCTTCCTTATTATTCATAATAATTTTATATTATTTTATTCTCAATTCTCAACTGATTTCCGGCTAAAAATTATTAACATTTAAATTGCATTTATTTGTAATAATTTAATTTTTTTTTTTTTTGAAAGTTAATATTTTTATTCTAAAAAAATTTTGCAAAAAGATAAACAATTTTATTATTTCAGGGTTAAAGAATAATTCAGAAAATCCAATAATTGAGGAAAATTCAAAGAAAATAATTTTAAAAATAAATGCAAAATGATTTTTTTTTTTTAAATAAATCCAATAAAACTGCGATTACACGTGCCAAATTAATTCACTCAATATGAGCACTAATTTTCTTTAATTAATTTCAAGAAAATACAAAAAAAAAACAATTTCAACTGAAAATATTTAACATTTAACCAAATATGAAACCAACAATGAAAAAAAAATTGTTACCCACAACATAATTGAAAAATTTGTAGGTTAAGGTCATAAATAAAATTTAGAAATAAAATTTATATTTGACAGATAAAATTGAAAAATAAAAAAGGATTTCTGAAAAGGGCATAATACAAATGAAAAAAGTTGGATGAGAATCGCTCACGTGAATAAAAAACAATCAACTTTTGATACAAAAGTATGTGACATTATCTGTTATAAGAATGTCCTACAGGCTGCGTAGGTTAAAAAGGTCCTTAAAAAATATTTTACGCAATATTTCACACCTAACAACATTTATTTTTTCATTTAAACTTAAATAGAAGATTGTGTTTCGAATGTTATTTAATATTAAAGGTCATTTTTTAAATTACCAAATGTCTGTGGTCTTCAATTTACCGTGATTTATTTATTTTTAAGTCTCTTTTATTGATAAATAATATTTAATTTACAAATTATTTCAAGATCGTACATTTATTTACATGGATAATATAAATTTTACATTCCTAAATTTTACTTGTATGTCTGTGATTTATAATTGTATATTAAAAAAAATAACTTTTCGCCTGAAATTATGCAATTTTTTGAAATTTAGTAATTAATAGTGAAATTCTAAGATTATTTGAAATGGCCTCAGTTGTTATCCTCTACCTAATCAGTAGCTTTAGAGTTCGTAAGTTTTTCAATAAAACCCCGTTAGAATCAAATATTATTAAATATATATAATTATAGTATTGGTTTTAATTATAAAAATAGTATCCAAACCTACAACGATCTCAAGTAATCAATGGTTTTAAAAAATTACATTATCATTTTTTTACATATTAATAAATTAAATTTATGAATTTTTATTGTATATATAACTGACAATTGTATTTATTTTTACAATTTAAAAACTTATATATATATTAATTATTAATTTAATAATAATCATTTGTTTTTTTCTAATTCTATTTTTCAGGAAAAAAATCAAAGTCATTCAGAGATATGCGATTACATTAATAAAATTAATAAAAGAAGATCTTTCAATTGAAAGGAAAATCAAAATAATTATTAATTATTATTATGCAATAAAAACTATAAAAAAAAAAAATTGAAATTAATTACAATATTTCATAAAACTAAATAAAAACTTCAAAAGCATACCTACCTATTTTAAATAAGTTATTTTTATCTTATATTTATATTTTTATTTATTTATTCTTTTGTAGAAAAATCAACAACAGATACATCACTTTTATATATTATTATAACTTATATTTTCTAATTTTATTTTTTGATACAAAATATATACAATATAAGAAATTTTTTTAAATATCTTTTCAATATCTTAAAATAAAAATCATTAAAATCTTTTATAATGACCGATTCTTCAAATTAATTTAATTTTTTTTTTTATTTTTGTTTATTCAACAATTTGATTTTATTTCGATTACAATACTAACACATATATACTAATAAATATATATTCATAAATTATTATATATATATACTTTAGAATAATTCATATAATAATTCATATATACCATCATCAACAAAGTAGTGCGATTTTTAAATAAATAATTATTATTTACTGCTGCCATCTCGTGATAATTATACAATAATTATATGAATGTATGTATGTATGTACGTATATACAAAAATATTTAAATTGTACAGATTTGAATTGAAAAATGCTAAACAGGCAAACAAACTTTAAAAACAATCTATATGAATATAAGATAAAAAAAAAAGATGCATATATATATAAATTTTATATATGTATATAATAGAAAATATTATGTTTACTATATGTGCACCTGGAAAATTATATTTTCATTTTAAAGTACATTAAAACAAAAAAAAAACAAAAAAATAGAATTAAAAAGCTTTTTTTATTGATGATTTCATTGTCAATAACTTTTGAAGTACCATTTAGTATTAACGGTATAATAAAATTTTCACATAACATTTATTTTTTCACACATTTGCGAAATATTTATTTGCATTGACGCACAACTATCTAGAGTTATAAAATTTTTTGTTTGAATCTTTAATGTACGAGTAGAATATAATAATAATAATAATAATAATGATAATAATTAGACTTGGTTTTACTTTTTAGTTAGTTATTTCTGCTTTAAAAATATAAAACGTTTAATAACTGATAAAATATAAAATAAATGACAAATTAAATTTTTTAAGTAGTTTAAAAAAATATTACAAACATAAATAAGGATTAAAATTGCAACATTGTGCATAAAAATGAGAATTAAAAATATAATAATCAGTAGTATAAAAGAAGTGAACATATTTTTTAAAATTAAAATAATATTATAAATTAAAGAAACTAAATAGCTGAATATTGTTAAAAAAGGATTTAAACTTGCGAATTTAAAAGTCAAAAGTAATCAAATAATATACAAAGGTGCCCATTTGCGCTTACGTTAAAAAGATACCAACTAAAATAATATAAAAATTAAAATAAAAAGTTTCTAATCGTAGTTTTAATAAAAATAAGGAATAATAATTAATATTTAAAAAATAATTCAATATTTATTTTTTAATTAATTTAAAAAAAGTGAAAAAAAAATTTCAAAATTACAAATTATTGAAATTTTATTTTAATTAAAATAATTGATTTAAATTCATTTAATATAAATTCTATCAGTTTTTTTTTCAATTAGTTTAATTTATTGATATTTCAATTAGTTCATATAATATATTATTCTATATTGAATTCATTTTTGGAAGAATTCCAAAAGTTCCAACAAAAAAAAATATAAAGTAAAATGTTGGAATATAAATAACGATCCATTTTAAAATTTAAACCAACAAAGAGTTTGTTAAATAAGTTATCATTATATTACTGATGATGATAGTTTTGAAAGTCAAATAAAAGTTTAAAAATCAAAAACAAAAGAAAATTCAATTAAAATTGAATTATTTAATTCGATTCGATTTAATTCGAAATTAATTCGATTAAACTATTTACTAATTTTAATTTAACCATATTTTGTTAATTTTCTCATTTATCAAACTGTGTAGTGAGCTATTTTATATATAAATAAGTATAACAGTTATATAATAGCAAATTTTTTGACATTTTTAAAATCGTTCCTGTCAAATTGTTATATATTAACCCTTGAAATTCTAAAATATCTTACAGCTTCTTTACCGATAACTTGTCTATTTTTTTTTACTTATAAATTTGTTTCATTGATAAATTATGTAAATTTAAATATTCAACTAATTTTATTCTTCAATTTAAAAATTTCTAACATGTTTTTTTAGAAATTAGAAACAGAAATTAATAAAATAAATAATGTGAACTAGTTTGTCTGGCAACTCTCATTTAATTTTTAATCAATTTCATTTTGAGCCCTACATACAATTTTAATTGATTGGACCTGCAAACAATACATAAAATTTTTATTTTTAAAAATTATATGAAAATCTAAACAAACATTGAAATAAATTTCAATCAATTAACAGAACTTTAATATATATACAGTACAATTGTATAGTATACAGTACAATTGTTTCAAAAAACATCATTTATCACAATTTTCACCTGTTGTCAAAGACAAACAAAAACAAACAATTATGAATTACCAAGAAAGAAAATATAATTTTAAAAAGAAAAATTAAAAAAAAAAAAGAAACAAAAATAAAATTTCAAAATTAAAATAAAAAAAAAAATAAAATACAAAAAAAAAACTTAAAATATGGAAAAATAAATAAGGAAAAAGAGAAATATAATTATCAAATTAAAAATTATAATTTGAATATTGCGGAGCGAAAAAAAAATAATAAGGAAATAATAATAAATGTCAACACTTCAAATGAAATAATAACGAATTTATTAAAAAAAAAACTTTTATTTTTGTTTTTGTAATAATAAATAAACGAATAAATTAAAATTTCTTTCAATATTTCTTTTTTTTTATATTAATTTATGATTTCTTTAAAATTTTTCATTTTTTAAAATTTGTTTATTTTTTAAATTTCAGTTCTTTGTGAAATGCAACCAAAAAGTTAACAAAAAAAAAAATGAAAGTTCGTATTTATAATTAAATAGAAAAAATAAATTTATAAACATTTTGAGAAAAGAATAATTTAATTAATTTAAATTTATGTTTATATAATAAATGCAAAAAAAAAAAAAATAGAATGATAAATCAAATTTAAAATAATATAAAAGTGAATGGTTAATTTAAAAAAAAAATAATTAAAATAAATTAAAAAGTAATTATTAAATAATTAATACTACATATAATGGCTAATAATAAAGATAAATCGAAAAAAAGTAAAAAAGATAAAATAAAAAATAATAAAGAGTCAAGTACAAGATTAGATATTGATTTATGGGAGGTAAGTTAAATTTTTATTAACCACATTTTTTTTCAAAATATTTTTATTAATTAATTAATTAAAAAATATATAGTTTTTAGTGGTGTACATTTTCGTCTTTATAATTATTTAGTAGGTTTTACATTATCAATGTGAAGTATTTTAGTTTTTAAAGTTACAAATTTTTAAAGAAACTATCCAAATAAAATAGTTTTGTTGAAGTTGAAGTTAAAAAAAAAATTTGCTTTTAAAAAGGATCGAATTCATATGTTTTTACACCCAAAGCTACTTCGTTAACCTTTATACCATACAATTCTTATAAATTTATGGTCAGATTTCTAATATTACGATATCACTAAGTGACAGACTGAAAAATAAACCCATAGATACAGGCAAGTTCATATAAAAGTATATAATAAAAATCATATTAAATTTGTTCTCATATAGTCCTAACACTGCTTGTATACTCCAATTGGTACATTTTTATGAATATTTAAAATTGAAGAAAAGTGTTAAGAATTAATCGAGAATTTTCTAAATTTTTAGCAAACTGAATATAATTAGAGAAACCCATTCGAACGGTGGCGTTAGAACCATTCCATCGAAAGATCTCATCTAAAGGACCATATCTAAACGTCAAAATTACAAATAGGCGTAGGACTTTTTTAATTTCAGGAAATATTTACTGTTGTCTGATATACTACTAATAAATAAATAAATAGAATAATTCGTTAAAATGTGAAAAACACATTGTGTACTTCAAAATATTAAAATTCACATCTGAAAGTTTCAGAAACACTATATTTCCCATATATTTTTTTTTTTAATTTAGGGCTTCCAAAGTGGGGTAAACGTAAACCTTTTTTTCCGAAGTTTATTTTTAAAATTCATTTCCTGTCAAAAATATCACATGTCAAATATTGTATTAACCGTTGTTTTTTGTCGAAACTGAAAATTTAAATATCAAATTTCAAAAAAAACTTTACTTGATCCATAAAGTTATTTTATTCAAATTTATAAGGACGGACATTTTTAAACTAACAAGTTAATGTTCCAATATGCTACCTTTTTATTATTATTATTTTTATTTATTATTATTTTTGTATACATTCTATTAAAATGTTAGGTACTATAAAATTATTAGAAAAATATTCTAATTAAATTTAATTATTTCCATTTATACCATACCCTCGTTAGTTAGTATTTTTTTCGAGTTGTAATTTTATACTTTTATACTTTTTTTTAATAATTTTTACTTTTCACTAATTAATTATTCTTTTTACTTTTTATTCCACTTAATTTTACCTGTGATTTCAATCATTATGAAATTTATAACTATTGTTACAAATTCTTGATGTAAAAATGGGAAGTTGTTTTATGGTTATATTTCTTTAGTGTAATGGAATTTTCCGTTGAATTGTAGAAGGTTTTTTGGAAGGAACCTTGAAAATTATTATGAAATTAAAAATTTATATGAAAAAAATTTCCATTTTTTAATAAATTTGATGCAAATCCTTTAAAAGGATCTGACAGTACGTTTAATAGAAAATAAAATGCAATACACAGGCGTAGTGGTAAGGACGCTGCTTTCCTTGTGGAAAGTTACGGGTTCAAACCTTGGTCAGATTATATCTAATAAAAGATATCGTAAAATTATTTGTGTAATTATATCGTAATATAAAAAATATGATTTAGTAAAAATATATAATTAACTCTTGTGTTAGATAATAGATGGCGCACAAAATTGACATTTGTCTGTTCATAATCTTATACAATAGCTATAGTCGAATAATCAACGGCCTAGTGAATATTACGATTAAAGAAACCGAAGTTTAGTCTAAATAGACTTGGTGAATGCCCTTTACTCCTTAAAGGAGTGGAAAAGGAATAAAAAAATACAAATCGCAGTACTTCTCATTAACCAGTCTTTTTAGTTTTTATAAATTCATTTTTTAATTATTTAATTTATAATCGTCTAATTTCAAATTCTCCAAATTACAGTTTATTATTAAGTTTATTAAAGAATTAAGGCTCCCTCATTGGAAACCTCAAATATTCAAATTTTTAAAACATTTCCTATTAATTTAGGGCTCATATATTTAAATATTTACTTTAATTAATATAAAACATTGAATTTTAAAAATTTACTATTTTCATCTATTAAACTCCCATTCAATATAATATTTGTGTAATTTTTTATCAAAAAATCAAAATAAAATATATCTTTAAATAAAATATCAAATTATTTAATTATTTCTAGATAATTAAAAAGAATTAGGAAAACTGATAATAATCAGAATATAAAAAAATATAAAATAAAATCATCTTTTTATTAAAGAAGATCCTCATCTCACACTTATCAAATTAAAAATAAATTTTCGGTTTTTCTATTGAAAGTAATAATATATATTATTACATAAATAAATATATATTTATCAATACATATATAATTATTGAAATATGCATATATATTAATATTTTACCATTTATTCCTTTAATTTTTCTTTTTATATTTATACTTTTCTTATGATTTGCCAAAATTTATTGAATCATATCGGAAAATATTCAATAAATCACATCATAAAAATCACTTCTTAAATATATATGTATATATATATATATATATATATTATTTATAATTTATATACAAAATATTTGTATTATTTCATATATATTATAATATATAATATGGACTGTTTCTCTCATATTTTAATAGAAAGTAAAATCAAAAGTAGAAGAAATATAAAAAAAAAAATAGAAAAAAATGAAAACAAAATATCAATATAAAAAGTTTTTCAATAAATTTACAAATAAATTCATTTATAAATATATTATTGTATAATATACAAATACAAGTATTAAATATGTATATACAAATGTATAGGGTGTATATTATTTCTATCTATTAGATATTCGAAAATATAGAATTAAAGATTTTATATATAAATAAATTTAATTTAAAAAATAAACTGGACCTCTTAAAACAAATCTAGGGCTCTAGTAGATAATAGTAGTGGCCAAGTAGTAATCATAATAGTGTAATGGCCAAGTTACTGCAAAATTTAGTTGGTCTACTGCAGAAGGTTCGAGTAGCTGCCATACAACTCCTTCTTTTATATGAGCATTACACTACACCTAATATAGCTGCTATGTTAGAAATTTTGCCAAAGTAATTAATGTTTATAATAATAATGGTATAATGTTTATATAACGGTCATACGGGTATCCCAGAGTTGACACAGTCTACTCGACTATACTCTTTCTCGTTTTGTTTTTTATACCCGTATGACTATTAGTCAAAATGGTATAATAAATTTGCCATTACGTTTGTGACGCAGAGAAGGAGGAGGGGGTAGATATAAATTTATACTTATACAACATTCTGGCATTTTTCACAGATATGCAGTCGACCTTTTCTCCAAATAGAACATTTCACTTTTAAGGACCTTCAAACAGTTTTAACTTATGAAAATCCCACCATCAAATTTATCGTCAATTTTATTTAACGCCCCCTGTATTTATACCTACATCCTAATATTTTTCTAATAAATTCTAATTCCTTTACAAAAAAAAGGGATAACGAAAAAAATTGATGAAAAATACAAAAAAATATAAAAAACAACAAGTAAATACTTTTACTTTTCTTTTGATTATATATATATATATTCAATTCAATACATAACTTTGAAGCTGTAGAAAGTCTTAAATTTTTCTTAATTCGTTAAAAAGGAATAAATTATTGATATTGAAAATGCCAAAAGAGAAGGTTTCAAAATTTTGTTACAGAAATGTCTATCAAAGTAAAAGAAAATGCGAGAAAGAGTATAAAATATATTGTGACAACTCTAGGATATCCTAATGAACATAATATTAACATTATATCATCTGGTAATTACTTTTAGTAAAATATCAAGTACACAGCTTATTAGACTGATACTAAGTTATAATGAAAAGAAAATGTTAGTTGTATGACAGCTTTCGAACCCTTTCGGCAAAATGGCTGGATTTCAACAGCAAAGACGGTACTTCCATAAAAACGGATTTGTGAAAATTTCAGAATCCCAACTTCTTCAGCTTTCGAGTTGTCGAGTGGACAGAAAGGCGGACGGAAACACATAGCTAGATCGAGTTACATTTCGATTCAGATCTGATCCATACTTTTGAGACTAGATCCACCACCTCCTCTTTTACAGTATTACAAACGATACAGCAATTTTAGTATACCCTTTGACCTACGTCCATATACCGGTATGATAAGAAACTCCAATAGAAAAACTTAAAAAGAAAAAATAAAAATTTTACTTGACTCAACTTAAATTCAATGTCGTTTCCTCTATATTCATCCTTCATCTTTTTTTACACACGTATATTTATATTGTGTAGGTTAGAAAAAAAAAAAAGAAAAAAGTTTTTTTTGAAAAGAAAAAAAAAAAATTTTTTTTTAACAGAATTGAGAAATTTTGTAATTAAACACTTCATTGATTTCAGAATTATTAAAAGAATTTTTTTTCTTCTTTTTTATTTCATTTTGTTTTTTTTTTAGCGTTTGTATACCTACCAGTATTTATACTAAAATTTTGATACTGGTATGTCCTAGTGAAAAGAGACTGTATTTAAAGGAATGAAATAGGGTAGGGCAGATAGATGCAATGTTTCTAGTAGTACTTTAAAATTCAATACACGTCTTTTAATAACGTACTAATATAAATCTAAAAATTAACGAATTTCTTAAGAATTTATGTTACATTTGTTTTTTAATTAAGTTTGCATTAAAATATATTTGTATTGCATTAAATATATTCTGAAACAAGTTTCTTTTATTCAAGATGTATTTAATTAAATATTTTTATTACTAAATTTGCCCAAACATAAATAATATAAATGGCTACAATTCAAAAAATACATATTCTAAATAAATTTTAATTCATAATTATAGTATAAATTACTTTAATAAAATAAATATAATTTTAACTATCTCAATAACCTAGAAATATGCAACTGAGCCTAAAGATATGCAATAAGAGCCTAAAGATATGCAACTCGAAATCAAAAATAGAGTTATAAACAAGAGATTCCTTGTTGCGTAGTAGTTATGAATATGACTTATAAACTGAGGAAATGGAGTTTTGGTTGTCACACAGGTCTCTAGATCTTGGACGACCCTTGGAAACCTCGACATTTGTGAGAATTCAAAATAAAATATATAATATGAACAGATACAACATATTACTTCGTATTAGTTCGATTATATGTAATAGTATCGAACCCAAACCGGCTCTAGTAAACAATAGTGCAACAATTTAATTGACGTTATTATTATTATAAAAAAAACGTCGGAAACAGTTGATTGATTGATCTTTAAAAATATTTAAGTAAAAATTTCCATTTTAAAGTAAATCAAAATGTTATTTATTGAATGGTGCCAATTTCTTTTGAAAAGAAAATATCATTACAAATATTTCTTTGAAAAATTTTCCACTTAATATATGTATATTTTTCTATGAAAAATTTTATAATTTTATAAAATGGAGGTTTTGGTTTTCTTTTGAATCATTTACCAAGAACATAATTGGGTTAAATTTAATGGTTGTTTCTATAAAGAATTTTACTTTAAAAAATTTTTAAGTGTAAATCTACAATATCATCAGTTATAATTTACCAGTCAAACGATACATTTTATTAAATGTTAGTGGGTTGGTAGTATTTTTTTAAATGCATAGGGATTTTTTTACTTTAAGAAAGAAGCAAATCTTCCAGGTTCACCAAGAGAATCTAAAACACTCGTGAAAAAAGAAGCTTTTACAGACTACCAACTTTTGGATGTAAGAGTAGGGATGCTAAAACGATAGGTACAAATTCTTATTTCAATCAAAGATCGCAGGAAGGATTTGAAGGAATAAGTTGACCTTGGTTATGTTCATATATTCAATGAAATTTTTCACCCAATATTAAAACCGACGGTCAATATAAAAGTATAAAAATTAAATATTACTTTTATTGATTCAAAATAAATTAAAAAAAAAAAAAATTTCTTATTTTTTAAAAAGAAAAGAGAAAAAAGATTTAAAAAAAAAAACATAGCAGCTATATATAAAATATTGAAAAGAAAAGCTAATCCCATTTGTTTAACATACCTTTAGAAATATATATATTTAGGCAATATGTTTTTTATACATTTAAATTTTAATGCTCTCTAAAGAGATTCTACACAAATTAGGATTCTTCCAAGCGATTGATTATCCTTTGGTTATAAGCTTTATAAAAATAAAAAAAAAAACAGGATTCCTTTAAGAGGGAATTTTAAATTACTGAAAATCTTTACCAATATTAATATAATTTTCTAAAAAAAATAGTTCCAATAAATTTTGGATATTTTTGGGGATTGAAATTTAATGTGATAGTTCAAAATGGTTGATACTAGATTATCTGTTAAACTACACATTTAAAATTAAGCTTAATGTAATGATTATCTGAATCACCTTGGTAATCTTCTTTATATTAATCTAGAATTTATTATTTTTTAGAAAAGTACTTAAGTTTACAACTTATTGGAACTTTATTAGAAAATTCGCTTAGTTTCGAAAATTTCGTATTCTATAAATAATAGAGTTTAAAAGAAGTCACATTATGTTCCCCTTACCTATAATTGTGTCAAGTGCATTCCGTCCTTTTCAGCCCTCAATAATTTTAAGAAACCAAAGAAAATTGAGAAATTCAAAAAACTTCAATTACTTTTGAATAATCTGTGAGTTGAAAACTCAAATTAAAAATTGATATTGATTTATTCGTTTTAAATTATCTAGAACAACTTTTGTTTTGGTTTTAAATAGAAGAATGATTCATACTGCGTAAATGTGTAACTCCTTGACAGTATAGATAGCTTCAGAATAAAAATAGAAATTTGTTAACCTCTTTCGGCACAGCGTTCGGTAACGGTATTTATTTCCTGGACTGAAGCTTTTTAACAAAAGAATTTTCGAAATTTCGGAAACGTTTTGAACAAATATTGCCTAGAGTATAACAGCTGGGGTATAAACTTGCAGAGAATCTTTAAAAGCCGTCGTGTAATGTAGGATTTTTCTGGAGTTATGTATAAACAAAGTTCTTAAAATATCGTTCTGTAAGAAAGTTATATAAAAAATTGAAGATGCTTTTTACAACTTTAAACTTTTAAGGGATTTTAAGGGAGAAAATTTGCAATATCCATTGGTTTCTTTTTAAAAAAATTTTTTAGTACAAATCTTTCGGAAAAATATGTAGGTTCAAATACTGCATTTATTTGAGTACAAAAATTTATTTTATTAATTTAGTTAAAAAAAATTTCCGTAAATATTTACAGAGAATTAAAAAAAAAATTTATTTAAAAATTATTGAGATATTATGTACAATCAATTACAGACATTTAATAAAAAAATAGGAAAGATAAAATTAGAGAGCTGTTCAGCCAGATGAACGTTAAAAATTAAAAAGGAAATCAATGGAAAAAATTAAAAAATACAAAAAAAAAACCGGGAGAAAAAGAACACCAAAAAAACGGATTTTTTTCCTGAAGGACATTACAAAAAATAAAATTAATTTTTTTTTTTTTTTTTTCTTAAATTTGTATACATGTAAAATGTCTATAGATAGATATAGATATATATTATATAACAGAAACTTTATACATATATCGTGTGCTTGAATTTTTTTCTATTTATGCCACCATTCTTTGGATTCTATTTAAAAAAAAACAAAAAAAATTTTATTCAATATCTTAATTTTGAACCAAATTTCGGCTCTCTGTTTTTTTGTTTGTGCCTCCTTTAAAATTACAGTCGACAAAACCCAAAAATTAAAAAAGTTTTTTAACATTCATAATATATACAGAATTAAAATAAGATAAAAATATTTAAAAAATAAAGATACAAAAATAGAGATTGTTCTATATATATTGTAGGATAAAATCATTGTCAGAACAAAATCATTATTAGAGTAATCATGTAATAGAAGTTCTGAGATAAGTTCCCTAATATTCGTACAATTTTTGCAAATGCTAATTGTTCAGCTATGAGATTAACAAGCCAGTATATAATATTTCTATTATACACACATTAGGACTGGACGCCCTATTACGACACTGAGATATCATGAAAGTAAACGTGCAAAATAGAACTATTCGTTTTATAAATTACCCCAATTTCAGCGCCCATTGCACTTAGTCTTTGATGTCCAATTTTAGACGTCCCACGTCCTATTCTTTAGATATCTTAGAGGGACTAACACCTGTTCTAAAAAAATTAAACAAATAATACCACCACAAAAAATTTTTCCAACGGGAATAAAGAGAATATCAGATGCTCATTTCTCTACAATCGAACTATTAAGGTGGCGTAACATGTCTAATGAAATACGCAATAATCCTATATTCCTAAATTTCCTAACTCCAATTCCTTTCACATCACTACTATCGAAATTAAACTGTACACTTGTATCACAGGTCCCGCTCTAAAGTTTGGTTCAAAAAAGGTAGACCGTTCCGAAAAAAAAAATTAATAATTATAAAAATTTATGAATAATATAACTTCTTTTAAAAAAAAGTTTTATAACCCAACAGTATTAATTTAATAATAAAATTATTTAAAAATATTGAATTCCCAAAATGTTATCAAAAACTTAAAATCAATTTAATAATACACCACACTTGTTAAGAAATAAAAAAGACAAAAAAAAACGTATTTTTTTTTATAAAAGAAATTTCAGCACATGTTAAGTTTTTGATGAGCTTAATCCGTTCATCGGTTGAACATAGTACATATATATATATATATATATATATAGATTCTAACAAATGAACAGATTCATTTAATAATAAAAATTGAACTTCTTTTAACTGTCTGATGTTTGGGTTTTTTTTTCTTATGTCAAATTATATATCCACATGTCTAAATGTACATACATACATATATATATATAAATTCAATTTAAATTTTCATTTTTATATATAAATTTTATATATTCATTATTATATATATATATATATATATATTAAAAGAAGTATATATAATCTAAATAATATAAAATCTAGGTGATGATTTATAATTTTTTTTCAAATAAAAAAAAGAAAATTATTTCAAATAATACAAACGTACATAATATATAGTATGTGTAAGTGTTTGTTTGATTTTTATTTTTTATTTTTGTATTAACTAAAGGTCAAAGGATTTTCAAATATGTATATATTTCAAGTGTATACATAAATATTTATATATATATATATATACAACTATGATTACTAAAAATAATATATACAATGAAAAAAAAAGGACGATCAAATTATTATTCAAATAAAGTCAACAGATTGTTTCAAGGTTTCTATTATTAATTTATTTTATTTTATTTTTTACTTTTTTCTTATATATTTGATAAAGGAAAATCAAAAGTTTCTTTTTAATATGTATATGATATATATATGTATATAATATATATACATATTTTGTTTCATTCTTCAACACTTATAAATTGGGCTACACGAAATTTTCAAATTCAACCTCATAACAATTGATTTTTTTCGAGTTGGAGGTAAATAGACCCCCTCGTCTTTATTATTTTTGAGTAGCGAATTTTGATCTTATTCATTATTATGTTCTGCGAATTTGTCAAAAGTGTGAGTTCTAATGAAATTTATCATTTTTCTTAGAAATTTTATACTTTACCTTTTAACTTTGTTATATTTTATAATAAATGTTATAATATTAAAATAAATGTTTATAATAAATTATTTATAATAAATCAGATCACTCTTTTATAACTTGTTATTTATTTGGTAATTTCTATAAGTATAAACCTAATGAAGTGGTTTTTTTTAACGAGTTTAAAGCTACCATAAGTTGTTGAAGATAATGAAATTTAATAAATATTTAGTTTAATTAATTATTGTATGATTAGTGAACACTTCTTCTTCTTCTTCTATAGCTTTACAGTCTTTGATGAACCTGAGCTTCCGCTATAATTCTCTTCCATACATCCCGATCTTGTGCAACTCTCTTCCAATTTCTTATTCCTAAAATCCTTAAGTTATCTTCAACAGCGTCTAGCTATCGTTTTTTTATCTTCATTAGCGTCTAGCTAAACTGCATTTGGTGGAGAAACACTCTTTTTGTTGTTCTGTTATCCGGCATTCTTATAACATATCCTATCCATCTGAACCTTTGCGCTTTTATGAATCTTATTATGGTTTTATGTTCAGTCAATTGTTCAAATTATTTCTTGATCTGTCTGTACCATCTTCGTTTCTAACCGGTCCATATATTTTTCGAAGTATTTTACGCTCAAATATTTTCAGTTGTCTAGAATCTGCAGTTTTAAGCGTCCATGTTTCACATCCGTATGTTAGAACCGGTCTGATGAATGTTTTGTATAGTATATACTAATGTATAATAAATGGGTTGATTTTAAATATTTAATCATATGTTGATTAATTTAGTTTTTATCTATTTTATTTGACGAAATTATCAAAGAAAATTATTTATTTTATTCCGGGCATTGAACTA
This sequence comes from Dolichopus griseipennis, assembly GCA_963082915.1. Taxonomy (NCBI): domain Eukaryota; kingdom Metazoa; phylum Arthropoda; class Insecta; order Diptera; family Dolichopodidae; genus Dolichopus; species Dolichopus griseipennis. The sequence goes on from OY720445.1 coordinate 7,438,713, forward strand.
TGACGTAAAGTATCTGGAGAAATTCGCAATTTAATCAAAACTACATTTAGTTAAAATTATATCCATATGATAACTTTAATTGGAAATTTATGCAATTGTAAAAACTCTTGGTTTTATTTTATAAGTATTCAATTTGAAATCTGGAATTAATCAATTTCCTTACTAATGAGGAATAAAAATGAAAGACTCAAGATCCAAAAAATAAAACAGGCCATGCGTCAACTCTAGTTTAAAATGTCTTATGGACATTTTATGAAATTAAACAATTTCAGTTCTATAATATTCAAAACTAATAAAAAAAGCTTCTATTCTGTTGCATATTTAATCTGAATTTCGTAAAATGAAATGTCATAGCCAAAGAAAAAAAACAGGCCATGCAAAAACTAGTTTAACAAAACTAATGAAAATTTTCAACTATTTTATTGATATAATATTTTTAAAAGAACGTTGATTATTTCTTAACTTCTTCAGTCTTCACTTCTGTTAAATATTTAATCTGAATTTCGTAAAATGAAATGTCATAGCCAAAGAAAAGAACAGGCCATGCAAAAACTAGTTTAACAAAACTAATGAAAATTTTCAACTATTTTATTGATTTCATATTAATAAAAAAATGTTGGTTATTACTGAAGTGAATAAAAAATAACGAATTTAAATATGTACAAATTGGTAATTGATTCAAATTATTTTCAATAAGTTTATATTAAATTTTTCTAATTATTAATAAAATTTATAAAAGCATATATGTATAGTATTGATAAACATTTTAGATAAATTAATTTCACTGCATTTATATTAAACATTAATATTATTTACATAATTATAATATTAATTTCCTGTTTCAAAAAGTTTTTTTTATTAAATATTGTATTAGTTACTTTCTATTTATTTATAATAAATATGCAAATTTATTCCAAAAATAAATTTTCAAACTTAAATTTTTATATTATAAAGTATTGTAAAAATTAGGTAAAAAAAGTTTTTAAAAACATTTTTTTATTACAAATGAAATCATTTAAATCAACTTTTATCACGTACAAATACTATACATTATGTCAGTGTTAAAACACTATTCTTTTCTCTTAATAAACAATTAATTTAAAAATTGTAGAGGAAACAGACAAAAATTAAGTATGTACGTTTTATTTTTCCAATATATTAAAACCATATATAAAAGTATATAACTTATTAATTATAACATACATAATACAAATCAAATACAAAATACAATACAATTCACTAGAAAAAAAAACAACTTCAATTAAAATAAGGTTATTTAATCATCAAACCAAACAATTAATAACATACAATTTAAGCTTAAAACTATTATCTATTTACATTAAGATACAAAAATAAATATCAGAGATACATTTTGAACATGATATCGTTATATATGTATCATCTTGTATACAAAGTATAAATAAGAATGATATAATAAAGGTAATATAAAAAAAAAAACATTGTATATTTTTCTACCTATTGTATTGTAAAAATCAAAACTTTCAGTTTATTGAGTCAAATATAAAACTATTAAATAAGATAAGATACAACAAATAAAACATAAATATATATCTTAAAGATTCAAACTCATATCCAAATTTGCAAAACTGAATCTTTGGCAAAATTCCAATTGTTTTCAAAAAATTAAAAAAAAAACTTTGAAAAGAAAACTATAAGTTTTATATTTAAAATATCATTTTACAAACAAGTATCTTTCATCATAAACTATAACATTATATTGCAATTATACTATACATGTATAACTGTTATACAATATTGTATCTTTATATGCATTTTATTTTTTAATACAAAATACTTTCAATAGATAAAATATATACATACATATATTTAAATGAAATATTCATGATATATTCCGGATATTTAAACAAAGACTCTGTATATGAGAACAAAAAAAAAATGCAAAAAAATAAAAAGGAAATATATTGTTGATATACAACAAGGACATGCAACATACAACTAAATATTATGCTTTTAGAAAACAATTCAACATCAAAAAAGAAAAAAAAAACACAACACCTACAAAATCAAAACTAAATTGAAAATATTGACAATATACGATTATTGTTCAATGTTTGTTTTAGAAACTAAAAAAAAAAATGAAACTTATCAGAAAATATGAAAAAAATAGAAAACTAGGCAAATATATACAATGAAATTAAATAAATATGCACAAGTTTTGCTGATCAAAAGTCTAGAAAAAAAATACAAACTATTTAGAAAAGTGTATCTGCACAAAAAAAAGGAAACGGCATTTCATTTTTGTAAAAGCAACATAAAAGAAACGAGATAATAGTTATAGATATAAGTAGGAACAATGTAGAATATAGTGATAAAAACAGAAATAATATACAAAAAAAAAATAATCAAATCAAGTTTTATTTTATCAATAAATATAATAGAAAACAAATTGAAAATTTGTATATGAAGTGTTTCGATTATAGGTAGCACATTTATGAATCGAACTTTTCTATATTATAAAAGAGAATTAAAAATTGTTTAAAAAATTATAATGAATGGAATTGTAGATAACAGATATACTAATCGTAATTAGTAAAATAATAATTAATAATTTAATATAAGAGTTTTAATTAGATCAAATACGGGTTGTAGAAATCACGAATAATCGAAATCATAAATAAGCAACTACTTGAAATTCTTTGGTCTTATACTTTTTTTCATTAACAGTTAAATATTTTTTGCATATTAACAGGCCGGGATAAATGTATTATTAAATTATATCCCATTAGCGGGTCTGCTATGAAATTGGATTTTTTTAAAATTCAACTCATCAGACTTTGTCATTTAGTTTTGTTTAATTCTAATCCCAAACCAAATTGCGTTAGACTCCACCGATTAACATATTTTTCTTATTAATAAATTATTAGACAAATTCAGATGCAATTCAAAACTCAACATTTACTTAATACAATTTTATGTACATATAAAAATGGGTACATGAATTATTAAGCATGTTGAGTAGGTACATTGTAGAATGTTGGCAACAAACACGTATTTCGATTTAAATATAAACAAAGGCTGTAAAACAATATAACATAGCTTAGCAACATTATTTAAAAATATGTATACAAAAAAGTTAATAGATGAATAAATAGATCATTATTGAAACAAAATAAATCTATAAAAAAATTTCAAATATTTTATTAACAAACATATTTATCGAATTTAATTTTAAAAATTTTAAATTTAAACAAATACGTAATTAAATAAAAAAAAATATTAATTGAAATTAAAAAAAAACATTTCACTAAGAAGGGATTTGAACTAACGACCCCAACATTTTATCAAATTTAAAACATACAAAATGTAGACTACAAAACTTATTTATTTTCAAATTTTTAAGATACAACAAGAAATTATATAAGTCATTTTTTTTGTGTATCTATTACTAGAATTGAAACATAATCTGTGTAATACAAAATATAACGGTTGCTATTTTATTTAAGAAAATGGTATTGATATACAATATATGTATATATGAATATAATGAAATTATAAATAGTTCTTAATTAGAACAAGTTTTTTTTCAATTGACCTTCCGTCATTCTGCGACAAAATATATATTTGTAATATAGAAGTAGTATTGCTAAATAATACCTTATTTTGCATTGAAACAAAATATCAAAATTTATTTAAAAATATCAGTTACTTTTGATGATATTTCATTTGACTTTTAAACTTTCTTTACCATTTACAAAATTTTTTGGATGTTATTTCATTTTGATATATTTCACACACCATTTTTACTTTTACATGCTATTTCATATTTTACACTAATGACTAAATTATAAATTTCTTCTTATACCACCATGTCCTTGTATTTTTTCCCGAATTATTTGTTATTTGAATCGGTATTTAACATTTCTCATAATATGACCTACAATAAAAAAACAGTTAAATTAGTACATAATATGTATATATTTTTCTTTCTTTATAATTGTTTATTCAATTAAATTTATTTTGAAATCACAGCCATTTATATACCAAGCCATGCATACATTTAAAAAAAAAAAAACAATTAGTACAATGTCAAATAAATTTTTGATTTGTTTTTTTTTTCTAGAAAATTAACATTAAAAGTCCTTTTATCAAAATTTCTGAGAAGTTAAATCCTTTTTTTATATTTCGAAAATTTAAGTACTTTTTATATTTCGAAAGTTGAAACTATTTTATTATTATTTCGAATTTACGTTTTTTCTAATTATTCTTCTCTAATTAATAATATTTAAATTTTCCATTTAAATTAACTTTTTTTGAAATACTTTGAAGAATTTTGGTATGTGTATAAAATATATGTATATATACATATATATTTATAAACATTAAAATTTTATTTAAATTATTTAAATATTTTAAATAGGATTTATTATTCTTTAAATTAATCAGTAAATACCGAAAAGTACTTAAAAACAAGTATTCTTAAGGAAGATTTAGTTTTTATTCATTTATTTCTTTTGTTTTTAATAAATTTTTAAATTTAAAAAGGCCTTTTTTATTTTAAATGGACGACAAGTACCTGTACAAAATTTTTTTTAATATATCCATACAGTTCCGATCCCAAAACGTAAAATGCTGATCACAAATTAATTTAAGTCTTTTGACTTCCCAAAAACAGATTTTTTCATATTATATCTAAGGGTGCGTTTATGTTGGAGCTGCGATAAGTGATAAGAGCGTCGATAAGAGCATCGATAAGAGCATAGAAAAAGCTATGCTCTTATGCAGTGTTTATATTGGAGCTTCGATATAAGCGATGTAGAATAAAAAATAATATTATTTATGGTTGTTTTAGATTAAAAAAATAATATTTTGTATGGTTGTTTTAAATTTATGTGGTAATATTCTTAAAATAAAAAAAAATAATAAAAAAATTAAAAAAACTTTTAAGAATTAAATATAATAAATATAATAAAGCATAATTATAATTTTTTATTTATTGAAAGGGGAAGTAATAATAAAAAAATATTAAATTGAAAAAAAAATTAAATTATATATTTTAAAAAATTATTTTATAATTATAAAAAATTAAAAAAAAAAATTATACAAAAACAAATAAAACAAAAAATATTTTATTAACAATAAAAAAAAATTTTTATTTTATTACATTATTAAATGTATATTTGCACCTCCTTGAGAGTTTGTATTAAAAAAAAAAATAAACAAACGAAAATAAAATTTATTTAAAAAATTACAATAACAAAAACGAGAGCAAAACATTTATTTAAAAGTTTTGATCATCGATAAGAGCGTAGAAAACTGAATAAAGAGTTTTCTATGCTCTTATCGTTTATCGATGATCAAAGCGATGCTCCAACATAAACACCTCTATTTAAATTATGTATATAGTTTTCTTCGCTATGCTCTTATCGATGCTCTTATCACTTATCGCAGCTCCAACATAAACGCACCCTAATAGAGGCACGCATCATTCAAAAATTATAACTCTCAAATTTAAGATATTAATTTTCAATTTAACGTTTTATCTCTACTTATTTCAGTTCTTAAGATTCAGTTCCGTTATTTTGCTTAAATAGTGATTAAAAATGAAGTAATCCAGTTAAATGTTCAAACTTCTATGACCAGAACTACTATACAGATATATAATTAAATATTTAGAATATTTTCAGGATTCTTTAAATACCCTTAAAATATATTTTAACTTAATTTTTGTTTTTATTATTTTTCTAAGTTTTTTTTTTTATACCTATGCATACTTATATAATTGTTGAAGTTTAGAATATATATATATACATTTTTAAAAATATATAATTTATTTAAACATTAAAAAAATATTCCCTTGCATTAAAATTTATTCAATAACAAAAATAAAACCAAAAAAAAAAAAAAAATAAAATCCTTCAAATAATCTTGATAATCCATTAGATATTTTTTTGAACTTTCTGCAATTTTAGCAGACAACTGAAGGCATTTTTTTTTTTTTTTAAAAAAAAGAAAATCTTTATTTTTATTAGATTTTTTTTTTAGAATATATTAATTATTTATGTATATGTTTTACTAAAATATATATATATTAAGTACATATCTATAAACATGTTTTGTTTTATTATACATAATAGATACGTGTACCTTACAATAAAAGTATATATATAATCTGTTTCTTGTTTTTGGTTTTGATATCCAAGAAATATAAATAAAACAGGTACAGATTTTCAAGGACATTGAATAAAAAAAAAAAAAAGGAAAAGTAAGAAAATCCTTTTAAAAAATTAACTTTTATTTTTCAAATGCGTCCAGTTCCAGTTTTTTTTTATATTTTTAAAAAAATTTTCTTACCTTTTACAAAACAAAATAACAAATTAAATAGACTTAAATTTTTTATATGTTCCACCTTCTTTATTTAATTTTGAATATTTCTAATATTTGTGTCAAATCGGTATAATCGACTTGTGGCAAACTGGCATAGATTAGAATAGACTCTTAAAGAATTGAAATGTACCCAATTAAATTTTTCAGTTAAAATTTTAAAACTTATCTGAGAATAAACTAAAAAATTTAACGCCTAGAAGTATGCAATTTCTGTTCATTACTATATTACATAAAATATTACTGTTATTTGATGAAATGTTAGCAGGTTTTAAGTTTTAATTTAAGTAGTTCGTAAGTTTTAGTTCATAAGTTTTTATATAAAATAAAATGTATATCAAATTTTGGTCTTTGAAACAATTTTCCAAAAATAACTATTTGTAAAAAAAATTTCATGTAAGAAATTCTTAACAAATAAGAATATTCGTAATGTTAATTCACAAAAAAACTAAAAAGATTAAACTATAGTGTTTAAGGTTTTAGTCGTAAAATAAAATTAGAATAAATATTAGTTTTGTAAGCTTTTTTTACTAATTGTAAATTAAAAGAAATGAATAAAATAAAAAAAAGTTAAAACAAAAAAAAAAATTTGATGAAATGTTAGATTTGAATAAAAATTTTAGCTATATGAAAGAAGTTCCCAAAATTTAAATGAAACTTTGTCTGCGCTTTTCATATGTAAAAAGTCTTCAAACTTTGGTAAATTTGAGACCTTTTTCTATATTTTATGGAGTTTTAAAAAAATTGTATTTTTGCATGAAAAAAGTCCCCATCTTTCTTACTGACATATGAAAAATGTCCCATTTCTTAAAATAACTTCCTGAAGGAAATCTGCTCATCGGGGTTCTAATATTTCATTTGTAATTTATGTTCGAAGAAAAATTGAAGATTTTTTTAAAAAAAGTATAAAATAAAATAAAAAAAATGAAGATGTACTTTTTCTACCATAATTTCAATCACAAGTACACTAAAGTATAAGAGATTTTTTTACTTTTTCTTATTTTTAAAATATTTTTTTTTTATATACGGTCTTGTTTATTAAATAAATTCTAGAATTTAATACCTCCAGCAAAGTTTGAGTTCTTGAAATAATATATATGTATATACCATTTTTATATATTTACATTTTTTCATATTATATAATATACTTATTTATACATACACATATAATAAAATCTATATATTTGTTTTATTTCTAGTCATCTGAGGAAAAAATTTCTGTATCAAATTTACAAGTAACAGATGAACAAATTAAATCGAGTGGTGCTAGCGGTGGTGAACCAGAACGTGGAAATTGGACTGGACGTTTTGATTTTTTATTATCATTATTAGGATATTCAGTTGGTTTAGGAAATGTATGGAGATTTCCATATCTTTGTTATAACAATGGAGGTGGTATGTAAATTTTATTTTAAAAAAAAAAATTGATTATTTATAAATATATTTATATTTTATGTCATTATTCAATCAAATTTAAATCAATTGACTTGAATTTCAAAGTATTTTTTATTTAATCAGTTAGAAAAAAAAATTTTAAAATAAAATTTGAATATTTAAAATGGTTATAAATATATGATAATAAATTACTTATCTTCTAATCAATAAGTTTAGAACTGTACATATTAGAGAAGATCGAAATTTGACCGTTTTATTACAAGAATTTAACTTTATTCTAATTTAATATTCCAAATACCTAAAATGAAATAATAGAAGTTAGCTTTAGTTACTGGTCGAATTGGTATAATCGACTCGTGGCACAATCGTGGAAGAGACTCTAAAAGAATTAAAATGTACCCAATTAAATTCTGAAGTTAAAAATTTAAAACTTTTCTGACAAAAAAGTAATTAAATGCTTATAAGTATGCAATTTTTGTTCATTATTATATTACATAAAATGTTACTGTTATTTGATGACATGTTAGATTTCCATTGTTCAATATTTTAGATTAAGGGCGTTTTGAGGACCCTGGTGTCAATTAAGAACATAATAATAATTTTTAGAACATGTTAGAAAGAAATGATCTAATTCTTTAGAGAATAGAAGGAGATCCCTTCACATTCCTAGTCTTATCTAGTTAAAAAAAAAAAATCTCCAAGTTCATTGAAAAATTCCTAAAAATTGAGAAAAATCGATTAGAATAAAATTGTTTCCTTTGAAAGTCAAATTTAAAAATTTTAAGGAATTAAAATTGTATTGAAAAGGAAGCAAGTTGTATATTGGATGCGTATAAACTATAAACCATCAAAGAATAGCTTTAATTTAAAATTTAAGTTATAAAAAAAATAAAAAAAAAATTGAAACAAAGTTACAAAACTAATAATTTCAACCCTTTCAGTCGGGCATACTGTAAATTTATGTATATCATTACATTCAGATATCTTACAGATATTTTTTTTATGTAAATTTTTTATTTCCTTTAGGTCTATAATTTAAACAAACTTGACAACATATCATTATTTGTTTATTATGTATGTAATTTACGAAATTTATAAGCTTATTTATAAGGGAATCTATATGAAGATCAATTTTCATTATAAACAGTCTATAAAAATAAACATGTACGAGTACTTATAATAATCTAAAACTACAGATATAATATATATTTATACAATATATGTAATATGGGTATAACTACTTTAAATAAATTAGAATAATTTTCAAAAAGAACTTTAAAAAAGTTTTATTTAAAAGATTTTTAAATAATTTTAAAGGATACGCAAATATTTTAAAATCGAATCTATCAAAGCAGGACTGATTTTAAAATCTCATCTGTTTTTATAATCACTGATTAAAAAATTTCAGTTATAAACAATTCCATATTATAATTCCATTTTCCATTGCATATTTTGTGGCGTTAAAAACTGTTATACATTCGTTATTAAAAACTTTTAAGATTTCAAAAATAAAAATTCATAAAATAAATGCTTTAAATTGTTTTTTAAAATATATTTAGTTATTTAATTAAGTATTTTTAATTTATTTTTTGTATATTTATATATTAAAAATATTTTAGGAGCTTTTTTAATACCATTCACAATAATGTTGGTTATTGCTGGTTTACCATTAATGTTTATGGAATTATCATTTGGACAATATGCAGCATTAGGTCCAGTTGCAATATATCGTCGATTTTGTCCATTAATGCGTGGTCTTGGTACTGGAATGATAATAGTATCAGCAATTGTTATGCTTTATTATAATTTAATTATTGCATGGACGATATTTTATATGTTTGCATCATTAACAACTGAATTGCCATGGCAAAATTGTGAAAAAGATTGGAGTACAGAAAGTAAGTAAATTATTATTTTATTACTATAATTTACAAATAAATATAAGACTTCTAAAATAATATTGATAATTATATTAAAATTCAAGAGTCTTTCAAACAATATATTCATAAGAATCCTCAGATTTTCTAACATTATGTAATTTGTTATTTGCAAGGTATAAATACGAAAAATATACAAATGTAATTAAAGTTTTTTTTTACTAAGGGAGGAAAAGATCTTCAAAAGGCACCTGCAATCCTTATCCCCCAGGTAGTGTGAGATTTCTACTCAACTAAAACAACCTCCCACGTAGCCAAAATAATGGGGGTTGCTAGCGCAGTATTATGGCTGAAAAGAAGTAGCGACAAGACATAAATATAAATGTCTATCAAGGGTTGAATAGGCAACCCAAGAGGTATAAGTTGACTTCCTTCTGGAATTTTTCTAGATCATATGTATTGGGAAACACATATAGGTGATAGGTAATGTGTTCCACAATTTGGAGATGCGACTTAAAAAAGAGTTCCTAAATTTCAGAGTTCTTGTACTAAAGCTCTCTTTTGTATCTTATCCAGATATTGAAGAGCAAGGCTGGGTGCTCCACAAATTTCAGAGAATTATACTCAAGTCTTGGCGAATGTGGGTTTTATAAATTTAAAGTAAATTTGGAGACGCAATTATTTCCTACTCCTACTTAAGAATCATAGGCATTTCGCGGTATCCTTTGCGAACGAAATTAAGTGGTCGTTCCACGAAAGTTTTGCGTTTATTTCCATACCTAGTTCTTAATGATTCGGAGTTTTAAATGCCCACATTACCAACGTGATAAATAAACTTTCTCAACTTACTTATGTAATAATGTTAGTTTTTCTTAATTATCATTATATGATAATAAGTTATTATATAACTACAGAATCTATATATATATATACATTATTAGTTTATTCAACTAAATACCTTTTAATTATTTTTGAAAACGGGTGGACAAAGGATAACCTAAATATGACACATTTTATATCCTTTCACATTATACATAATATTCCACTTATATAAATGTTTTTTTATTTAAAAATTATTTAAAAAAAACAAAAATTAATTTAAAATAAACCTTAATAAGGAAAATCGTGATTTCCATAAAATTTAATAATAAACAAAATAATAAAAACCCAAACAAAAAATGTCCTTTCAACACACTTTCGTATTTATGTTTTTTTTGTAATATAATTTGGTTTTAAAACCCAAAATAATTTTTTTTTTGTTTAGGTTCTATTTTAATTTTGGTTCTAAATTAAATTTATTTTAATACAAATTGCAAATAATATAAACTAAGTATAAAAAAACAATCTTTAGATAAAAATAAGAAAAAAAGTGTAAATAAAAACAAAAAATTCGACATCTTCTCATTATATCCATATAATCTAAATAATTTAAAATTATATGTATGCGAATATGTATGTGTATAGATTTAATGCAAAAAGAATGCTAATTTAGGATTTTAATAATCCCTAATCTAATAAAACTATAATAGGACATTAGGATTTTAAAAAAATAGATGAAAATCTTAAGTCAATGTACTATTTGTAAATATTATATTAATTGTAGGGTACACCTGACAAATTCAATTAACAGTTACACGAATTTAAAGTGGCGGCTTTTCAATCGAAGAACATTGGGTTCAAACCCGGTCGGATCATATCTAATAACATAAATAAATAAATAAATAGTTACATGAACTCGCACTTCAACTCATCACAAATTTCAGAAACACTTTCAAAAACACTACAGGACAAAACTACCTTTTACCATATTTCAAGTTCCTACCTTTTTCAATTTTAGCAGCTACAAATATTCCACTTCCACAAATATAAAGAAAAAATGAAAGAACACTCTTGTATCAAATTTCAACTTTCTATCTTTATGAAGTTCCAACAAATGCTTATTATTTATTGGAAGGTGTGTGGAAGATACTTCCATAGCCACGACTCTATTTCATACTAAACCTTAATGTGCATTTATATTGGAGCATAAGTGATAAAAACATCGATATGGGCATATTGTAAATAATTATATACATGATTTTAATAGAGGTGTTTATATTGGAGCATCGCTTTGATCACCGATAAACAATATAAAATTCTCTACGTTTTATGCTTTTATCGACGCTTCTATCACTTACCGCCGCTCCAACATAATCGCACCCTTAGAGACCTAATATAATAGAACAGAACACCTTGGTACCAAATTTCAAGTTACTATCTTTATTAACTTCGAAAATCAGCATTTATATCTTAGGAGGTGTCTAGGAGGTACCCGAACCATCATTCCACTTGATTTCAAACTCCAGGGACACAAAATGAATAGAAGGGATCACTCTTGTACGAATTGATCCCCTTTGGTTTCGGGGAGATGCTCGTTTGGCCTTGGTTTAATCAAAATCTGCCATAATCCGAACGCATGGTCCAATTTTACCCAAATTGCCATTTTTTGGTTATTAGTAAACTAGTGTATAAATTTCATCCAGATAGCATAATTATTACTTTTGAGTTATCAAACATACGGACGAAAAGACATCGTTTTATCGACTCAGGAAGTGATGCTGATCAAACATACTTTCCATATCTAGCTTGTAACCTTTCGGTTAGTTACAAATAATGTACCAAATTTAATATACCTATACCTACATTAGGTGAAATAAAAACAAATCATAAATCTTTAAAATACCTAATACGCCACTGGCTTCAATTATCCAAACCTTCAAGATTTGAAAAGCTTAAAGCTTTAGCAGAGGAATTTTTAATCAGAGGTTAATATCAAAATTCAAGAATGATTCAATACATGATTTATGAAATTACAATACTACATTGATGAGTACAAATAAACTATTTTAGAAAATCGAGCGTTAGTTAAAGGTACCAAACTATTAATTAGTATCATTTTGTTTTGTATATGTATTATATACAATCAATTATATATATGTAAACACTATCGGATACTTTTATACATTTTGGTATATTTTGTATTTCTGTATTACCATTTTACCCTTTAGGTTAAAGACCCATGAAATTTTTTTACAATTTATTACAATTTTCTTTAAATAAAAAATAAAGTCAAAAAACAAAATAAGATTAAAATTAACAAAATTAATTCAAAAACAGGGTAACTATAATTAATTTTAAAAATTAATGAGATATTTATTGATTTAATTTTTTTTTCTCAAATTAAAATTTAATACATTTATTTGTTTTATTTACAATCTGAAGTAATATTAAACGAACTAAAAAGGTATTTATATGTATATACTTTATATATATACACATATATATATACATATAAACCCTTATAAACTGCAAATTCTTTCTACTTATTATTCTTCTCATTACCTTTAATAAAAAATTTTAATAGATTTCGGACATAAATATTATAGATACTATAAAATTGTTGGATCTTTCGGATAAATATGTTTATATGTATTTAAAACCATTGAAATTCTGCTGGAAGTATCATTTTATAGCATATTTTAAATTTTAGTATAAATTATGACTTTTAAAGAAGTTTAAAAATATTTATTTATTTTTATATACAATTAAACACCCAATAAGATGATACTAATATTTTGTTATATTACTTGAAGCAAAAGTCACTATTAATAGAAAATTAATCTTATGGTATAATCAAACAATTTAAATCTAAATTAGTAAATACATATATAATGAAAATTTATTCCCAGATTAGTTTTTAAATATTGTATACTAAATTATTTCAAATATTTACATAAATTAAAGAGAAAGTTGTTTAAAACTTTTAATATAGTCTACATAGAATGCTATTTAGTAATAGTTTCTTTGAACTGTGGCTTAGTGGTTAGGACATCGGTGTTTTAATCGACGGGCCTTGGGTTCTAACTATATGTGGATTATATGAAAAAAAAAAAATATAATTTATAATTTAAATTACCTACCCCATGTGAAAAGGAAATGCTAAATCACTTGCTTTTAACATTGTATGTGACAGGAGACTGTTTATAAATAAATTAATAAGCAAATGTCTATTGATTTGTGATTATGGTGGAAGTTATTTGGGATTTCTGGATTATGGGGGATGGAAAAAATTGGATGGGATATTTAGAATAAAGATGTAAATATCCTTCTTAAATTTAGCTAAATCGTACATATATACATTATCAACTTTGGGAAGCACATTGAATTTACATGACTTTTATAAAACAATTTTCAAAATTGAAAATTTGGTTAAATAGACAACTAATCCAAATAAACGTAAGACATACAACATATTAACTTTATATGTGTATACGTTAACGTCTGCGGTCGTCGCATTATTTTTAATTTGATGGACTTCCTTTAAAATATATCAGCAATATTGACAGCCGCTTTACTTTATAGATTCTTATTTAACTGTAATAGTAGAGTTAGTACCATATACTGTCAACTCAAACGACATATGAACTTGAATACCAATCAGTTTAGGTTTGTTTATTAGTTTTTAAAACATGAACAGAACAAAACAAGAAATGACAGCAAACAATTAAACGTCAAACACTTTAGAACTATTTAGAATAACCTAAAATACAAAATCTTTCTGTTCTACATTTTTCATTTTTCAAAATTGACAAATAATTTTTTATCTATTTTATTAAATTTAAACATTTTTATTTATTTTTTTATAAAAATGTTCAATTTTTTAAAATTTATTTTATAATTTAATTCACTTTTCTTAAAATTCTCTACCGCCATTTTACCAAAAAAAAACAAATAAAACTTTTTAAACAATTGTCATAATTAAAAAATAAAACATCAACAAAAATAAGTTGTTTCAAACTGTTCTGAAAAAAAAGTAGAACAGAAAAATGTTAACTTAAACAGTTTAAAACAACTAATGAACACAATATTAGAACATTTTCGGACAAAAAAAAAACATCGTTCTAAAACTAATGAACGTCAAAACCTGTACTTTTCTACTCTAGGTTGTTCTAGGTAGTCCCAGAACTCCAGTGTGTCATGTCACACTGATTACAACTTTTGTCTACCGTTTTAATGTTATTTTAAGGTTGATAATTATTAAACATATCTTATAAAATAAATATCTGATGTTAAAAAAGTATTAGCTAATAAATATTTTTATGTAATATTTATTTATTTAAATTTAATATATAATACATATTTATACTTTTTTAATTAATAAATACCTTTACATAATTTTTAATTAAGATTATCTTTCTTCAATTCATTTAAATATCTATTTTCTCTCATTATATAAATTTTGACCTATTTAAATTATTTTCCATAATTAACAGATTGCAAAAAAAAAACAATATTATGATAAGAATTTAATTATAAGAAAATATTTTAGTTTTGTAATTAAATATAAGGATTTTAAATTTTCTAGAATATTTTAAATACTTAAAAATAAGTTTTATTGGAGAGTAAACAAACCAATTTTCAAGTAAAACAATTAATAACAGAAAGAAACAATTATAATTTCATTTAATTAAAAATATGAAAAATCGATTAAGAACTTTTTTACAAAATATTTTATCCAATATAAGGCGGCGAACACACTCTACTCTCTCACGGAACTTGCTTTAGTGAAAGTTTACTCGCTAGTTTGCTTTTTTGAGTTGTCACTCCTCCACCACATTTATTTAAATTTTACATTTTATTAAAAAATTTAAATTAACTGTAAAGTTGTATATTAAGGGGTCTATTGCGTGAAACAGTTATCACTTATCAAATTGTTTAATTAGTTAGGGTTCTTTATTAATCAAACTTGATTTGGTTTTTAGTCAAATATTGTTTTGGTTCAACAAAAATTTATTAAAGCAATGATTATTGGTTTTTCTGATTAGTGATAAGTTGTTGTTGCAAAAGGGTCCAGTTTTCTAGTTAATTATCAATTCCAGTTACTGAGATCCAACTAATAACTGTAGATGTTAATTTTTACTTCACAGCAATCGTAAGTTAATTCTTTATTATAGATTGTTAAGATTGTGAATAACAGTTATACCGTTGTTTTCCCGTTATGTAAGAAATAAGAATAAAGTTCATTCTTAAGTTTTTTAAACAATTTATACTTAATTCACACAATTTCGCATAAATTTTTAAAACTATTACACTTGTTGTTGTTGTTTAGACGGGGAGGAAAGCAAGTCTCCTTTACACCTAGGCCTTGCGACCCGTTGTGCACCTCTGCTCTCAGAGTCGCTCGTAATACTTACAGCGCCTCATTGAGCCATTACACTTACTTAATAATAAAATTTTTTTTATTACACTTTACACTTACTTTGTTGTTGTTTAGACGGGGGGGAAAGCAAGTCTCCCTTACACCTAGGCCTTGCGGCCCGTTGTGCACCCCTCATTAAATACTTTATATTTATTTATAACTACTATATTATTTATTTTGTTTATATTATATATTTGTATATTTATATTATATTTGGTCACCATGGGGATTCATAAAGAAAAATTATTTTTCAACAATTTTTTTTTTTAATTAAATATTGTATGACCTGACCGGGAATCGAACCCGGACTCCCTCGGTTAATAAGCCAAATGCTTACCCACTGCACCACACACTACAGGCCCCCACACTTACACTTACTTAATAATGAAATAAATAATTTATACAAAACGTTTCCCAGTGAAGTTTCCTAAAATATCAAGGACGAAAAACTAACGGATAATTGCATTGATGTAAAATTTAATATTTAATATAGATATGATATTAGAATACCGTGTTTTGTGACAAAAATATTTTATTTTCAAAAATACAAACACTGTTACCAGATACAATTTATAAAAAACTATTTTTATTTTACCTATTAAATTTACCTATTTTTCTTCCTTCTTCCTTTTTTTTTTATTTACTAACTTTTTTTTTAATAGCATTACATTAAAAACACCTTATGTATCTTATTTATACACTTATACATATATATATATATATTATATATATATATATATATATATATATATATATGCAAGCGTACATGTTTCTATTTGATTTATGTACATATACTTGCAATGTATACACAGAAGCCTAAGCTAATAGAAAATGTAAACTTAGAGAAATTGGTGCCAAAAGAAAAAAAGGATTAGTAAAAAATAATGGAAACTATAAATTACAATAACTACTTCTCTCTGTTAGTGAATATACATGTTTCTTATGCTTCCAATGTTTTTGGTCCTATTTTTCTTTATTCATAGTGAGTGTTTGTTAAAAAAAAGCATAGATAATAATGATTCTATAACCTTGAATTTGGACAAAATTTATTTTTGCATTTAGAACATATGTAAAAAATAACATTTATTTTTTGTGCTTTAATATAGGTCACTTTTTTTTTTAAATTTTTTCTAATATTTTTATACATACATATTATGCACAAACATGTAGATGTTTTATACTATGTTATGGTATATACATAAAATCAATAAAATGTTAAAAAACATTTTTAATTCATTTCTTGTGTCTAAAATGTTTACAAGAAGCAATCCAATCACTAATTAAAAAATTATATTAATTTGTATTTAAATTAATAATTACAAGGTATAAAGGCTATTAATTAGATTTTTAAATCTGTTTTAATATATTTAAAAAAATTGTTTTTGGTTTCATAATTATTGCAAACGAAGTTCCTCTAAAAACCACTGTACTTCTCCTAAAAGTATGCAACGATTTGCGCCTACTATTATCTCACTTCGCGCCTATTATTCTGGAGTCCTTCCAAGAAATTTAGCTTTTATTTAATTCCAATGGAATTAAAATTATTTTATATAATTTATTCAAGAACAAAATTATATTAAAATTTGTTTTGGATTTAAATTATTTTAAATGTTTATGAATTAGTTTCATTTCAGTTTTTAAAACTCACAGTGTATTTTCTGGAAATTTTATATAAATAGTAAAACATTTTGATATTAAAAATTAAGACTATGCTTCACAGGAACATTTCTGAATAAAAAAATTAAATAAATAATGTAATAAACTTATTTTTAAAAAAAATTTGCTTCAAGGTAAATTTTTTGCTTTATAAGTATGGAAGTAGAATAAAATAAGATAATTGCAATAACAAAAACATTCTTAATAATTATCTATTATATATGCATTTATATGTCGTTTTATATGTAATTTTCAAAAAAATATAAAAAATCAAGGGTACATGTATCTATAAATTCTTTTTAATTCCATTGAGAAATGCTCTATTAATTGAAGAATATATTACCCTATTGTTGATAATTATTATATGATTTAAACAAAAGAATATAATATATATAGTAAGTATATATAAAGAGTGCACGTTTTTAAAAACTAATAATGACCATTTTATTAATCGATTGTAACTTAAATTTTTTTTTTCACTTTAAGTGAAAGAATTTTTTTTTTAAATAAAACTAGGTTTTTTAAGATTGAATAATTAAATAATTAATTATTATATTAATTAATTTCAATTAAATAGGCCGTAAGTAGAATAATCCGTAGTAATTTAATCTTACGTTTCAAAATATTTATATATAATACACAGCAGCTCAAAAAATGTTGACAAATTTTATTTAATTCGTTAAATTTTACTTTAATATTTCAAATTTATTTTTCAAAAAATTTTTCTATACTTGTATTCCTGAAATTACCAGCAGCAGTGAACCTGGTTTTCACTTCCGCTATTAATTAGTTTTTGAAACCCTATGCTGCAATATGAGTTTTTTATGGGAGCTTTCCATAATCTTTTTAGTAAATCTTTTTATACCCGTGCATATATATATGAACATCGGGTATATTAGATTTGCTCCTCCGTTTGTAACGCATCGATCTAGACGAGCTAGATATAGTGTCAAGGGTACGTATCGGCTCAGAATCGAAAAATTAGTCGATCTAGCTATGTGTGTCTGTCCGTCCGTCCGTCCGTCCGTCCGTCCGTCCGTCCGTCCGTCCGTCCGTGTGTCAGCACGATAACTCAAAAACTAAAAGAGCTAGAGTCTTGAAATTCACACAAAGTAATTTTTAGACAATTTCTAGGTTCCCTATTGTTTTTGGTTAAAATCGGACCAAGGCTTCGAGGAGCTGCCATACAATTTTTTTGCACCAATATGAATTTCTTCAAAACTATTTATACTACGGGGATGAAAATTACACACGGTTAGTTTTATAATGACTCCGGCACTTATATGAAGTTTCAAAATGTTAGGGCCCCATTTTCGGGGGGCTGCCATACAACTTCCTTGCACCAATATGAATTTCTTCAAAACTAATTATACTACGCGGATGAAAATTACACACGGTTAGTTATATAATAAATCGAGCACTTATATGAAGTTTCAAAATGTTAGGGCCCCATTTACGGGGGGCTGCCATACAACTTCTTTGCACCAATATGAATTTCTTCAAAACTAATTATACTACGAGGCTGAAAATTACACACGGTTAGTTATATAATGAATCGAGCACTTATATGAAGTTTCAAAATGTTAGGGCCCCATTTTCGGGGGGCTGCCATACAAAGTTTTCGATTCAATAACTGTGAATCTAATAAAGCTACAAGGTTAAAATTAAAATTGGGCAGGTAAATTAATAGGGCAAGTTACTTGGCAAAGTTGGACATCACTCGGACCATCGGACTTTTAGGGTGGGCCAATTTTTTTTTTTGTTTTTTTTTTTTTGTTGTTTTTTTTTTTTTTTTTTTTTTTTTTTTTTTTTAAGCTTAAGTTATGGGACAATGAATGAAAACTTTTTTTTTTTTTTTTTGTGATTTTTTTTTTTTTTGTTAATTTTTTTTTTTTTTTAAGCTAAAGTTATGGGACAATGAATGAAAATTTTGTTTTTTGTTTTGTGATTTTTTTTTTTTTTGTTAATTTTTTTTTTTTTTTTTACGTCAAAATTATGGGGTAATGAGTTAAATGTATAAGGGAAGTAAATTACGGTTTATTTTATACACCATAGTGGGTATGCACGGGTATCTAAAAGTTGACAAGGGCAACTATAATCTTCCTCGTTTTTTTTAATTTTGAGTAAATCGTTTCAGAAAATCTCGTTTCAGAAAATGTCGTTTTTATAAAATCTCATTTTTAGAAAATCTTATTTTTACTGAAAAATCTAGTTTTTAAGGATTTTAGAGTTGGATACAGGGTAGAATTATCAGCTTTTCCGGAATATAAAAAAAAAAATTTTACAAAACTAGATTTTCAAAAACGAAATTTTCTAGAAACAGGAATTACTAAAATGTGAATTTCCAACCAGTGGCGTAGTGGTTAGAGAGTCGACCTTTCAATCGAATAATCTTTATCTCAGGTTAAAACTTTGATCAGATCATATTTAAAAAAAAAAATTTAATTTTCAATTGACTTCATGTTATTCATAGTAGCTAATATATGCTTTCCCCACCTGAATCACTCACTTATCACATTGTATACGATATTACATAGTAACAATTCTACATATATAAATGATCATCACTTCTGCTATTCATTCATCCTAGAAACCCATTGCTATGAGTTTAAACAATATGAATTTTTAATATATTGAATCAAATCATTTGGAAAATACCGTCTCAAACTCAATTATTCAAAGAAAGGAGTAGAAAATATCTTTAGCTCAATAAGGGAAACAACTCTATAGTTTCAAAATTCTTAAATTTAATATTATATACTATTGCAAAAATTTTAATTCTGTTCTAATTTTCAGATTGTTATTCATACGAAAAGGCTGACTATTGTGAAGCAAACAATGGAACATATTATTTAAGAACTTGTTACAATAATAGTATAGGTGATGGTATTAATTATACAGAATTATCTTTACATGCACTTAAAAGACCTCCAGCTGAGGAATACTTTACGTAAGATACAATATTAACTAAATAATTAATTTGATTTTAAAATATATTTATTTTTCCATTTTCCAGACATCATGTCCTTGGCATATCATCTGGAATTGAAGAAACTGGTGGTATTAAAATTGAATTAGCCTTCTGTTTACTTGCAGCTTGGCTAATAGTATTTTTATGTTTATGCAAAGGAGTACAATCTTCTGGAAAAGTTGTCTATTTTACAGCTTTATTCCCTTATGTCGTCCTTGTAATATTATTTTTTCGTGGTGTTACATTGCCAGGTGCTAAAACAGGAATTCTATTTTATTTAACACCAGATTTTAAACAATTAGCTAATGCTCAAGTAAGTAATATACAAAAAAAAATTATAAAAAACAAATTTTAATTAAATGCTATAATTGAAAAAAAACTTTAAATTGACATAAGAAATTATAATAGAAATGGAAAACTATTATTTATTTTAAAATTTTACAGTAAAAGTGATAAGTAAATATTTTTTTTAATATTATGCTGCAGCATTCTAAAGTTTTATATAATGATAATATAAGTTTATTTTAATTAATAAATTGTCGGTTCTTCTTCTTCTTCTGCTGTGGCGGTACAGTCCGTTGTTGAATCTTGGCCTCCTTAAATTTTTATTATTTAATATTTTATCAGTTCAGGTTGCAGGGATTTCAGCGCTCCTTCTTGGTTCAGTGTTCTAACATTTCAAGTTGCAGAATGAATATCCATTTTCTATTGTTTGGGTTGGTGCCGTGTTTCCATTTGTATCCAAGTGTTTGATTTAGATTTCGTAACAATGTTTTCAGTAGATAGGGTTGTTAACTGTATGCCAATCCCTCATCTTTGAAGGGTCGTTGGGTTTGAAAACTTGCTTCAGAATTTGTCATAAAATGCGTTGAAATTCTCATAACTATTTATGAGTTCAACTGTATTATATAACATTTACAACTTCCTGAGACGCCGATGTATGTTTCCATTCAGGTTGCAACTATTCTTTTCTCTTCCTTTCTCAACTGGGATTGGGACCGGCTACAACTGAGTTTCTCGGCTCCATAACCTTCAATCAGCACTAGTTTTCTTTATGAAGTTTCAAATTTATTTAATATTCTTAAAATCTTTTTAGTTTCAATTGCTTCTCATTTTTCATTCTTATTCTTCAACTAAATCATGAACAGTTTCTGACCTTTACTTCTTTAAGACTCCATTTGGTTTATCACAGTCGTTTTCCCTATCGATTTTTATTAATTTTAAATACATTTAACTTAAATTTCCATCAATTTAATAACATTTAAAATATTTAAAAAAACAAAAAAGTAAATGTAAAGATAGGGTAATACGTTCAAATAATGGGTATTGATAAGATTTTTAAATTGAGAATAAGTAACTCATATTTGTAAAATTTAAATCTTTATTTAAATTAAAGCAATTCATTTAATTTTTAGTCACGTCAAACCAAAACCTGTTATATAAGAGCAAATTCATACAGAATATCTTCCCCACCTTTGGTTTTTAATATTTTCCTTTATATACTATTTACCATCACCATTTTATTTACCTTTTTCTTTTATTTCCAATTCTCTTTAATTTTTATTTATTTTCCAGTTGAAATCGTTTATACATTATTATTTGTTACTTGCGTTTTTTTTTTTTTTTTGGTGGTTGAAAATTATCAAACCATCATCAGAATTCGGAACTAAAAAAAAGAAAGACAAAATGTAAATATTGTGCAGGAAATGAGTTTTCGTGCCAAGAATTAAATTGAAACATTTCTATATCTCGCACATATACATAAATATATACATACTCATATATGGGCAAACTTTTCCTAGTAAATGGACATTAGCATAATAGTAAAAAAAAAAAATTAAATAAAATACAAATAAAAAAATTGAAAGTTAAATTTAAAAAAAAATCCAAAATAAAAAATTAAACCCCAATCCACCCATCCTTCATCATCATCATCAAATAAAATGTATATAAAAAAAAATCAAAATCAACAAGTAAAATGAAACAATTTATTTTTCTTCAGTTTTCTTTTGCCACGTCAACAATTGTTGGATTTTGTAAATAAAACTTTAAATAATACCCATACATACAAAGAAAAAAATAAAAATTTTATTTGTATTAAAAAAAAAACAAAAATTAAATAAAACTTTTCCAAAAAATATTTCAGAAAAATATTGTACTTTATGTGAAGCAAAATTAAGAAAATGAATATATATATGTATTTAATAACAAATATATGTATATTGGGTTTCAGTAGATAGTAAATAGAATGGACAGGTATTGTCGGTATCTTTTTCCATTCGTTCGTAAGAGAATTTCCCGCAATTTTTTAAAAATTGAATTAAAACTGACGTAAGTGAATTTATTTTTTAAATTATAAATAAACTGACATTTTTAACGGAATATTATCTTTGTGACGTTATTAATTTCTTGATGTTGGTAGTTTCTATTTAATAATAGATTAATAACTTTATAATTTTAAAATCACACATTAAAGTTTGAATAAAAAATGACAGTTCATTTGAAGGTTTTAAACTGTCATATAAAATTGGCAGCGTTTCATATTTCTGTAGTTTCTAATTCAAATTCGGTAGTTTCATTTGATTATATTGTTTGCAAGGTACCTTTATTATCATTTGACTGTATCTTTCTATAGTAACTGTACTTTTTTTTTTAAGTGCTAACTGTTCAACTGTTAGGCTAGCAACATGTTGGAACAGAGGGAACATATTATAATCTTATTATTAGAATTGATCTTAATGAATTCCACAAACAATTTAAACATGAGATAGTATACTATGGCTTATAGCATATATAGAAACGTCTTAGGTTTTCGATACATAAAATTCTATTTGTTATATATTGTAATAATTTTATATTTGATTTTAAGGTATCTGTGAGTTTTATTATTAAATTAAATTATTTGTACAAATTTCATTCGCCTGTTTTTAATTTAACTGTATTTCCTTTGAACGGAATATTCGAATATTCTTCAGATTAATTATATAAATGTTAGTAAAATTCTGAATAAAGAAGCACGTTAGAGTTAGATTAGAAATCAATGTGGAAAACTCTGAATTTTGGATCCAAGTGGGAAGTGCCTCAATTTTGAATTCCTTTAAGGTTTTGGGTTAATTTGCTCATATCTCAACAACTTCTTCTATTTTAATCCGCACCTTTACAGAACTAGTTTGTGTTCATTTTGACTTTGCAAATTCACCCTAAAAATATCTAGAACTGCAGAAAAAGAATCACTCTGTATAAATCCTAAAAAATTTCTTTCGTAACTACAAAAAATCCTCCTTTAAATGATTTTATTCATTCTTCCAAACAACAAACACAAAAGCAATCTGGCCGATGTGTTCAATGAAAATAAATATAAAAACAAAAATTTGCTTTGATGGGAAAAGAAAAACTAAATTTTTCAAATTATTTAAAAAAAAACTTTTCCTCATATTATATGTAGTTTAATTAAATCATTTTCATTAAATTATCCACAGGTCTGGGGTGATGCTGCTGTTCAAATATTTTTTGCATTAAGTCCAGCATGGGGTGGACTAATTACACTCTCATCATATAACAAATTTACTAACAATTGTTATAAGTAAGTAATAAGCATTTTTTTTTTAAATTAAATAAAATAGTTTTAAAACAGTATTTTGTCTTTTTTAACAAATATTTAAACATTTTCTTTCATATATTTACTTAATTTTTAAATGCGGTAAATTAATTTGCTAAATTCTTCATCAGGGATTCATTGATAGTGGCTGTATCAAATATTCTAACATCTTTCTTTGCTGGGCTGGTAATATTCTCAATAATTGGATTTCTGGCACATGAATTGGATGTTGAAGTTGAGAAAGTTGTTGATCAAGGTGCCGGTTTAGCATTTATTGTTTATCCGGAAGTAGTAACAAGACTTCCTGTCTCGCCTGTATGGTCGGTGCTATTTTTTGTTATGTTATTAACATTAGGTTTAGATTCTCAGGTATTATTCAGTTATTGATTGTTAATAAAATTCTTTATTTTATATAAATTGCTTTTAAATTTTAAAGTTTGCTCTGATGGAAACAGTAATTACAGCTGTTCTAGATAAATTTCATAACTTAAGGCAATATAAAGTTTGGGTTGTGTTAGCTGTTGCTGTTTTTGGCTACTGTGGTGGTCTAGGATTTACAACAAACGTAAGAATTTTATAATAATTGATTATACAAAGAAATAAATTAAAATTATTATACTTTTGTATTAATTTGCTAGAGTGGTATGTATTGGCTTCAGTTGATGGATAAATATGCAGCAAACTGGTCTGTTCTATTAATTGCAATATCAGAATGTGTTCTTATATCATGGTTATATGGTTCAGAAAGATTTTTAAATGATATACAAGGTATGATTGGTAAAAGATCAAAATGTTGGATATATTTTTGGGGAACAATGTGGCGATTTATTACACCAGCTGCACTTTTGGTAAAATTTTATAATATATTTCTATGTAAATTTAGTATGTATATTTATTTTTAAATTATAGTTCATATTATTTTTCAATTGGGTTGAATATAAGCCGGCACAATATGGCAATTATGTGTATCCAATGTGGGCTGATGCTGTTGGTTGGATCATTGGTCTTTTACCAGTTGTTGTGATAATTATAACAGCAATAATACAAATATTTGACGCACCATCAAATTTATCATTTTGTGCAAAAATAAAGTCGCAATTGCGTCCGACAGCTGAATGGGGTCCTGCTGGACAACCATGTTATATCCCTCCAAACGTGAAATATTTGAGTGATACATATGATAGTGTAACAAATACTAGAATACTAATCGATGGCTCAGTTGATGATTCTCCTCCTCCTTTACCCCGTCATAAGGACGGCGGCGAAGGGGGTGGTGGTATACGCTTTGAAGCAAAAATACATAGTCATGATGAAAGTTTTCATGACGAGGGATTGCAACTCTGAGAACGAGTTATAGCACCTCGTAATGACAACATTTCATTAGACGGTGCAAAATTAACTAAAAACAGTAAAGTAAGTTGTATTTTGCTTTACTTTTTAAAAAAATATACAATCCAACTATTAATTATATTTTTAGTTTAAAGAACATACATATGAATTTTCACCAGTAGTTGTAATCTCTGATGAAAAACATACCAAACTTCCTGGTCCTAGTATACTTAAAGCAGCGAAAAATGGTAAAAATATAGCAAAACAAAAGACATCTCCACCAGATGCAAGTCCTAGTAAACAACCATTATTAGATCCTAAATTAAGAAATAATGATAGTGTTGCAAGCTGTTTAGATGAAACAGTTTCTCATTTGCCAATGACAAAAGTTACCGCAACAATTATTTTACCACCAGGTACAACATCAGCTAATGTAATTTCAGGTACATTTAGTAGCGGTAGAGAAATGATTTTAACAACATTTGGAGATCGTAATATTGCAACAAAAAACAAAATAACTGATGATCCGAAAACATCACAACAAACTGCAGCATCCACAGTTACAATATCTTTAAACACAACGACCAGCACAGTCTCTAATATTGTTACACAAAATATTTCAAACGGCGACACAAAATCAAATGCCGCAATTAATTTTCCACAGAATTTAACATCCAAATCTAAAACAACCGCAACAACAAAACCTACCAACATTTTCGACACTGCTCCTAAAATTGTTCCAAAATTCAACAAGCAAGAAACTCAAGCAACCAAAACGGTTCCAAGTACATCGAAAACATCGTTTCAAACCAATATAACGCCATCTTTAAAAGATGTTGCAACATGTACTTCAATACAAAATGTATTTACTAGTACGGCGACTAGTAGTAATATTAGTAATTTAAAAAATAATGTAGGATATATAACTAGTTCGAATATTTTAAATGATAAACCAATTAGCTTAAAAACATTTCAACCATCAGAGGTTAAACAGAGTTCAACGAACGTTGCGGTCAGTTCGGTTCCTTCAACTAGTACACAAATTAAAACAATTGATAGTTCCACAAAATTAAAAGCTAATACTAGCAAAACTGTAGAAACGAAACCAATAAAAGGTGTAACTATTAAAAGTTCTGCATTGAAAAAGGGGGGAGAAATTACAACAACTTCAACAAGCAGTTCAATTAGCACAACCAGTGCAATTACAACGACATCAAAAACTAACAAAACAAATCAATTAAGTACTCAATCCCCTGTCACACCAACAGCAACAACTGTTACTGGTACTACAATATCGTTAAATAATTCCAAATCGACAACAAAAATTACACCCACTACTGCCACATCTACAAAACCAACAACAAACTTAACAAAATTAAAAACATCAAATTTAGAAACTAAAACTACCACAATAAATTCATCTTTATCTAATGCAACATCTGGTGCAAGTTCTACACAAAAACCAACAACTTCTACAAGTTCTACACAAAAACCAACAACTGTTGCAGGTTCTACACAAAAACCAACAACTGTTGCAGGTTCTACACAAAAATCAACAACTGTTGCAAGTTCTACACAAAAAACAACTACTGTTGCAAGTTCTACACAAAAATCATCAGCGCCAGCAACCTCTTCAGTGCATACAACAAGTAAAACAGCTACATCAATTTCCAGCACTAAACAATCCTCTCAATCAAAAACAACTGCTGTTACAACAAAAGGATCGTCTTTTAAACCAAAGGACATTAAATCTACGTCTATTTCAACAAATGTAACTAGTACAATAGTTTCAACTATAAGTTCGGCTTCAAAAACTGTAACAACATCTTCCAGTACAAGTAAACCAATTATGACTACAACTGCAACACCAACAACTACCCAAATAAAACAACAATCGCAAATTTCGAAAGCTACTACTGGAGAGTCCAACAAAACATCAAAATCCTTAAGTAACAATAGTAATACTATTACAACAGCTTCGACCTCTAATACTAGTAATAAATTAAAAACAACAACTGGAACTGCAGTAGATTCTAATACTAATAAAACTAATACAAACGCAAGCAAATCTAAGTCGAATACTGGTCCAGCAAAAAAATAAGATTGGACTAATTTAGTGTTTTTATTAAAATTATTTATTTTAGTCTTAAACAGCTAGGTAAGTTTTTGTATAAAATAAGTTATTTAGTTCCCAAAAATTAAATTTAAATTAGAAATTGTTATATTTAATTTGTTCAAACGTTTATTGTATGTAGAAAATTTTTAATTAAATAAATCCACTATATATATATATATATATTCTTAAATCAACTTAAGTGGAAATATATGAAATCACTAAATAATAGCATTTCGATTCAATTTTTAGATGTTCAATTCAAAAACTCAAATTTTGAATAGTAAAAATTTCTTTTTTTTTTTAAATTTTGTGTTAAATCGAAAGACTGAAATTTCGAAATTTTGAAGATTGCAGAGTAAATAAATATTTAATTAATTAATTACTACTTTGATTACTTAACTGTAATTAATTACTTCTTCAAAATTTTTAAAATCATTTTAAAATTTTTATAATTTTTATTAAATTGCGGTTTATAAGTATTACAAGAGGTGAGAAGCAAGGTAAACATTTTATGTAAGTTGCTTTATAATTTAAAGGACTTTAAGTTTTAGCTAATGTAATCAATTACAAGAAATAAAGTTAGAATCAAATTTTAATTAGAACATCTGATACAGAAGTAACCCCAAAATGTTAGTTTAATATTTACTCACAAATTTGTACCTCACATTTGGCGGAATTCTTGAAAGTATCGGTTCCTTCTAGTTTTCTTATCACATCCTCAATGTCAAATTAATAATTTCAATTATTTAAATAATTTCGATTTTTTATATTTCGATTACTATTAGAGTACTTAAATATAAAATCTTTAAAATTGAATCGGAAGCCTATAAGTATGCAATTTAAGGTATTTCTAATATAAAACCATGAAAAATGAATATAAAAAATTTAATAAAAATATTTCAGTTTTGTGATATTGAAAAAAAAAACCATATTAATTAAGAGTATTAAATTTAAATTAAAAAAAAAAATAATAATATTATATTTATATTATATATAGTTTAAAATAAGTTAATTATAATTGAAAAAATTACAGAATGAAACAAAAAAAAAAACCAAACTAAATTAAACTCGTGTACCTTAATTGCAATAATAAGCCGAAAATTAAGTAAACTAAGCTAATAACTGAATAGTACCTGAAATGAACAGAAGTTTTTAAAAGGGATTAAAAAAAATAAGGGAGGATTTTAAATTAAAAAAATAATTTTTTTTAATTTATCATAATCTGCACAATGTCGTCTTAAAATATTATTCAAAAAAATTTTCTTATTTATTTTTTAATTATCCAAAAATTATTTTGAAAAACTGGGAAACTTTGAAAAACTATTTTTTTTTTAATAGTTAGAAGCTAACCTGTACAATTCTAGTATCAGTACAATTACCAGTACCATTACCTTCAATATTAAATGGGTTTGAATTTAAATTTGTATGATTTTTAATTCCAATTGTAGTTATTGGACTTTATGAATGAAAATATTTGCAAAATACTTGGAAAATAATTGAATTCTTGATACTTAAGTATTTCTTGGTACTTAATTACTTAAGTACCGAAAAATAATTACAAAAGTAATTAAACTCAAAATTTAATTACTTTTTGAGAATTTCAAGTATTTTTACTTGATTCTTGTATAATTATACTTTGAATTTTGTAAGTATCGGAATTTAAGTAATACTGGTACTTGACAAAGTAATGAGTATTAGGTAATGGTACTTACAACAGTACTTACTTAGTATTATACGGTTCTGGTAAGAAGTTACTTTAATTATCAATGACTTAACTTATTAATAAGTTATTCAAGCAACTTTAAAGAGGAATTGCAGACTTTTCTGAACAAAATATACAATTAAATTGTTTTAAACTTAAGAATATTATTCCTTAGAAAGAACTGAAATTTCTTCTCCAATTTAAACGGTTTTGAAATTCTTTATACTTTCAATAGTTGAAATAAACTATTTTATTTCTTTATAACGGTTAAGAGTTATTCCTTTAGTTTTTTTTTTAATATAAATTTTATTGAATCTAAAATAAAGTTTCAGTACCGATGATTGAACCAAAAGTATTAATTAAATATTTCAATGGAAATATAATTATAACTTATTAAGTCATCAATTCATAAAAATATAGTGTTATACTACCTATATATATAATATAACAGAGATAAGGAATCAAATAAGAAATATTAAAAGATAAAAATTTGAATTTAAAATAAGAAATTCATAATATTAGGTATAAATATGGTGATAAAAAAAAGCCAAAATTAGAAAATTAAGTTAAAAACTAAAAAATTATAAAATATATTTATTTCAATTCTTAATTGTGATAAATTCGAATTTAGTTAATAAATATTATTTTAAAAAAAATATATATATATATAAAAGTTCTTATAGCAATTTTCGAGTATAGATAATATGTATTATTATATAATTACTAATTAGATTATTAAAAAAAAATTAGAAACTAAATAATGCTAATACAATTATTAAAATATTAAATTTTGTTTAAATTTGTTTATTTTAATTGATTTTCAATGGTACAGACTGTTTTGTAATTTTTTTTTTTAAATTAAAACAAATTTGAAAGTGAATTGATAGCTTAACTTAATAACTTTATCACTTAACCCAAAATTAATTAATTAAAAAATTCATTCTTAAATAATTCTTGTATTAAGTAATAATAACTTTATGTAAAATTAATATTAATTAAAATGTGATGAACATTAAATATACGTTATTAATCGATACTTAACTGATACACCAAGTTTTTTTTCAATTAATACTGGAATTAATATTTTGTAAAAAAATTTTAAAATTCTAAAAGATTTTAATCAAATTTCTATTACCATTTTAATTTCATTTAACTATGTTCACATAACTTAATTTTAATTTTACAGTTTTTTGTTTTGTATTAAAGATTAAAGGATTCATAAAATTTGAGCTGTAAGTTCACTTCCAATGTCCTCCCAAATTCATTAAATTTCGAATAATGACTCTATGATCACAAGGAATTGTCAATAAATTATACTTCTATATAAAGTATACGTTACTGAATTAAACAATTACTTCCTCAGAGAATTAAGTCTAAACTTTATGATTACAAAACAAACATTAAAAAAAGTTTTAAAAAATCGATGGAATGCTATATTTAATATTTCAGAACAAGTATATTTAGACTACCATAACATTTTTATTGCAGACTTTGTATAATAAAACAAATATAAAGGTGTGTGGCTCAAAAAATTATAAGGACAGACTTACAATCTTGACTACTTCATATGCATAATAGTGTTATAAAAAAATAATTAGTCAGTTACTAATAAGTTAATAAAAAAGATTTTATTTGCATACGTATGTACCTCTTTTAATTTAATAAAAAAGTTACATTTCTAAACAGTAAACTTTTTTTGAGTGTATGTTTTTTTTAACAAGTTTTTCTTTTAAAGCCGCCGCCAAATCTTGTGAGCTAGAGGTCGAGCCGAATATGAATTAAGAAAACAGTTCTCGGCGGCTTTAGAGTTAAAATATAACAGCTGACACTTAAAAAAAACTTACTGTTAAAATAAAAACTTGCTGTTTCAAAAAATAAACTTTCACTTAAACAAAAAGATATTTTTCTTGACAAAAAAAGAAATTTATAAAAATGGTGTCAAACTTTTATTTCTTAAATTTGAAAATTTAATTTATTTTTTGAAAAATTTAAAACTACTACAATATAAAAATTTTTAGAAAAAGATTTCAATTAAGATTCAGTATAATACATATATATTTGTAAAATATATACTTAGTAATTATATTATATTAATTAAGTATAAATATTTTTAGTATATGAAAACAATGCAAATTTGTACATAATATAAAATAAAACAATACATATAAATACATATATATATATATATATATATATATATATTGTATTAGTAAATATAATTGAAAAATAAAAATAAATAAAAAAAAAAATATATATATATAATATCTGTTAAAATAAAATAAATGTTGATGTTATGTAAATTAATGGCTGTTTAGACTACATAAATGTGTGTACCTTAAAGGAAATTAAATAATAATTTAAATATTAAGTTTCAAAAACAAAAATGCACTTACAGATAAGAGCAAAATAAAAAAAAAAATAAATTAAAATATAAATAAAATAAAGAAAACATATTTAGATATAAAAAAAAAATTATTTATATAGTTATTTTACAAAAAAAAAATGAAAACATATATATTATATAATTTATATACAGATGTATTTATTTAGATATATAGTTATAAATATAGTTTTACATAATATATACATACATATATATATATAAATTTCAAATAGTGATGTTTTAGTGGAATATTTACATAAAAATATATATATATAAATATAAATAGTCTTGAAAATTGTTATTTAATATTTTATATATATAATTTAAAATTGTACATTATATATATATATATATATGGATATATAAATATATATTTAATATATATATATACATGTATAAAGTTTTAATTTAATTAAGTAAAATCCAATCAAAAGCTCTTACAGGGTTAATATAAAAATTAAAAAAAAAAATTCAGAATTTATATTAATTATATATATATGAAAAACAAATTGTAAATTATTAACCCCCCCTCTCAAAATTTACATATTGAAAAAATTTAATACATTAAGAAAAAAAAATCTTTTAAATAATTTAAATTTTTATATGTTTATTAATTTCAATTATTTTCATTTATAATTTTATTTATTTATTTATTTATTTATTTTATTTCTTAAATCATCAATTTAATCTTCTGTATATAATATAAATAAATAAAATTAATTAAACTTAGTTAATTTAACGAACATTTAAAAAATGTCATTAAAAATATTTAAAAAAAACTATTAAATATTTTAAAAGTCTTAAAAATCCTGTTACACATCCATTTTTATCATATTTTTTGTTTTGACATTTTTTGACAACCCTTTTTTGACATTGCATCCATATTTTTTTATCTGTCATTGTCATTATTATGAATGTATTCTCAAATTAAAAAAAGTTACATTTGAAAAATTAAAAACAAAACCAATTAAAATAAATTATAAATAAAATTTAATAAAAAAATTTATAATACATTAAATTATTTTTAAAATCTCATAAATTTTTTCTAATATTAAAGAAGTTCATGTGTAACAAAAGTCCAATTTATTTTTTGTTCAGTTTGTTCGAACTTTTATTTTTCAGTTATTTCAAACTTTTATTTCAGTTCCAAATCCATTAAATTTTTAATGTAAGTTGTAAGTAGTAAATAAATTAATTACAAGTAAAAGTAACCCGACTTTGTTGGACTAGTATATTAATAATACAATTAAATTGAATTGCAAAATATATTTTTTATTTATTTATTTATTTATTTATATTATATGATGACTAATTAATTAGTTAACATATTTTACAACTAGCACTAGCAACTAACGGCCTTAGGCTATTTTATTACATTTTTTTTTTTTTTCCTTTTTTATATATTATACATTTATTATAGTACATTACATTGTAAAACTTTTCTCTCTTTATTTACTAGTAGGTATATATTAAAATTTATAAATATATATTGGCTTTTTATAAGTTTGTATGAAAATAATTATTTTTATTTGTTTTTTATTAGTTTCTTATTAAAGTATTTGAGAAATAATATGTACAAGATTTAAATTTTTGGAACACAATTTTTGAGCAAAATATATTATTAAATACATAAATAACATACAAATTTATCTTGGATTATTGCAAAGTTATTATGACTGAAAATTTTTTTAAGCCATTGGTAATTAATTATTTTTTAAACATAAAATTTTAAAATTCTATAAAAATATCTTTAAATTCAACTGATGGCGTTATGGTTAACATGTCGACCCTTCAATCAAAGAATCTACAACTCAATTATTTTGTTGAATTTGTTTGCTGCACTACTCACGAATAATATTTTATATTTGAAGTGTCTTGCAATTTTCCCACTTTTTTTTTAGAGCTTAAATAATTTCCTTATATTTTAATTTTTATAATTAGTAATAACTGCCATAAAATATTAAGAAAAACATTGTAATAAATTATATATATATAATCGACAACAAATATAATAGTTCATTTTAGAAATTCGATGATTTTTAAAATCAAACATATTTAAATTTATTTCAAAATTACCCTAAGGCATATTTTTTATTTTTTTAAATATTCTTAATATCTTTTTAGTATACACTTTAAGTCTAACTTCTGAAAAATAACTTTTATGATAAAATAATTTTCAAAAAAATACTTCAAAATAAATTTTAAATAATTTTCTCTGTTTTACATTTAAAAAATCATCTAAAGATTTAAAAACTATATTAAATTATAGTAAAAAATGAACATAAGTATTAAAAAAATATTATAATATTTTAGTTTTAAAATTATGAAAAAATTAATTTGTAAATAAAATATTAGTTTAGTTTTAAGTTGTTAATAAAAAAAAACAAAATAAAAAAATTATATAAAGTCAATTAATCGTGTTATTAAAAAAAAAAAACAAAAAAAATTATTTAGAGCAAATAGCAGCCCTTAAAAATTAATATAACATGTACTTATCTAATTTATAAATAATGATTAAATAAATTGAAGGGTATATAAATGAAAACACAAGAAGAAATTATATTAATAATTATGAATTATTTTAAGCTTAATTTATTAATAAAAAATATTTTGTATTTATAAAGCTATATAAATAATATATTTAAATTAATTTTACCATTTTCCATTATTATTTTCAAGTATTTGATTCACGGGATTCGTAAATCAGAATATTAATATAAAAGCGTTCTTAATCGATTTCTTTTTAAAAACTTAAGCTTAATCTTTACCTAAATTTGAAATAATTTTTAAATAAAAATATTAAGGACTTTTCGAAAATTAACTACATTAAAATTTAGCTATATGGGTAACCCTCCTACAAAGCGGTACTTCTTTAACGCGGTTTTACTACAATGCGATTCGCAAGATGCGTAACTTTTCCCAAAACGCGGTACTCTTACTTCCTACAACGCGATTTTTTTGATGACAAACGAAACACATATTATCAATTGGAGATAGCTCTAACGATCTTTCCAATGTAGATAATAAAAGAATCAGTAAAATATATCGCGAAAATTTTAAATATGGCGAAGCAGTTGGAAGAACACATTTTAGAGAACGATCCTCTAAGAAATATATTTGGAAAAACTCGTCAAAATTGCCTATTTCCGTATGAAGAAATTTA
Organism: Dolichopus griseipennis; assembly: GCA_963082915.1. Taxonomy (NCBI): domain Eukaryota; kingdom Metazoa; phylum Arthropoda; class Insecta; order Diptera; family Dolichopodidae; genus Dolichopus; species Dolichopus griseipennis. Next base: position 7,473,504 of record OY720445.1, read on the forward strand.
TAAAGATTTACGACACAAAAGCATACAGACTTCAATAAAAGATTTTGTAAAACTAGTAATCGTCCAAAGAGTATTCGAATCTGATAATGGATAGCCCTGATTTTGAATTAGGATGACCGCGAAGGTGTTCGAGACAGACTCAAATCATACATAGCTATGAAGAAGAGTAAGATTTGTATATTGTTGCGGTATATTTTTCTTTTGTTTGAATAAATGAAGTGTTATCAAATTATGTTGTTATGATTCAATAAATAAATACAAAAATATATTAAGTTTATACCATGTAAGGACGAATTTTGCGATTTGGAACCAAACTCTGATTTTTGTATAAAGTTAATGTTTCCTACAACGCGGCATTTTTTAGAAACCTATCTACCGTGTTGTAGGAGGAAATCCTGTATTATATTTTAAATATACTGAATAAAAACCTAGATCCTGGTGTTTCAGATTTAGAATGATGTTTTAGATATAAAATATGGGTTTTTAATAAAAACAATTCTTTTAATAATGACTTATTATACCATTTTTAAATCAAATAATCTTATAGAAATCTTATTTATATTATTATAAATTGATTTATAATATTATTTATATTATCTAAATTGATTTGTTGGTTTTGCTTTTGTAACAACCAGAGCAATAACTTAATTTTAAATTGCAAAGTGATTTGATATCTATAAATTAAATAAAATCAAAATATTTATAAAATATCTTTATGAAAGAAACAATTTGTAAAATTGAACTAATCTTTGATATAAAAAGATAAAGTCATATATAGTTTTAAAATATTTTTAAATATGATTTTTTATTTATGAAAGATGACATAGGACTATAGTTAATATATAGTATATATTTTAAAAAGTTTTAATTAATGTACCTTAAAAACAAAAAAAATCAAGTATACCTACAAAAACAACTCAATTTCATTATACCCACCAAACTTGTAAACTTAATTTCAATCATTGTAGAAAAAAAAACTTTATAAAAAACAAAAAATAAAAATCTATAAAAATATTTATTGGTATATTTCTATAATTACATAGCTATATTTAGAAAAATATATTTTATTAAAAAAAAATACAAAGATCAATAGAAGATATAACAAATCCAAAGGAAGAGCAAAAAAAACTGATACCTACTAGTACAGAGCATATTTAATAATAAATCACAAGTATTTAGTAAAAATGTTTTTATTTATAGTTAAATTTTAAATATGAATATACTTTATAATTAAAATATATTAAATTACCTATATTCTCCCGTACATTTGTCCATACAGGTTTTCAAAATTTGTAAGACATTTAATACGTATCTTACAAACCCATGAACGCCTAAAAATATGCAATTACAATTTCAAAAAAAAAATGTTTGATCAAATTTTCAAAAATCTGCATAAGTTTTTTAAAAAAACTCTTTTCTTTGCTAAAAAAATGTGAAAATTTAATGAATTGTTTTAGCTTCCCCCAGCTGCTGTTAACCCACGCACTTGTTTTTTCATAATTAGATCATTTTAAAACTTGTAGAATTCAAAATTTTTGGTTGAAGGCTGGGTTTGATAAATTGAAAACTAATAGTTCTGAACCACTTATTTATATTTTTATATATCATCTACAGCTTTTAAAGAATTAAAATTTGCATTTCAGACAAATTATAATTAAAAATTATATATATTATATAAAATAATTTTATTTTAAATTATTAAATATGCTCAATTTTAAAATAACAATATAATATAGATATTTATTATAAATTTATATGAGTTTTAGAATTTCAAAAAATCTTTATATATAGTTTTTTTATTAAATAAATACATATATATATATACAAAAAAATTAAATATGAAATATACCATCAGGATGAAATTTGTAAAATATAATAGTTTTGTTTTTTACATACAAAATGTATGCATATATATAAAATTATATTATAATATCGTATATACCAAATTAAACCTATACTGGCTACTATAAATATTAGTTAATTTTAATCAATATTAATTTTTACTTTAAATACTAACACTTATACACAATATATAAGTGTAAAACTTATACATTATAAAAAAAAAAAAAACAGGATAATGAAAAACAAAAAAAAAAAAAATAGAATAAATTTGTATTGTATACATAGATTATATTATATATATAAAACCAATGGATTTATAAAAATAAATAGTAAAGAGTTATTTTAGTGTAAATATTTATAAAATAAAAAAATTGAAAATAAAAATAATTATAAAAAAAGATTTAGAAATATATATTTACGCTTAATGTTCCAAATGATTTCGTTGATAAAAAAAAATTAAAATACAAATTCAAAAATTAAAAAAACAAAACCAAATTATATTCAAAATGGGAACATTTATCATAATATAAAAATTATTAAATAATAAGACAATAACCAAAAACAATTTTTATAAATTATAAAAAATGAGTTTCATCTTTCATACTTTCAAATTCATTTCAAAAAAATCGTTAAAAGAATTTCAACAGATCATTTTTTACAACATTTTTTAAAGAAACCTTTCAGTATGCCTATCATTTAATTTATTTAACTAATTAGCCTATATTGAATATTATTAGAAATTTATATCTCAACATTTATTTAAATTCATAGACTGTTATAGATTGATTATTGTATAGTAGAATAATAATTAAATCTTAATAAAACTACCAAATGACGTAGTATAACAGTTTAAAATATTTCACTAAAACAATATCTTTATTAATATTTCCTTAAAAAAAATCTTTAAATTAAAATATTTAAGTAAATTTTATCAGTAGTTCAAGAATCTTTAAAATATAAATGCACCCTAAAGGCGGCAATATAATACATCAATTTCAAATTAATTATATTAATTATACAGTTTTTTTAAAAAGTGTAGTATAACACTTTAAATATGACTTGAATATGACGTTTTACTGTTATTTTTTATCTTTTAACGTGCCTATATTGGTTTTTTCCATTAAGTGAAAGGGTTTTAATTTTAAGTGAAGAATTTTGAATTTTAATTGAAGATTTTTTTAATTTTAATTAAATCTACACTTAGAACATTCAGATATATCATTATCAAGAATTTCAGATATTTATTAACTAATAATACAACCATTTTTAATCTTATTTACATTTAATTTTAAATTTTTTAATATTTCTTTCTAACATATAGGTAGTTATAAAAAACATTATTATGATATTTGATTCCCATTAAAATAAAATAAATATATGCAATAGATAGTTATTAATAATATACCACAAAAAAAAAAAAAAACAAAAAGTATGTCAAAGTTGTATAAATTAAATATATTATTTATATATATATATACATATATAAAAAAATCTGAAATTTATGTTAGAAAAAATAAAAAATTAAAAAAATTGAAAAAAAAAAAAAAAAAATATGTTACACAAAAAATTGTAATTAATTAAATCTAGTCTTATACTTAATATTATTTAAAAAAAAAAAAAAAAAAAAAAAAAATAAAGAAAAATCTCTTTAATTGAATGTTGAACAAACAATTATAATGTGTATAACAAACAAAATTAAAATCAAAAAAAAAAAAAAATTAATTAATTAATTAATTAAAAAATGAAACAAAAAAAAAATAATATAAATAATTAAATAATGAAGAAATAATAATATTGAAATAAAATTCTCGTTTTAATTTAAAAAAAACCAAAAAAAAAAAAAACAAAATTGAAAGAAAAAATTAAAAAAAAAAACCATTTTGTTTTATTTTTAAAATTAAGATTATTTTTATGTATAGGGTGTTCCATAATTAACAGTTCCACCATGTGTCGCTGTATATAATCTATATTGTACCTTATATATACTCTTATATATCTTAATAGAAGGTAATCAGCTAACATCTAATATCTATCTATAATCTATATCTAACTCCGCTTCTGGACCTCATAAGGAAATTCTGTAAAAGGTATTTAAAAATTTTCAAAAAAAAACTCTATTATAAAAGTTCTAATGAATTGATATTTATTTTTCTATTAAAACTACAATACATAAGCTACTCTGAAACCTAATTTCTTGCTTCAATTTGCTGTAAATACTTTTTATCTCATTTAGCTTATACGGTTTGGATACAAACTTATAATATTGAAAGATATTGAGTGCGCCAGTTAAATACGAAACACTCGTGCATTTTAAGTAATCTTTCAAATTTAAAATTTAATTCGGATAGCATCAGTATTAATTTTTTTTAAATATCAGTAATATGTTGGAATACAAAAATTTTTATTTAAAATATGTTATAAAGGTAAATTCAGCTTTGAAAACAAATTGTGAATATGAAAATAGTATATTAAATATCGTATTATTATCATTATTTTTATTATTAAATATATTTCTAATTTATTAACTTTAAAATAGTACGACTGATCTTATATTCACTAAATTGTCTCTTGTATTATTTCCGTTTAATAGCGTAGTAGTAAAGTCTCGGGTTCAAACCCCGGTTAGATCATATCTAATAAAAAAATATGGTAAAATTGTATAATTATATCGTAATAGTTTATATCGTAATATAAAATAAGATTTAATAAAAATATATGTATAAATAATTCTTGTGTAGGATTATAGATGGTGCACAAAGTTTGTGAATTCATATTTCATAACCTTATACAATAGCTACAGCGGAGTAATCAACGGCTTAGTGAACATTATGATTAAAGAAACTTAAGCCTAGTTTAAATAAACTTGGTGAATGCCCAATACTCCTTAAAGGAGTGGAAAAAGAATAAAAAAAAAAAAAAATTATTTCCCCAAAGATTTAAAAGACCTGCTAATTTTGTGAAGACGTCTATTATCCTTCAACACTCCTACTACTATAGTACTACATTGGCGAAGCCTTTCGTTAGCGCGTTAGTAGAACCAGCAGCTTCCATTCCTTCAAAAGGACACGAACCAAGTTTTAAGAGAAAGGGCTAAGGTAGGAACGAAAAGTAAATAGGGGAAGGTGCGAAATTTTTTGGAACCTGTTGAAAGTATTCAAATTTTACAATCGGCTAAAAGTTTAAAATTGGCATAAATAATATAATAATGTAGTTTGTAGAATTTTTTTATGTGAGTCATAATATCCTAAGTTATTGTATTTTGGCCCATTTTGGTGAATACTTTTTGGTGAATCAAAAGATCAAAAAAAAACTAAAACTGCCCGAAGACCAATTCAGAAGTGGGACATAAGATCTAAGGGCATTATGAACCGTGGCCATATGGTACGTCGCCGTTATCATAACCTTTAAATATTTTAAATTTTATCAAGAGATAAAATTATATAATTATTAATATATAATATACATATCTGGCCAATGACGTAGAGTTAGAGACATCAGACCGTAACAAATAAAAAAATTAACGTAAAATTGTATAATTATATCGTAATAGTTAATATCGTAATAAAAGATAAGATTATAAGATAATAATAATTGTGTAAGATAATAGATGGCGCACAAAGTTAACATTTGTGTATTCATAATCTAATACAATAGCTACAACAGCTGAGTAATCAACGGCTTAATGAATATAACGATTAAAAAAACTGACGCCTAGTCTAAATAGACTTGTTCAATGCCCTATAATACTCCTTGAAGGAGTGGAAAAGGAATAAAAGGCAAATATATTATATATAATATACATATTGCAAAAATTTTATACCTGATTTATATGTTAAAATGAAAAATATTTAATCTAAACTTCAATATCTAGAGTTATAAAATTTCATTGAAAAATAATGATCATGACTCATACACCAAATAATTCAATCTAAATACTATCAAAAAGTATCTACTATTAAAATATTGCAAATATACATTAGATACCATATTATAGTGTATAATATATATTTATTTATCGGTTTAAAGATAAGCATTATCAAAATTAAGATTATTTTAAGAAAATACAAATAATTTGCTTTTTTTATTTTAATTAAACTTTAATATAAAAATTTTTTTATTACCTATAAGTTTAGTTGTTCATAAATCGTTAAATGGAAAATTTTCAATTTTGTTGAAAAAAAATAATAATACATTAATAATATTTATTAAAAATATTTATATACATAAAAAAATATATAAATATTTATATTAAAATGTTATATAAATTATTAAATATATTTTTAGTTTTAATAGTTTTCAATATAAATTTAATTGTAGCAAATAATAATAATTTTTGTATTGAAAATTTAAAAAATCCAGAAAATAATTTAACAACAGATTGCAACATTAAAGTTCAACTAATAAGTGATGAAGAAAAGGTTAAAATGATAATAAATACTGTTTGAAATAATCGTATATATTTTTTTTTAATTATGTACATGTATATAAAGTTTAATTAATATTATATAATTATTAATACTAGGTAAATGTACTAAAAAAAAATACGTTTCTACGTAAACCCGAATTAAATGATCGGCAAATTTTCCAAATCCTGGACCTTATCAAACTTATCTTATACAATAATCAAGTAATCATACTTTTGATAAATTTTGGTTACACCAAAATGAAATTTGACGTCACGACTTATACAATAATCAAGTAATCATACTTTTGATAAATTTTGGTTACACCAAAATGAAATTTGACGTCACGACCAATGAAATTTGATTTCTTAAAAACATCCACTAATCAAAAAATAGTTATTTGATAAGTGACAAGTGATTGGTGCAATAGGAGCCTGCTGTTCAGTGTTTTTGTTTCTTAATTCAAATTAGAGAATTTTTCATCTCAGGATTTTGTATAAGTCGAACTTATAAAAAAACCGGGTATTGAAAAACTAAAAACAATTATTAAATTGGACTTATGCTTGGTTGGAACCCTTTAAACAAATTCCTCCACCATTCCTTTTAGACAGACTTAAGAGTAGAAATACAAGTTTAATAAAAATGTTTTTCTAAGCGTACACGGGGTTCTAGACCGTTTACTATTAAATATTCTTTATTAGTGTTAAAATTAAACTTTTGGGAAATTTAAAAAACCGTATACGGAAACTCTGGAAATAACTGAATACGATAAGAATAATTAACTTTTTTTAAAAAATTTTTTTTTTTACATTTTATATAAATAGAACACAAATTATGAATCACAATAAAATTATTGCAAAAATATTACCTGTTGTTTATATTATATAAGACATTTAATATATGTTTACGATAAATATACATATAAATAAATATTTATAAACTAAATATAATATAATATTAAATTATTAAAAATACTAAAAATGTTTATTATCATTTTAGATTGTGCTACAAGATTTATGCAAAGTTAGAGGAAAATTATTCAATGATACAAAAATACTAACATTAAAAAATGGAACATTTAATTCATTAAAACAATTAAATTGTGCAAATAATTTAGAAGATATTCAATTTGTTTGGCTGTCACATGATAAAATTAACAGTATTTTAAATGATAATACAAATATTCATGTAAGTAAAATAATAATCTTTTCTAATAATTTAAATTAATATATAAAAATATAATATTTGATGGAATATTGGATGTTTAGAAAATTTTATTATGAATTATGATTAAACATAATGTTTAATAAGTTAAATATGAGATATATTTATGTAATAATGAATTTATTTATTTATTTATTTTTTCGAATATTGCGCATTACAATAACTACGCACTGGTAAAACCCTAGGCTACCAGGGCCATTGTAGGCTGATTCTAATTTATCTTTAAATTTTAACATCTACTTTTTACTTTTATACCTTTTTTGTTTTCTTTACTAATCCATATGCATAATTTAATTTAAATATTTAAAAATTTTTAATCATCTAATTCATGTTTTTATATAATTTACAATAATATTGTTATTACTTTTTTATGTTGTTTTAGTTTTCCATTTTTAATTATACCTTTTAAGAATTTGCTTGTTTCTCCTCTTTTTCTATTATATCTAAATTTTATTCCAAATATTAAAATTCCTAAATATCTTTTGTATTAGATCTATTCTATTGCGGTTAGGTTGAAGAAGATGTTTAGTGTTTAGATTATTGTTTGTCAAAATATTAATGTGAAAGGACAGTCGGTGAAAATGTGTTTCACAGAGAGGGTTTGTCCAAATTTTGGACAAGAAGAAGGGTCTGTTTTGTCAAACAGAAATTTTTTTGTATAACATATATGCAATAATTAAAAAATATATACAAATAATTTTGTAAATAAAACTCTTAATTAGGTTTGTAATAACAGACAGAACTTTAAGAAGTCGAGAGATTTTGTTCTGTTATAATCTTTTGAAAAAATGGTTTCGATTTAATTAATTAAATCACGTATGTATATGGCTATATGTATGACTGTATGCCAAGTATATCTTACTGATTGGTATATATAAAAAATGAATTAAGTCTACACAGGGAACGTATCAAAATTTAAAACTACAAAATCCCAAATCACAACATCTCAAATTTTAAAATCCCCAAAATAAATTTCATATAAAACGTCAAAATTATTTCAAAATTAACGTGATAGATAAATGTCAAAATTATATATACTTTTGTAGCAAAGCCTGTAAGCATTGTCATACTATTAATATTGATTTTAAGTTGGATTTGAGTTGGATTCAAAGTCAGGATTTTATTAATATATATTAATATGAGATTCTAAATTAGGAGAGATTTTAGAGGTGGTTACAATTTGATTTTTCTAGAATGTGTACAAACGTAAATAAAATAACGGGACTTTAAAAAAACACATTATGCAAAAAAAAAGCTTATACAATCCATTTTGAATTTATTTCTACGTTTTTTTTTCTACGAATTAAATTTTCGCAATTTGGGATTTTGAAATTTTGTGATTTGGGATTAAGTACTCAACCCTTCTCACACACTTAATCCATATTTCAGGTAACTAATTTAATTAAATAAAAACCGTAACTACTTTTGGAAAAAAACAAATGAATTTTGAATTATCTGAAATACGGATTAAGATTAATGAATTATTATTAAATCTATTTAAAAGAACAATTTAAGCTCAAAAGTATAATCATTACTCAATGAAAGTTTAGAAATACTTTCTAAATTAAATATAATTCTTATTAATTTTCTATATATGGAAAATTTATATATTTTGTATACTTGTAGAATTCCATAATAAAAAATAAGATTAAAATTTAAAGTACATTGTATTGATATATTTAAAAATGTGATTTTATATAAGTTAAAAATTTTAAAAATTTCTATTGATTTAAACAAAATTATAAAAAAAAAAAAAATAACAACTGATAACTGATAACTTGATTAAGAAAAAGTTATTCAGCCAAGCCACATGGGTAGTATCATCTGTTGCATTGAGGTAGTTTTGACGTAATGTTGACGTAATCGGTGAAAATTCTGTATACACCAAAACCGGTTTCGTAATTCTTGTATTTACAAAAAACCGTTTTCGTTGCAACCAAATTTTACTAGTAAGACTCGATGCACTAACCAATACAAACAAAAACATGATTTTTTTTTTTTTTATTTTTTTGTTATTATTCTTTTTGTTTCATTATTTAAAAATTTTTCCACTGTGCGCATCGCATCGCAATAAAAAAAATTTGAGACCGGATAAATTATAAAATATTTCTGGTATTGGAAATTGATAAAAATCAATATAAGATTATCATATTAGGTTTTATATCTATTTGTTATTTTTTATCTTTCAAACTACATACTAAAAAAAAACAAAAATGAACAAATATATTTGTATTATATTACATATATAAATATATTTTGATTGATAAAATATAAAATTTAGTTAATATAAATAATAACAAAAAATAATTAATGATATAAAAGACAATTAGTTTAAGGAACAGATTTAGAAACTAATTTTAAAATTGTATAATTATGAATGTTTGTTCAGTCCCACAGATGTTAATTAAAATAATAATCCATTTTTAAATGACCTAGATTTGATATAAGTAAAATAAAATTACCTACTTACTCAATGTAAATAAAAAATTAAATTTCTTATATTATACAAATACAAGTACAAATCCATTTTTTTATTTAGGAAGCTACAAACCTTTTTTTTTATATGAATAAAAAATTACAAAAACTTTCCGCTTTTGAAAAATAAGTTGACTAAACATTCTTCTACGATAACTATCTTCGAATGAACTAAATTTTACACATACATTCATAAGTTCATAAATTGGTGACAACTGACAACACTTAAAACACTCGTTTGGGATTGAGTAATAATCACTTGCGTTGCAAAATTACGTCATTGCAACTTGTCCATACTCATCATGTGGCTTCACGGATTTACTTTATGTATACATAGTATACATAGTAATTTTTGTATACATTTATCAATATGTAGTTATTATGTACTTTAAAATTACGTAAACGCTATTGACTTCATTTTATAAGTACTATACGTACATAGACCTCTTCATAAAAATAGTAAATAAATGTACATAAATATACATTATGCTCCAATTTTATTTTTGATATTTTATTCAATGACCTGATAAGATAACTTTATAATATTTAATTATCTATTTTCAATGCAAAATCTTAACTCTTTAAAAATAAAAAAAAAATAAAATACACACAAGAAGATATATTAAATAAACTTAATTAAATTATATAATAATAATGACCATAAATTATAGTAATTATACTGATATTAAGTTAAAGAATATACTATATACCCTTAAAATTAATTATTTAAACAATTTAAGCACCAATTAATTAAGTACTATTTAAGGCTGTATAATATATTAAAATCAAATTAATTTAATCCAATTTAATTTAATTTAAATATAGTTTTAACTGGTTTTAGTCTAATCTAATCTAGAGTATAAATATTAATTAATATACCAATTAAATATTAAATCTAAACGATCATATAGATAGATATTTAAATCTTTAAAATTTAAAATGAATAAATCTTCAATATAATTATTTTGATTCTTAAATTTGTCATAGTTATAACCGAATTGTGAGTCGTTTTTAGAGATTTTAATTGAAATTTTTATTATGATGATGGATCTTTTTAAAACGTTTTTTTTTTCAATTTTCCGAAAGGAAGAAATTATTGCCAAATCAACCAATGATACTCTATCTGATTCAGTCATTTGTTCATTCAGTATACGTAATCAAAATTGTGGAATACGATTTGAAAATCAAAATGGTGTAAGTTGAATTTTTTAAATTGAAATTTATTATTTAATTAAATTATATTTAATATCCATATATATTTTTATAGTTAGTTGTATCACATTTTAATATTTTGGCACAATTACAACCATTAGATTTAATTATTTCTAATATTGAATATAAACCATGGAAAAATGTTACAAATTCTGGATATAAAATGCCAATGAGTAAATTTAATAATTTAATTTTCATTAAAAAAAATTTCATTACTATTTATTTCAATAATTTATTTTTATTTAGGTGGAAAAATTTTATTAACTAATTATCATACAAGTGTTTATAAACAATTTGACACGATTAAATTTTCATATTTTGATAAGATTTCTTTAAATATTAATGAAATTATACCAAAAGAATTAAATAATAATTTGGAATTACCAGCAAAAGTTGATTATAATGGACAATTACTTGAAATTGAAAAAGATGGGAATGCATATGCTCCAATAAACAAAGTAAATATTAATAATAACAATTTTCTTAAAATGAAATAATATAATAATATGTTGTTTTTTTTAAAAGGAACTCACATTTTCTCGGACATTACCGCCATTGAGTAGTGAAAATGCGACATTAGTCGGAGAATCAACAACCTATATTGTTGAATATTCTGCAATGACCCAATATAATTATGGTAGTGGATATAAAGTAAATTTAAAAATTCATGATTGTAAGGTAAAGTAAAATTTTATATTAAAACAATATTAAATATACTAAATTATATAATTATATAATAGTAAATATTAAATATAGTATATACCCAACTTTTTTAATTTATAATTAAATTTTTTTTGTTTTTTTCAAGGTAACAATTAAAACTAATACTGATATTGATATCATATATAGTGGACCTATGCCATTAAATTATACAACACCAAATACAAATCAAACTTTTACTGAAACAAAACCAAATATAGATGAAGTAATTTCCCAAAGAACACCAGAATATGTAAAATATCAAACAATTAATAACAATCAAATAAATATTAGTGGCCACGTTTATCCAAATTTTTATCCTTGGTTTGTTGCTGCTGCAATTTTCCTTAGTGTTCTTGCACTCGGTACATTTGGAAACATGATTAAAATTAAATATCAAGAGAAAACATTAAAGAAAAAAAGATATAGAACCGGATCATTATTATAAAATTAATAATGTAAATAAATAAAATAAAAATAAATTTACAAATGTAAATTTGTACATTAAAATAAAAATAAAAAAAAACATAAATCTAAATCTAAATCTCAAAATTTTTTATGAGAAAACTGTTTATTTTCTTGATAGAAACTGCCTCCTCATTTATTTACAGATTGTAGTTTGAAATTAGTTTTGCTTAGAATTTTTAACATGGAATAAAAATATATATTAGGATCACAAAGTATTTATTTTGGAAATAAATTGAAATTCGTCGTCGTTTGCTGTTCGATTTTATTATTAAAATAAAAATCGCGATTTCTAGTCGTTGTCGCGTTACATCAAACTGCTTATCACCTATGAACAATTATCAGCTGTTTTGATATTATTGAATATTGCATTGCAATATATAAATTATCAGCTGTAAGCTGACAGTTGTAAATAAAAATAATTAATAATAATAATAAATAATAATGATACGAACAAGAAATATAAATTTTTATTTACAAAATATTGCATACCATAAAAATCGTTGGATACACTATGTACAAGGACAAGAACCTCAACCTAAAATAAGGGAATATTTTTATTTTGTTGATCATGAGGGTAGGCTATTCTTAGACGATTCTAAAATGAAAAATTTTACATCCTGCTTTAAAGATAAGAAATTTTTAAAATTTTTTTTTGATCGAATTAGATTTAATGAAACTGATAGATATAAAGGTTTATATAAATAAATAAAATTAATTAATTTAAATAAACAAAATGGAACTTTTTCTTTTAAGACTTTCCATTTGTATCTTTATGTGGTCGAGAACGAAATTTTATTAGATGTGATGATTTACCAATAGTTTTTACACATATTGTACAAGATAAAGAAGGAGTTGAAAAATTATCGTACGCATATGCCGGCGAACTTCTTACTTTTGATTTTAAACCTGAAAATATATACATGAACCCGGAATCTGGAAGAGTTTACCATCCTGCCTGGACAAAAGTTGGAAATATTGGTTTAATTCGTTCAAAATTAGCTATAGAATTAAGTAAAAATTTTCATTTTAATAATGGTGAAGCATCACCTCCGACACATTTCACTTGGAATAACCAAAAAATTAAATTAAATGTAGATTGGGTTAAAAACTCTATTTTAGAAAGTATAAATACTTAATAAAATACTTTTATTAAAAAATTATATTTTGTAAAAAGGTTTTTATAAGGTAAAACTATCACTTGTATATATATATATATAATATAAAACATAAGTTATAAAATAATTAAATTAATGTGTATAACAAAACAGAAGATAAATCATTAACTTTATTCTTTACTAAGTGGTTTAAATTCACCCTCTTTCACCCACGACAGGCTGGTAGTTGCAGGCGCCGATAAAGTAACAGCTTTTTCTCCCTCTGTTTTCATTTTATTAAGAATTGGTCCATGTAAATCATTATTAAACTTTTCGAAAACTATATAATGTGGATCATCTACAGGTGCCAAATCATAAATATGTTCAATGCTTTGTTGAACACATTTTTTTACTATTATTTTAAATTCTTCAATATTTGTTGTTAATAAATCGTAAGCGTTTTGATTTTGAGGTGCTTCAATAAATTTTATACATTCAATTGGTTCTATAAATATGTACGATATATATTTAATTAGTTGCCAGATATGATCTTCTCCAAAACGCCACAAAGGAAAAGCAGCTGAAATATTTAAAGTTCCAGTATATGGGCAAATCAGAGGATGAATTATTTCGTTTTGAAAAATTACTGTCTAAAATATTTTGAAAAAAAAATTTAATATAAAAAACAAAACAATAAGATTAAAAATAACATACAGGAGCCATTTTATCTTCAGGGAAATTATCTGGCAAACTTATATTGAATCTAAACATTCCATTTCGATAAAAACCATTGCGTACGAAAATAACACCAAACCATACTAAAAATTTATTGATAAATTAAAGAATATTGTTTCCTTATAAAAATTATGTATTAGTTCTTACTCAAAGAGTTTTCGTAAGATGGTATCACATATACTCCTCCTGTCTTTTCCGATTCAACCATTTGACTAAAAATATATTATTAGACTTACTTTTTTTTAATAGAATTAACTTACTATTCTGCTAAAATTTTGTATTCTTGTTTTACGGAAGTTATCATTTTTTCATCTTGTTTATTAGTTTCAACCATATTTGATATTTTTATTATATATATTTATTTGTGATTATAAAAATTGTAAAAACAAATTTTATCTTGTATATTTTGATGTTTTGAGAATTTCAATTTACAACAATACCAAAATTTTAATCCTAGATGACATTTACTAGTCATTTGTCAATTGTCATTATGACAAATATACAGTATTGGACACAAACTATTAAATATCAAAATATGTTTATAAAGTGCCTTTAAAATAAACTAGTTTAATATGTATTGACTGTCTATGATTTTGGATTCTTTAAAACGATTTTTATAAACATTATTGTTTTATAATGTGAATATCTAAATGATAAATTTTGGCGATATTAGGTAATATTACGTAATATAATTTAAAACCCTAAAGTTATTGGAGATCCTTCAAGTTATAACAAAATGTTGCAATAAATTTATAAGAGATCTATATAAATTTATTGCAATGACTGGCAATGACAGATTCTTATAATTTCCATCAATAACAACAATTCTCTATTGACATTATGGGAAAATGTTGTCGCAAACGTTAATTTTCCTGATACTGACTGACATTAAAAATTATAGTATGTAAATTTTGTTTATAAATATTTTAAAATGGATTTTTCGTATAAAAAAGAATACCATAAATGTGGTGAAGTATATTTACATGATATTAACGATTATACTATTTTATGTTGCCACTGTCGTGAAATATTTTATGATTTTAATGATTTTCATAATCACAGCATTATTCATGAAGATGAACATAAGCTGATAAAAGCAGACGAGGATTCAGATGACGAAACAAAATTCGTAGAATCAAAACCCTTTAGAGATTATGAAGATAAAAGTTTTTTAAATAGTAATGAAAGTAACGCTTCTAACATAAGTAAAGATAATAACTGTGGTAATGTTTTCAATGATGCGGGGAACAGTAAAGAGCCACTTAATTTTAAAAAACTTAATGAAATTGAAGAAATTTTTTGTCCGCATTGTAAAACATTTTTTAAATATAGTAACCATGACTTAGAAAAATGCGATGTCGTTCAAAAACAAATTCTTCAATCTAAAGGAGATATGGAAAAACTATTAAATGATGGAATTTATGTTTGTAGTAAATGTCCACGACATTTTTCAGAATGTCAAGATTTATATCAACACCACAAACAAGAAAGCCATTGCAGTTTAAAAATAAGCTGTATTATTTGTATTTATTTTAATAATAAATTCAAATTGGTGCCAAAAATGACTAAAAACTTTAACGAAGATAATTCCGGTCAAAATGCTAAGAAAAATACTGATGAATCAAAAAAACTTTGCTGTAAATATTGCAACAAAACTTTCAAGATGAAATTCAATCTTGAAAAACATGAAAAATTACATAATTCAGAAAAGTTAAAATGTAAATATTGTGAAAAATCTTTTCGAACACCGTATAAGGCTCACGTTCATATGAGATTGCATACAGATGAAAGACCATACAGGTGCAAAATGTGTACTGCAGCTTTTACGGTTAGTGCACATTTAAAAAACCATGTTATTTATAAACACACAGAAAATAGACCTTTTTCATGCGAATTTGAAGGATGTAGTGCAACTTTTAAGTTATCGAGTTTAAAACACGAACACGAAAAACGACATTTACCAAGTAAATTTTCACATAATTTTTTTTTTCAATGTTTAATTTACTCGATTTAAATAATTACAGATAAAATACAATGTGAAGTATGTGGAACTGATTACAAAACTAAAGTATTGAACTTACAATTCGTTGAAATTAGTTTTTTTTTATATATCTAATTTTCAGGCTTCTTTACGTAAGCATCAAATGAGTAAGCATGAAGACCCAAATAAATGGCCTCATCAATGTGAGACATGTAATAAAAAATTTGCTGTAGAGAGATATTTAGTTGATCATAGAAGGATTCATACAGGAGAAAAACCATTTGGATGTGATGTATGTCCAAAATTTTTTAGAAAGAAAAGTGCTTTAAGGGGACATCGAAAGTTACACAACGACTTAAAAAAATACATTTGCAATTCATGTGGTAAAATATTTAGACAATCTACAACTTACGAAAGTCATATTAAAATCCACTTTATTAAAACGTAATTTGGAATAAAAAAATTTATAGAATAAAATTATTGAGTGTTTATGAAGTTATTTCATTTTATGGCTACTGTATTTGAATAAAATTAACGTTTTCTGAATTTAATATGTTAGTAAATATATTTAAATCTTTCATAGAAGAAAACTTTCGTTTATCTTTGTAATGGTTACCATACTTACCGAAGTTTTAATTGATACCGATTTATGTACGTCAGGGTACACTAAAAACTGATACGTATTATAATTCATTTTGCTCTTCTCTTTAATTTAGTTCGTAATGCTATGATTTCTAGCACAAACAAAAATATAATTTTGAAATATTATATACTAGTTAAAAGCCCCGTATTATTGGAATACAAAAGTACAATTTAGAGATTTTATACAAAGCATTTTTTCGTTTTTAATCACTTTTTTTTTAAATTATTTACATTATATTATATTATTACTTACTATAATTAGTTTGAACTATTCTATAAATCTTAAAATTTCTATTGTTAGCATAAAAAGTTGATTTATTGTAGCCTCGGATGTCTTCTTACATGACTCCAATAACCTGCAATTTGTTTAAATGCCTTGCCACAAAAACCACAAACATATTTTTTTGTATTACTATGCAGTTTTTTATGTTCCCTTAGTGAACTTCTCTTTCTAAAATGTTTAGAGCATATTTCACAACCAAATGGCTTTTCACCGGTATGAGTTCGTATGTGTTCAACTAAATATTCCGGGTGTGCAAATCGTTTGTCACATATTTCACATTTATTGGTCCAATTTTTAGAATCTACGTGCATACTTTGTTGATGTTTTTGCAAAATGAACTAGAAATTTATCAATAATTAGTATTTTTATAATTCCACATTTTTATTTTTTATTTTCTTACTTTACTTTTGAAGTAATTTCCACACTTTTCACATTGAAAACTTGCTAAAAAATTTTCAAAATTTAATCAGGTTTTTAATGTACATATATATTAAACTTTACCTGGTAGATGTAATTTTTCATGCTGTTTTTTAAGATTTAACAATTTAAATTTAACATTACAATCTTTGTAGTCGCAAACAAATGGTCTTTCTTCTGTATGTTTATATATAATGTGATTTTTCAAATTATTTGCAACTGTAAATGCAGCAGAACATAATTCACATTTGAATGGCCTATCGTTAGTATGAACTCTCATATGAAGTTGCTTCTGATATTTTGTTTTAAAAATCTTTTCACATATTGTGCATTTCAAAAGAAGTTTGTCAGAAGTGTCTGTTTCGAAATCATTGCTTATAGTTGCTTTATAAGTATTTCTCAAATCCAAATTATTTTGTGAGGTAAAACTTATTGAAGATTGTTCGCAATTTATTTTATTGGGCGATTCTTTAATTTCACTTCGATTTTCATTTTTGCAGTCGCTTAAATTATACACATCTTTAGTTGATTGAATTTTGTTATTCATGAACTTAAAAAATTTGCAAATCTTACACTGATTCTTATGAATGCAATGTTTTGTATCAATATGATGCTCGTATAACTTTTTGTAATCGTCAAAATATCTTTTGCAGTAAGAGCAACAAAGAATACCCTCCCGCAATAATTTAATGAAGTCTCCTTTATATTTTATGATAGTTTGTTGTATTTTGAAGCATTTTTTAAAGTCGTGTAAATCAGTTTTAACAAATATTTTACAATGTTTACACAATATATTTTCATTTCCGTTTAAAGATATATTTTCATCAAAGTTATTAACCGCTTCAATTTTAATAGTTTCTACAGAACTGACAAATAGTTTGGTTTTATTGTTTATTTCAATATCCTTGAAGCCCTTAAATTTCTCATTTTTAATAGTTTCTACAGAACTGGGATTTGATTCGGTTTTATTGTCTCGTAATTCATAACCATCTAAAAGTTCTTTATCACTCTTTATATCCACGTTACAATCATCAATATTATCTAAATATTCTTTTTCACTTTTTAAGTCCTCGTCACAATTTTCCATATTATTTAAAAGTTCTTTGTCAAACTTGAAATTCTCGTCAAAATCATAAATATTAAGTTTTTTATCACTTGTACCATCATCGTCATAAATAGTTGGCATTGGCTCATCATATCTCCTTTTAACCAAGTTGGTTTTAATTGATTTGTTGTCATTATCGCTTTCAAAAAAATTAATTTCCTCAGATAAGTCAAATACATCTTCATGAAGCAAGGTATGAGTTTTAAACTCATTAAATTCGTAAAACAAGTTATTACAATAGTAACATAAAAAAGTATAATTTTCTTTTGAAAAATAAATTTCACCACATTTTTGATATATGTTGTCTTCACTGTTCATTTTTTTAAAATTTTTTTTTAATTTACCAAATTTCCATTTATGTATTATATTTATTATTAGTATTATTTATGTCTTCTTTGGCGGTACATGCATGTTGCATGTATTTTTTATTACAATTTACAATTACAAAGTCAAGTCATAAACATATGATTAAAAATCAAAAATTTATATGTTGCCATTTGACAAAATTTTAGAATGTGCTAACTATGGTTAATTTGGCTTAAAACTAAAAAACATACACAATTCTTTGGCTGAGTTTTCAATCGTAGTTTTCATTTTATTTCGCTTATTTTCGTCCTCAAAATAAACACGGCAACTAATAATCTTTCTAATTTAGACTAATAAATAATAATCAATTAAATAGTTTTGCAATAACCCAATTTAATAAAATTTTTACCCATTCATAACCAAAATTGTCAATTCAAAATAATGAATAATCCATATAAATTACAACAATATTCCATATTATTATTCATCAACAGAACAATTTATTTAAGATTTATTTTTAAAGGATTGTAAACTGTGGCATTAGTAAGGGCACCTCCTTTTTTTATTAAAATGTAAATAAAAATATATATTTTGTTATTGAAATTTATATTTTTATTTATAGACATTTCACGTTCCAGTTCCTTAAAACGCTACAAATTTTTTTGTATTTTTTGTAAGTGTCTTGCAATTATCTTTAATTTATTTTTAGTCAATTTTTGTGATAATTTTTTTTTGACACCATTTGATGTTTATCAATTTTTATATACATATATACTATCTTAATTTTATTTTTACTGCTTTAGATAAATAACATCTATACAATATTACAACATCTTTACTAACTTACAGCAGGATGTCTCTTCATATGACCCCAATATCCTGCAGCTTGTTTAAAACCTTTGCCACAAAATCGACAAACGTAGTTTCTTTTATCGCTATGTAATTTTTTATGCTCTCGTAAAGCACTTCTTTTCCTGAAAAATTTTGAACAAAGATCACAACCAAATGGTTTTTCTCCAGTATGAGTTCTAGTGTGTTCCACTAGATGATGTTGTCGAGCAAAACGTCTAGTGCAAATTTCGCATTGATATGGCCAATTTGTTGCATCTTCATGCCTACTTTGTTGATGTTTCAACAAACAGAACTAAAATGAAATATTTTTAGAATGTATAAGTTATTAAACCATTTTTCAACTTACTTTCGTTTTATAATAATTTCCACAAATTTCACATTGAAAATTTGCTAAAAAAAATTAATATATGTGATTCAATATTTTGAATATATGCCAATAATAAACTAATATGAACCTGGAAGATGTCTTTTTTCATGTTGCTTTTTAAGATTCATTAACTTAAATTTTGCATTACATCCTTCATAATCACAGACAAATGGTCTATCGTCAGTATGCTTATATACAATGTGACACTTTAAATTTGCTGAAACAGTAAATGCTGCGGAACATATTTCACATTTATATGGCCTATCATTTGTATGGATTCTCATATGAGTTTTAAGTTGGGCTTTTTTCCTAAAAAGTCTTTTACAAAAAGAACATTTATATTGCAATTCTCCTTTCTCGCTTGACATATCATTATCAACTACATCACCATTATTTTCTTCAACACTTTCTTTTTCATTATATAATTCATCTTTTACTTCTGTATGAAATTTTTGAAAATGTATATTATAATCACTTTTAGAATTAAATTTAACTGGACATTTTTCGCAATTTATTTCATTCAATTTTTTAATTGCAGTTTTACTTTGATCTTCTGTAATGTTTTTGGTATTTGATTTACGTTTTGAATTTATTTTCGAATTCATAAATATATAAAATTTGCAAATTTTACAATTAGCTGTTTGAGTGCAATGTTCTTCTTCTAAATGGTGGTCATATAAACTTTTATAATCTTCAAAATGTCTTTTACAATAAAAACAACAAAGGACACCTTCACGCAACAATTTTATAAAATCTCCATTATTTTCAGCTATAACATCTTGAATTTTGGAGCACTTGTTAAAATCATGCGAATTAATTTTGTAAGATATTTTACAATGTGCACAAAATAATTCTGTATTAGCTGGTGTATCACTTTCTGTATGCTCTGGACTACTAACAGCGAATTCTGTTGCAACATTTTCCTTAAAATCTTGAATTTCTATTTCCTCTTTCTTAAATTCAAAACTATGAATTGATACATTTGATTGACTATCTATATTTGTATGATCATAATTAGTAGATGATGGATCCATCCGAAATTCACTTGAATTATTTTTTTTATCTAGTGCATCTGATGAATTGAAATGAGTTATACTGTGATTTTTAAATTCAACAAACTCATAAAAGAATTCGTCACAATATAAACATAAAAATGTATAGATTTTTTCGTTTTCTAAAAATATTTCTCCACATTTATGATAATTCTTTCCTTTATAATCCATTATAAAAAAAAGAATATACAAATTACAATTTACATAAATTTGTTTGGTATACAAAAAAAAATTTTGTTTTTTTATATTTTATTGGCAAATTGTCAAAAATTCCAGTACCACCAACTTTTTGACATTATGGATTAAAATAAGATGGGAAGCTTCAAAAGTTCTTGATATTTTGTTACAACTACATGGACTCACCACAAACCGTATTTAAAAATGTTTATGATGAATAATGATTGTAAAATTTTATTTATTTTTTTATTTCAATGTTAATTTTTTCCAACATTTTCTAGGCATATCAACATTTTAGCCAAGCTCAAAAAGTCAAAATTTAAATCTCCGAATTACGTCTTTTACAGACTTTTGACCTAATGTGTATTTCTATTTTTCAAGCATATTGTTTATTTCTATTGTATTGTTGCAAAAATAGAAATAGAATTCAAATTTTTTTATATAAGGTGTATAAGTTTCTTTGGTAATGTCAAATATAATACGAATTTTTGAAATTGTCAATTGTTTGGTAGCAAAATTTGAGCTGAGCTGTGCGTGATTAAAATAAACAGTGACTTGATTTTCAGCAAACAAAAAAGTTAACCTTCCAATAATTTAACATTGATCACAACCCTGAAATTTTTTGACAGTTAAACGTAAACAAATAAAAAAGTTACTGGATTGTTAATTAATTTCGTTTACTTTATTATGTTAATAAAATAAATACTTGTTAAATTGAAAGGTTTTTGCTATGACAAATGATAAAAGAACAATTTATATTGGCGGTTTGGCTGATGAAGTAACCGAAAAACTAATAAGTGATGCATTTATACCATTTGGAGATATTGCAGATATACAAGGTAATTATTTTATAGTTCTATGCAATTTTTGTTTTTAAATATATTTTTAATTTTAGTACCAGTAGATTATGAATCACAAAAGCATCGTGGATTTGCTTTTGTTGAATATGAATCAGCTGAAGATGCTGCTGCCGCAATTGATAATATGGTAATAAATCATTACTTAATTCTTTAAAAGTTACAATATGAATTTCATATTTGTTCAAACCTATTTAGAATGATTCAGAATTATGTGGTCGAACTATAAGGGTTAATTTAGCAAAGCCGGTTAGAGTTAAAGAAGGCAGTTTTAAAGCAGTGTGGGCTGATGATGATTGGCTTCAGAAACATGCTGGAGCAACATTAGAGAATGATGAAGAAAAGAATGAAGGAGATGATAATGAAAAAAATGAAGTAATTTTGATTTTTTAGTATAATTCTATAATTAATATATGTTATTATTAGAAATCCGAGTTAACAAAAAGTGTTGTAACAATATCAAAATCTGAAAAACGTAATCCACAGGTATTTTTTGATATTAGAATTGGTGGTCATGATGCTGGTCGTATTGTAATGATACTTAGAGCCGACATAGTTCCAAAAACAGCTGAAAATTTTCGCGCATTATGCACACATGAATTAGGATTTGGTTATAAGAGCTCAACATTTCACAGAATTATTCCAGAATTTGTAAGTATTAAGTTATTGTTCATTATTCTTTAAATTAACTCATTTTTTAAATTAAAATAGATGTGTCAAGGTGGTGATTTTACAAACAATAATGGAACTGGCGGTAAATCTATTTATGGTAAAAAATTTCAAGATGAAAATTTCACTTTAAAGCATACTGGCTTTGGAACGTTATCAATGGCTAATTCAGGACCAAATACAAATGGTTCTCAATTTTTTATATGTACAACAAAGTAATTTTACAACAAAAAAATTTGATATCCGAAAATTTGAAAATGATTTTATTTTTAGAACGGACTGGCTTGATGGTAAACATGTAGTTTTCGGTCATGTTATAAGTGGGAGTGACGTCGTTAGAAAAATGGAAAAATGCGGAAGCAAAACTGGCACTTCAACACAAAAAATAGTAATATATTCATGCGGAGAATTGAAATAAATTTTAATTAATTAAAAAGATTGTTTCTCACTTTATCTTTCATTCTAAAATAAGTTTACAAATTAACTTTTTAACTACTTTGATCTAGTAATATTTAGGTTTAATAAAACTAATAAGACGAACAAAAAAAACATTCATTAAATTTTTAATGACGAGGTTGCATAAGAAATGATTACACCTGAACCGACTTTTAATTTATTGGAGTTAAAACTAAAGTTTTTTTTTCGATGAATTACGATTTTTTCTAATAGCAAATTATTCTAATAAGGGAAATAGATGTTAAACTGCTGTAAAATTTAATATTTAAAATTGAAAAACAATTGGTTTACATTTTACATTGGTTTTTTTATTATTTTTTTTTGGTTTGCACACAGCAATTTGAAAACTGCAATGCACAAAGGTTTTTTATTAATTCTTTTATTTAATTTATCCCAATTTATGGACACCTGAATAGAAATCATTTATACGCTGTGTGCTGAACTAAATTGAAGTGTTCAAAAACAGTCCCCAATCTGAAACAAAATAAAAAAATAGTACATTAGAAAAAAAATTGAATAATGGATGCAATTAATATATATTAAATAGGAAATCAGACGAAAAGGTTCACATCAAGGATAATTTGGGTTCTATCAGAAGAGGGAACCTGATTAGGTATTATTTATCATCATTTAAATTAATGAAAGGCAATTAAATTTAAAAAAAAAATCTTACCTTTTGATCAAACGTATTTAGATCATTTTTACAAAAATCTAATATATTTATTAAATTCTCATCAATTTTGTTATAAAAATATTTTCATTAATTATCATCATTACTCCATTTCTGTCCTCCATGATTTGTATTTCAATTCATTATTGTATAACGTTTCTAAAAAAATAAATTCTGTTAGTTTTGAAATAAAATTCATTTATTTTAAATAAAATAAACAAAATTCAGACGTTTTTTAGGTTAACATCAAGGTTAAATTGGGTTCTGTCAGAAGAGGGAACCTGATTAGGTATTATTTATCATCATAATATAAAATAAGAAAACTTTGTTAATATAAACTTACCCAAGAACTAATTATTGTATTCAAGTGGG
Organism: Dolichopus griseipennis; assembly: GCA_963082915.1. Lineage (NCBI taxonomy): Eukaryota > Metazoa > Arthropoda > Insecta > Diptera > Dolichopodidae > Dolichopus > Dolichopus griseipennis. The sequence goes on from OY720445.1 coordinate 7,497,862, forward strand.
GATCTGTTAACTGATATGAAAACAATCAGTTTTCAAACAACGACCTTATTATAATCGACGAATTAAGATTATTGAAATCCATCAAAAATTCCATTTCGCAATTTTACCAAGTATTCCTTAAAAAATATTAAACATAAAAAATTTATTCTGTATATTCAGTATAAATACTTACTTGGAAAATTTTTATCGAAAAGACATTTTTCCCAAAACCGTTTGTTCGGAATACACATTATAAATATATATTTTACATTTGATATGTATATGATTTCTATGTAATTCAAGTAATTTAAGATCCTTAAGATCTCTTTTAAGTTTTTTTCAATATTCGAATTTATAAACTTAACACTGAAAGGAGGACTCACAATATTCTGCCTATAAATTGAACATTCTGCCCTTGTTGATTTTCACAGTAAAGAATTGTTGTTAACAAGACGTCAGTTAAAATTTAACAGGTTTTTATGCCTTTTGTTTTTATATAAACCTTACGTTTTTAATAAAACTTTTGCATTTTAATCGATTTTTTTTTAAGAATTCTGATTTGATTGAATTTTTTTTTCTTTAACTTGTATTATATTTTTACTTTTTAAAATTTTGTTTGTTTAAATAATTCATTATCATTTGTTCTTCAATTTTTCGATATTTTAAAATTTGTCATAATTTCTCAGCTAATACTGATTAAAAATGGCTTGCCTCATTTGGGCTTTCATCAACTGAATTCAGTTGCTTGATTTAAAAAAAAAATCTTTTTACAGATCCTTTTATATTAAATCATAATTAATCCATTAAAAATGGAATTATTTTATTTCATCTTAAAACAGGATACATAAATCCTACTAAGATGCAAATTAATTCAGATTCGAATTTTTAATTCAATCTAAATTTTTTAATTTTCATACCTTGAAAACAAGAAAACCTTATTTTCAGGAATGTTTTATTTTTCCACTTTTTGGAAATAAAATAAATAATTCTCAAAACAGGATAATAATCCTAAGATTTATAAAAAAATATAATTCCTAAAAGAAAACCTTCTAGGAATATCATATAAAAAAAAATCTAAAAACCGGATTTAAAAAATCCTCGTTATTAAGAATTATAAAATTTTATGGATATTCAAAATCTACAGGATAACCCTGTAGTAAAACAAGACAACCTCGTTTTATTTTTCACACCGTCAAAACAAGAAAACCTTGTTATTAGGAATGCTTTATTTTTCCACTTTTGGGAAATAAAGTATATAATTCTCAAAATAGGATAATAATCTTAAGATTCATAAGAAAATATAATTCCTAAAAGTAAACCTTCTAAGAACATATTAAACAAATCTTAAAACCGGATTTAATGTCCTCATAATTAAGAATTAAAATTTAATTGGATAAAATTATCCTTATTCAAAATCGGGAGGATAACCCTACAGGATTTTAATTGAGCTGGTTCGGGGTGCACTTTTGGCACTAACTACTGTTTTTATGCTTTTGCAAATAAAACTAATGCAGCCATTCTGCAATCCACCACCCGCAGACCCGCCTGGTAGGGAGCTCACCCCCCAGGTCAGAGTAGATTTTGTGTTGTAAAAATCATTGTAATCTATAAGAAAAAAAATATGCAATTAAAATCCAAGTAAAATTAAAAAACAAATTATAATTTAGTATCGAAATTAGATCAGATAGAATTTTGTTTTCATGATAATTTTCAAATGAACTATACCAAATTGGTATCATCATAAAATTTCAATACAAAATTTAAATCAAATAGATTTTGTTCAATTACCTTATTTTAGGATTTCTTTCCATGAAAATTAATTGGAAAAATTTGACTCCATTATCACAATCTGTAAATTGAAAGATTTAGAACTATTAATTGTTATTCAAGATAATGCAAACTAAATGTATGAAAAATTTTTCAGAATCCTTTTGGTTTAATTGAAATGTATCATCAATTATAAATTACAGAAAAAAGTTATCATCACAATTAAGCCAATATTAAAAAAAAAAATTTGTTTTTAAATCTAAAGTTCTTACCTAAGTAAGTTATATTCTAATCCGTAAAGAAACTTTCAGCCATCTGTTAGAATAAATAAATGAAGTTTTTAAATATATGTATTATATAAATAATTATGGAATTAATATAAAAGAAAATTTTTCAGAATCCTTTTGGTTTAAATAAGAGTGTATTCATCAATTACTTAGCAGATTGAATTTATCATCATAGAAAATAAGCTTTTTTTTTTATTTTATTGATCGGAATTAATCCTTTCATTTCGAAAATAATTTTTTTATAGAAATAAATCAATTTCAAAAAGTTAGGCTTTACTAATATAATGCCAAAAATTATATTTAATTGAGAACATGTTCATCTTTAGTTTATAGTAGTTTAGTAATATTCATTTATTTTTTTTAATACTTTGAATATCTTACCTTGAAGAAGTTAAGTCATCTTATCCTCCACCTACCACAAAAATTTTACTTTTTGTACCTGTAAGAGAAATTTTTTATTTTAGTTTTTTGTATTCAAGTTACTAAAAACTTAAATTAAAGTAAATAATTTTCTCAGTTGGCCGTTCTTTTGGTCATCCTAAATTCAGATTGATAGGTATAAGAACATTCATCACAAAATTAAATATTTTTTTTTAGATTCTTTACTAATTAAATGCGCCATTTTTAATTGTTTTATTTAGATATTTATGTGTTAATTTATACATATATAAAATACATATATATAAACTTAATTAGTCACAAATTGATATACATACATACATAATATATCTATATGAAACATACGCATTATTTAATAATTTTAATAGCAAATTATTAGAAAAAATAATCCTAAATTGATTTTTAATTAATGTTGATTCTTACCTTTGAAATACAATTGTACTTTTTTTTTTTTAATTATAATTCTTTAATATATAAAAGTAAATTAAGAACGATTAAAAAAATACATCCACTCTGTTTGAAATAATTATAGGAAAAGGAAGTAGTTGGGTGAAACAGAAGGGAAGTAAGTTTTCTAGAATAGTCGAAATGATTTCTTCGATTAATTGGAATAGGGTTGGCATTAAATTTTGTATGAATTTCGATTTAAAAAAAAATAAATGTGTTATAATTGCATTTTAGGTATCTGTACACATCACAACAAAATAAAAAGTTTCATAACTGAGTTGATTAGCTAGTACAGAGCCCATTAAAATGTGCACAAAACTTTTTTCAAAATTAAATATTAAAAGTTCATGAAAAATAAAACAATTTTGAATTATGTATGGAATTTTAAGAAAAAATAGGAAGAAATCACAATAATCTCAATTTCTTAAAATCAAGGTTTTATGAACTTGAACATATACTATAAATAAAAAAAAAAACTAAAAGTCAATTTGTAAAAATTAAGTTTGTTAATTTTTTCTTTCAATTCAATTTCTTTTATATACATTCTTCACAAAACGTCAGTCAAATGCGAATCACGAATGAGACTGTTTTTAAATATGGTACAATTCTTGCTGTCAAATCTTACCAAAACAATTATTCATATCCGTGGATAGCTCCCTTAAATTTACTTGTTTTTACTTTGCTTAAGCCGCATAACAAAATATTTTTCATTAAATTTCATTTGAACTTATTAAATATGCCTTTTGCCAATCAACCTTCAGTTCAAATTACAGAATTAACTGACGACAATGTTAAATTTATTGTTGAAGATACAGACTTAAGGTACAATTTGTCTAAATTAAGTACAAATATTTAAAAAATTTTATATTTAGTGTGACGAATAGTTTGCGTCGGGTATTCATTGCAGAGACACCAACCTTAGCTATTGATTGGGTTCAATTAGAATCTAATTCTACTGTATTATCTGATGAGTTTTTAGCTCATCGCATTGGTTTAATACCGTTAATATCTGATGATTTCGTCGAAAGACTTCAATACACTCGTGATTGTATTTGTTTAGATTTTTGCCCAGAATGTAGCGTTGAATTTACCTTAGATGTTAAATGTACTGAAGAACAAACAAGACATGTTACAACTGCTGATCTAAAATCATCAAATCCTAAAGTTGTACCTGTGACATCAAGACATAATAATGATGAAGATAATGAATACGGTGAAAGTACAGATGAAATTTTAATTATAAAATTACGTAAAGGACAGGAATTAAAATTGAGAGCATATGCTAAAAAAGGTTTTGGTAAAGAGCATGCTAAATGGAATCCAACAGCTGGTGTTTGTTTTGAATATGATCCGGATAATTCGATGCGACATACGTTATTTCCAAAACCAGATGAATGGCCAAAAAGTGAACATACTGAATTAGATGATGATCAATGTAAGTTAGATATTTTATAATTTTATTTATAGTATTGATTTAATTATAAATTTTAGACGAAGCACCATTCAACTGGGAGGCAAAACCTAATAAATTCTTTTTTAATGTAGAATCGTGTGGCTCTTTAAAACCTGAAAATATTGTAATAATGGGAGTTCAAGTTCTTAAAAATAAATTATCTAATTTGCAAACACAGTTAAGTCATGAATCACAAAATGACGCTTTAGCTGTTTAACATTTAACGTATTCAAAAAAAATAATTTTTTATTAAATAATTTTAAAAATTAACTATGTTTATTTTTATTTTTTTAATATTCATCTTCATCACTATCTTCATTTTGTAAAGCAAGTTGTCGTTGTATCATTTCTGCACTTTGTTGGGCTGTAGCAGCTTGAATAGTTGACCATTGTGCCATATCAGCTGCTTGTTGTTCTTCACGTGCCTTAGCAAATAATTCCTGTTGTTGTCTTAATAGTTCTTCTTCTGGTATACCTAAATGTTCTAGCCTTGTGCTCTGTCTTCTACGTTTTGCAGCAACTTCCTTACAATCATTTAACACAGCTTCTGCTTCAGTTTTATAATCACGAAAACCAAGTCGATCTAAAGCTTCTAATACATGTTCTGCATTTATAGTTTTCTTATTTCTTTGATTACATACCTTAAATAATATTAGGAAATTTAATTTTGTAATAAAAAAAAATTTATTGCTTACTTCATTTGCTTCAGACGATATTAAATGAATGAATTCTGTGCAACAATTTAGAATTAATTCACGACTTTCATTTGCTACACGAACTGATGGTACCAATTCTTTTATTATTTTATTAATACTTGCACGAGGCAAAGTAAGTTCATCGTCATCGGGTGGCGGACACAATTCATCATGTGGACTAGACATTTAAAATTCAAATATATTTAAGTATAACTTGAAAAGAAAAATAATATTTTGTTTATTTTTATTTAAGTGCAATAAATAAATATTAAGATCTAAGAAGATTAGTAAGCAACAAAAGTATTGCGATTTTGAAGTTTTAAATGTTGACGAAAATGAACTACAAATGTCAATTTGACAGTTAATATGAATGTAAGCAACATTTTGCTCTATTCGAGAAAACTAGGTAGAGATATTTAATTTCCACTTGATATTGGTTTCAAATGAAATATGAATTTTTTGAAAAATACTTTTTTAATTCAATAGTTTTTTTTTAAACCACCACCGTTATTCCTCAATCGTGAGCCAGAGGTCGATCTATCATGATTTGAAAAATCTTGTCCACAATTCTGTAAAAACTAACAAAGAGAAGAAAAATTAAAATAATCCCCAAAAAAAAAGGGCAAATGTTGGGTCACATTTTTAGGACGATCTTAAGAGTCGAACTTTTTTATTTTTCTTGCTGCATTTGCTTGGAGTATGTACCTTTTTTCAAAAATATTTATCCCACTATTAGATCAGAAAAAATGGGACTGATAAATTTAGTAAACAAACTTTTGTTTATGTATGGCCACTCTGTCATTTTATTTTCTTTTTGTATATTTTTGAATATAAATTAAAATTAAACAAAATAAAAATTTTGAAAATTATTTTTATAATTAGCTTAAAATATAATTTGCTTCAATGCATTTAAAAAAAAAATAACATTTTTTCATTAATTTAAAAATAAAAACTAAAAATTCTAGATAATCCAAATGTATTCAAGGTATATTTTTTCACGATTTGAGACGAATATATGTATTTTTAAAAAACAAGTATCAACGAGGTTTCATATAACCAAGATCATCAACCCCTCTTAAAGATCTTACAAGTTCCATATCCTTTGTAATTAATGTAATCCGTCCCCTGTGAAGTGAACATCTAAAAGAATCTTCAAAAAATAATGTCAAATATATTTCAGCTGATTCTTGCAAAGCTTCTAAGGCTTTAGCAGTTATTCTCAAATCGCTGTTGGTACTAATATGAGGACTCATTAAAATTTCTTTAATAACTCTAGAAAACGGTAGTTTAGGAACTAATAATTCAGTACTTTTTTGATATTTTCGAATTTCCTTTAAAACCAATTTCCTTGGTTTCTTTTTTATTCTCCTTGATGTTGATTCTTCAAGATTTTTATCTTGAAAAGTTTCTTTTGATGCTTCAGATCGACGTTTAAATTTTGATTTAGGTTTTTTTTGTGATTTTTTATTTAACATTATTGATCGTTTACTGCTACTTGCTAACGGTCCTATTCCTAGATCAAATTCACTTTGGTTAAAGTCACTTGTAGTGGAAATAAATCTTTCGCCATCTCCACTTTCTTCGTCAAAGTAAGTTCTTAATTCATTGTCTTTTCCTCCTGACATCTTTATAATATTTATCTTTTTAAAATATTAAAGAGTTTAGTATTCAGAGCATATACAAAATCAAATTTTAATCTATTATTTCGCACTGCATCACATCTAACCAATTTCAATTCTGTTTTATAAAAGGTTTTCTAACAATTTCAGCATATTTTTTCTTTATTGTTTATTAAAATAATTGCACAAAAACATGATGCAAAAGTAGGGTTTCCATTACATCTATTTTAAAGAGAACATGTTCTCTTTTTTGTTTAGGATCTTTTTGTTCACTCTCTTTTTTTCTTTTTGTCCAAGTGTTCTCTTTATGGCCGCGAAAACTATCTGGTTCCGATGGCGATGATGGATTTAAAAGATTAATATCAAGTTCCAAATGGATAAAGTTTTTCGACAATAATAATAATACCGAGTATTATTCGGAACTTTTAAAAATATGTCAATTTTTTTTCTGCATACCAGGACAAAATGCAAATGTTGAACGAATATTTTCTTTAATTGGCGCACAATGGACGAAAAAGCGGAACAAACTGAAAATTTCAACCGTCAGATCAATTCTCACGGTAGTTTATAATCTTAAAAATTTAAAATGTAAATCTTTTAAAGATTTACTTTTAAATAATAAAAAATACTTAGCCCTAATAAGTCAGAATCAGATTACGATGATTCATGATCTCCAGAAGACTTTCATGATTGACAATTAAAGAAATTTTTCTAAAAAAGAAAAAAGTCTTTTCTTACAAGACTTTCATGATTGACACCTATATAAATTTATTTTTGAATGTTTTTTTTATTTATTTTATTGTTTTCAAGAAAAAGAAAATGTGATTTTGTTTATTTTTATTTTTGTTTTTTATTAATAAAATAATATAATTAAAAAACGTTTTTGTTTTGTATTTTTGAAACTAAAAAATAAAGTGCTATTCCGATGACTTTTTGAAAAGAATTTCAATAGATTTCCTATGTCTTGAAATTATGTTCTCTTTTTTTCTCCATGCCATATGGACACCCTATGCAAAAGAGAAAAAACTAACAAGAATATATTTCGAGTTTCATATTTAAATTTTTCTGTGCAACGCAACGCAACTATGATTTACTACTTCATCATAGTATGAGATTTTGTAGACAAAACTCAAAAACAGCTGTACTCTCATTTGTACATTAAAAAAAAATGAAATTTTAACTTTTAAATGAAAAGTTTGGTAAATTGACAGTTTTTCATCACGAAAATAATTATCTGTAAACCTGAGCCAAAATATTCTTTACACCATAACGATTCACATAAATAAAAAAATTTTAATTAAGTCTTCCATTAAACTAGCGAATATTCACACTCCACTGTCCAGTCCAAATATCTGAGATATATCTGGTAAGTTTTTATTTGTTATACTTCCCTATGGTATGGGACTATTAACTAACTAGAAAAATAAAAATACAAAATTTTTTCATGAATATTTTTATACTTAAATAGTATTTGTTTTAATTTTTTTTTTTTTTATTTTTTTCAATATTTGCTTTGATTAAACAGTAAGAAAAATATTAAGATATTAAATTACAAATAAAAATAATAATATTTATAGGAAAATTAAAATAAAAATAATTTTTTATTGTTTTTTTTTTTTTTCAAACATCAATCGTACTAAACATTCGACAAATTATAAAATTTTAACAACCTCAGATATTAATTAGTTAGTTATAAAGGAATTTCGATCAATGTTTTGAATTTACTAGTTTTTATTTTTTTTTAATTATTATTTTTTCAAATTTTTTTGTATAATTTTTACTTTTTAACTTAAATTTCAATTGGTGTTTGAATATTTTTTTTTTGTTTTTATTTTAATAGTAAAATAATTAAATTATAAAAAAAAATTATAGAAAAATAATGTTTATTTATTTATTTATTTTTTTTTTTTTATTTTTGCCTATTATTTTTTCTGGATATTTACACAGGATTTCACTATGTTCAAATTATAAGTTTAAAGTTCTGTATTTATAAAGTCTACCAATTTTTTTTTTATTATTTAGTAATAAAGTAATTTTGGTCATTTAAAAAAACAAAATTACTTTAAAAATTTCATAATTCATTTAATAAATAAATTAAAAATTTTTGAAATGACACATTTTAAAGACTGAAAAACTTGATTAAACAATTAAATTTAATTGTTTTCATCACCAGATTTATATTCATTTTAAAATAGAACTTACAAGATATATTGTTCTATAAAATACAGAACAAATTTAAAAAACTTTTAATAAAAATGCATATAATATTTTAATAGCAGGTAATATAATCCTTTGTGTAAATTTTTTAGTTTAAAAAAATAAATATGTGTATTGTACATATTATTAATGTTATAAGTTATAACATATTTTTATTTTATTAATACATTTAGATTTATTTCTTTAATTTTAAATAGTTAAATTCTGTTTTATATTTGTCTTTTGTTATGAAAGTAATATAATTTACAGGATCTGTCTTATTTTTATTAATCTTTTGAGTAGTTTTAAAACAACATTTATTTTTTTAAAAATGCTTTTGTTTATGTAATATGTTATTTGACAAAATAAATTATAAATATATTGATTAGTTTCTTCTGGATATCTTAAAAATCAGACTTTAATTTTTTTAAAGGAGCTTTGCAATTCTTTTAAGATTATTTTGAGAAATTAAGTATTTTTGTTATTACTGTTATGGTAGAATAATTAAGACATTGCATTTTTTGATTCTAAATATACAACCTACATTCCTGATTAAATAACAACAAAGAAATTAGCTAATTTGTTCCTAATTAATATAAATTCACATTCCATTTTATGCTATTTACTTTATTCACATCTTGTGCCCAATTAAAAAAGTATAAAAAAGTAACAAAATAAAAACTTTTTCTAATTATTTATTATTTTATTTGCTTTAATAAAAATTTTGAAAAATTTTTTTGGCATTGTTTAAAGAATCAAAATTTACTTAAAACAATTTATTTTAGCAATTCAAAAATTACGAAATGTTAAAAATAACGAAAAATTATATATTAAAATTATTTAATTTAACAAGAAAGTTTTTTTTTGAAAAATATTTAATTATAGTAAATGTGCGTCGACATTTCAATTAAATATTAAAATTTTTCTATAATTAATATTTAGAAAATAATAAAATTTAGCTTCAATATTATTAGCTTTTGTTATTTAATAGATTTTATTTTTTTTTTTTATTAATTTAAAAATTTAAATATTTAATATTGAATACCAGTAAAAAATTGTAAATTAATAAAAACCTTTGACAAAAAATAAAGTCATACTTGTGCGACCTTTTACTTATTTATTTATAGTTATAGCCAATTTTTCCGGTTTTTTTTTTTCATTAAATGTAATTAATACAAAATTTTAGAAATTCGTAAATAATTTGCTTTGGTATAAATTTAATTAAAAAAATTATAGATTTTAAAATAAATATTTACTTTAAATTTAAATTATTTTGTTGTTTAATTCTTAAAAGCAAAATAAAATTTTTTATTTTAGTATTTTTTTTAAGTTTTTTTTTGTTATTGGATAGGCACAATTATTTATAATTTATTTTGAATATCATTTTTTATTGTATTTAAAAAACAATATTTACATTTTATAATAATTTTATTTGTAAAAAAATTATACATAATATACATGCTTTTATTTTAAGGTATTTAGTTTTTCTAAATTATATTTTCTAATTATGTCAAATATTTCATTTTAAGTGTATATATAAATATATTAATATTTATATTTATATATGTAATTATTTATAATGAACTTCTTAATAAATTTTGGCAAGGAAGGCGCAATAATTTAAATAATAATTAACAAGCTCTTAATTATTTTCCTCCATTCCAAAACAATAATAAAAACAATTATAAAAATTATTTGTAATATTGTGTCAGAAAATAAAATCAAATTCCTATTATTTTAAATTTGCAAAAGATATTATAAAGAATGACGCTTAAATAGCGATGTAATACATTCTATAAATAAAAATTTTAACCTTTTATTTTTTTTTTAAATAAAAATATAAATTACATAAAACGTCTCATTAAGAATTCAATATATAATAAGTTTTTTTATTTAACAACTCTTTTAAAAAAATTATATTCTCAGCTTTAATAACTTGTGCATAATAAGGTTTTCAATTAATAATATGTTCCAAGATAAAATATATTATTGAATCTATATAATTATAGTTAAAAACGTAATAATATTGAAATTTGTTTTATTTTTGACAACCTTAATCATTCAAATAATTTGTTAAATAAACGGCACCCTATAAGGTAAAATTTATATTTTTTTTTTTAATTGAATGAGACTAAAATTTTTAAGTTTAATAATTTTATATTATTTTTTCTTACGTTCTGCCTCGTCTGTGTTTTATTTCATTCTATTTTACTAATAAAAAAAATTCTCCAATTACATATTTTATTTCTTTTATAACAAAAATATTAAAAAACTAATTAAACCTCATTTTAGAGCACCGAATATACTCTAAGCAAATAAAAATGAATGAAAATTATTTGAAAAAAAAAAATTAAACTAATGAAACAAAATAATTAATAATAAAATTAAGATTTGATTGATTTTTTTTTTAATTTAAACATAATTTTAAAGGAAAATTACTACAAATTACAAACGATTATAAAAAAAAAAATTATTAAAAAATTTGTAATAATTATAAAAGTAACTATTTTTTTTTGTTAAATTCTATCATAATTCAGAATCAGATGAATCCGATTCAGATAATCTTAAGTCATTTTTTAAAAATTCAACTTGATTATTATTATATCCATTTCTATTATTTTGTTGATATTGATAATTATTGTGATTATTATTATTATAAGAAGACAACGAAGTTGATTGAATATCAATTCCATTTTGATTAGATTGATATTGTTTTTCTGGTAGTTGTTTTTGTTGAAGTTGTGGTTGTTGTTGCTGTGGTGGTTGTAAGTTCATTGGATTATTTTGATATGGTTTAATTTTATTAGATCGTTTTGCTTGAGATTCATCATCGGAATCCGAATCTGAACTTGACGAATCGCTATCACTTGAACTGGAATCAGATGAACTTAGAATACCAATTTCCTAAAAATAAAAACAAAAATTAACCATTAGAATTATTCGTTTTGTTGAATTTATTTGCATATTATAAATAAATAATAAACAAAAAGGATTAAGAAAATTTTATTTATTATTACCGATTCTGATGTTCCACGTGAATTTAAATGATCATCAGATTTGATAGCTCCAAGACCAATGTACTCATTTGTATTCTTATTTAAATTAGTTTTATCATTAAAATATTCATTATTAGATTCTAAACTAAAATGATTTTGAATTTTTTCATTTATTTTTGGATTTTGTTGGTTCAAATTGCCATTTTCATAATTTGATTGATTTTCATTAAATACATTTATAAAATCATTTTCGTAATTTTGTGGTTGTTCATACTGCTGTTTTAAGTGTTGTGATTGAGGAGATGGTTGCAAAGATTGTGACTGATAATACTCTTGGTTATAATTATTATTATATTGTTTAGAATTTGATTGCTTTTGTTGATATATATCTTTATTTTGTTTATTAAATTCTTGTATATTTGGTTGTGATGAATTCATTGTTGAGTTCATATTGTTATAAATTGTTGGTGTTGGTATAAGTGTTGCGGGTGTTGGAGATGAGGATGATGAAAACATTTCAAAATGTTTTTTGCTACCATATCTATCTCTTGTAACACCTTTTTGTTTCTTATCATTAGATTTTTTTTCATGTACCGAAATAGATGATTGTGCACTATGATTTGTTGTTTCATCATTAAGAGCACATGATAAATCAGGTAAACCTCCAAAACCACCAAAATCGCTTATATTTGAAGTTAAAGTTGATGAAACTGTGTTGTTAGGAGCAGTTGCTGCTACTTTTGGCATACTATCGAAACTGTCATCATCGTCAATGATAATTGTTTCATTAGTTAAATTTCGATAAACATGATTGTTTGCTTCATAATTATTAGGATTTTTATTGAAATTATTATAAGACGTTTGATTATTTGAATTATTTATTGGTTCATTATTATAATTAGATCTAATTGAATTTGAGAAATTTGTTCTTGGCGATAATTTTCCATTTAATTGTTGTGTATTATAAGTACTACTACTATTATTTTTTAACGATGATTCTAATTTTTGAACATTTGTTTCAAATGAATTTAATTTTGAGGAATGTTGCTCTCTAATAGATTCATGATTTGAATCTTTCTTCTTCTTCTTTTCATCCTTTTCTAAATTTTTACTTTTCTTATCTTTTTTTTCCTTTTTATCTTTTTTTTTATCTTTTTTAAATTCATTTGTATTAGTATTATTACCAGCTATATTATTTTTATTATTTAAATTTTCTTTCTTTTTCATTTTTGCCGATGATTCTAGATCTTGTGACGGTGATTCTGGTAAATGTCTTTTTTGCGCTGCAATAGTCTTCTTATTAAAATTTACTTCTTTCCTAGAATTTGACTCCTTTGTTATCACAGGTTTATGTTTCATACTACTATCATTATTATTATTATTATTATAATTATTATTATTATTATTATTAGAATTATAGTTATTTTTAAAATTACTAAAATTTTTTGAATTATAAGATGATGATTTTGATTGTGTAATAAAATTATTTCTATTATTACTACTATCATTGTTCATCATTAACTTGGAACTAGAGCTACCTGAATTAAATGAATTTTTTTTATTATTTGTTTCAGGTTTATTAAATGCACCACCACTATTGTGGCCATTATTGTTACTAGTTAAAATTGGTAAACCAAATTCATTATATGAAATTGATTTTTGGTTAGATTTTTCATCTTCAGCCTCTTCATCTGAGCTTGATTCTGACAATTGTTGACCAAAACCAAATTCATCATCTATAAGATTCGGTAAACCACCATTATTTAAAGATTTCGATGGTTGAGTTAAAGTTTTTTCTTTTTTGAAGGTGGATATTGAAGATATTTTATCATTAGATGGATATGTTGATTTATTTTTATCTTTTGTTTTAGATTCTCCATTAGTAAATTGATTTGTTTTTTTAGATGATAACATCGATGATGATGATGTGTTATTAAAGCTATATTTATCATTTTTTTGTTTTGAAGATGATGTTGATGATGTTGTGTTTCCGGCACCGAAAGTTGATACTGCTGATGTTGGTGCGAGTGTCGGTAATCCATTTTTATTATTGTAATTAGATTGTGATGAATGCTTTCCATTTTTAATGCCACCCCCATTGGAAGTTAATTTAGATTTTTGTTCATTTTGTAAATCTAGTATTGGTAGTCCACCACTAAAACACGGTATATCTCCATCAATTATAGGTAATATACCACCACCACCTGCACCATTATTTGACGTTGCAGGTAAAGGATTTGTTAAAGGTGGTGCTACAATTTCTTTTCTAGGTAAACGAGGAACATAACCAACTAAAATTAAAAAAAAAAAAACATTAAATTAATTTTTATTCTAATTTTCCAAGTTAATTTGTTTAATATCTATGAACTCACTTATATTATTTCTACGACTTCCAGTTGAAACTTTAGTTTTTGATTGTGTTCTAACTGTTAGATTTTCGGGCAAAGTAGTTTGTGATGAAGGAACAATTGGTTTTTTATTTGATTCAGTCCTAAATTTTTTTTTTTTAAATAAAATACTTTAATAGAATTTAATTTAGTATTTTAGAAATTATTTTTCTTTACCTAGCTTTTTTTACTTGCATATTTTGCATTAATATTTTTAATAATTTAAACTGTTTTTCTTATTTGTCATAAACTTCTGGGCATTATATTTTAAATAAAACTTCTTTAACTAATTATCTCTTTCTTTTTTTCTTTAAATTGTTTTTAAAAAACTATGAGGCACTGCAGATATTTTGATTTCTGAAACAATAATAAAAAAATAAAATTAGTAAAGCTTTCTAGAAATTATTTGAAATTCTTAGAAAAAAAACGAAAATAATTTTAAAATATAAATAAAATTCCCCTTCAATAAAATTGTTTAAGTTTTAATAAAACAACAACATTTATTTTATTTAGATTTTTTTCAACGAAATAAAAAAAAACCCTTACAAATCAAACTAATATTAAAAATATACAGGAAAAAAACCTTATATGGCAAAAAAAAAAAAAAAAAAAATTGATGAAGTAATTTGAAATTTAAACTTGCCGGTTAATTCAACTTTTTGGCTTATCGTCAAATATAAATACGTGCGTCATAAACAGATCAATTAATAGTGTACAAACCAGGTACAACTAATATTAAAATGAATCATTTACGTTGTTATTGTACTTATTTGATGAAAATTGATTTACACACATAAGTGAAATATTTATTTTTGATTCGAAAAGCTGCTGACTGAAGCTTTTGTACTACGTCATTAGATATCACATAACAAAATAAATGGAATTTTTGCCTGTCGTAGAACGAATGTTTTTTTTTTTGTGCTCGAACGACCTATTCGTTGACAAATAAAAAGCTTAAATATTCTTGTGTTTAAAATAAAACATTACTTAGAAATTAAAATAGAAATATTTTCGATAGAATTTAACTAGGAAATAAAAAAATAATTTAAAAGTTTTTATCAAATACAACATTTGGTTGTAAATTCATGTGAATTGTGTGTCAAATTTTATTATTATTAATGTCTTATGAGATAGATAATAAATTGCGGTCTAAAATGACCTTGTAAAATTTGCAATTTGTTCTTTTATAAATTACGATTAAAAGAATAACGATATTAAAATGGATAATATATGGCAAATTCCATTTTTTATGTTTGTAAATTGACAAAAAAAATGAAGAAAAATAAAAACCTAATCTTAAAGAAAACATTTTTGACCTTAAGGTGATTCCATAGTTCCCTTTTCGTTTGTAGATCCCCAAAAAAAAAATAAAAAAATAAAATTAAGAAAAAAGAAGTTGACGCGTATTTTATATTTAGGGTTGCCACATGTTGAGAAGCTCAAAGTAGGACAAATCGATAATTACACAAAAATGGTTGGTTAAATAATGGAGGAATGGAGCGGCCACACCACGTACATAGACCATAAGGTCCGTTATACCCTAAAAAGTGATAAATACAATAAATTCAGTATAGTAGTAAATTATAGATTTTTTTTGTGATTTATATAGCATATATATAAGTTATATTATAATTAACAATATATAGGATAGTGTTTATTTATTATGTCTGAACTTATATTTTTGATCTATATCATTTTGTATAGTTTCAAAAAATTAATACCGGCATATGATTTCTATGCTTAATACTTATATATAATATTATATAATTTTCTTTATTACAATTTACATTAACCATGATCATCCAGCTCAAATAAACTAAAGAGAAACTTTATAAAAAATGATTTCATAAAAAACAAAAGTAGGACAAATAAATTTTCATGTAGGACATAGGACAAATATCGTAATTGTAGGACTGTCCTACCGAATATAGGACGCGTGGCAACCCTATTTGTATTGATAATTCTACAATAAAATTATCATAAACCAAAAAAAAAAAATAAAAATAAAACGTGTCAAACAAATTTAAAAACAAAACAATTTATTTAAATAAATTTGAATATAAATAAGAAAAAAAATCACACTTACCTATTTTGGCACTTATAAAACAGCTTTTATTTTTTTTTTCTTTCTAAGAAATGGGATTCTTTTCTTTTACGTTTTAAAAATTGAATGGAATATTTATCAAAAAATTCAAAAATAAGTCGGTTTTGCAGTCGTCTAAAAAAAAGAAAGAAAAAAAAAAAATTAAAATCTATTTTTATCAATTGTATAGGTTATATTTAAAATTTTAATATTAAAATAATTAAATTATTAGTTAGTTAAGTACTTTTACTTGTATGAAACAGTAATCAGAGTTTGAAAAAAAATAAGCAATTAAACCTAGCCCTGCAAACAATTTTCTATTTTTATTTTAACAGTGATGGGACTCCTAATACTTCTATTGTTTGTAACAAAATAAAATTTTTATATCTTTTTTTTTTTTATTCCACAGGATATCTGTGGGATATTTTGTAAATACTAAACATCCTATAGATATAATTTTTTAATAAAAATTCAAAAATAGGTTACACCTACAATCAACTGTTAGATTGAATTTTTCAAACTTCCTACAGGAAAAATATACCCCTAATACAATTTGCTATCCAAAATACTTTATAGCCTATATCTTTATTTACAATAAAATATATTGATACCTCAACAAATTGATTTACACACGGATTACAAAACAGATTTTTTTGATTATAATTTAATTGTAATCAGATGACGTTTAATATTTTCCCTTATTTTTGCGTCAATTGTATTTATTTTATTTACGTGGTTGTTTTATTATGTAAATTATTGTTCTACAAACAATAACTAACGTTTTAATAGAATTGTTAGAGATTTATTAATTTGATTTCCAATATTTTTTAATATAAGTTATAAAAATAAAATTTTATACAGAAATATTTTATTAATTTAATTATCTTAGAATAAGTTGCAGCCACTAAAACAAATTTATTTTGAAATATTTTTACATTTTTGAGCCTAAGTGTATGCAACGTATACAAATAAAACTAACGAAACTTACTTTAGACACTTAAAGAATTTTAAAGTGGATAAAATAGGTTGGTATCAATATTTATTAATTAAAGTTCCTAGTTTTACAATAACTTTAAATATAATGTATATAAATATTTAAAGAGTTAAAATCATACAGAACTAATAAACAATGGGAAATACATAAAATGACTTTTTAATATTTTATACTTTTTATTTAAACATAAATAATATGTCATATTTAATTTTTAATCTTCAGCATACCGAGATATTGACTTTTTCTTTCAATCAAAGTCAAAGTCAGCCCAGATCATCAAATTTTAAGTAAAAGTATAATTTAAACAAAATCCACTTGATTGGTAATCAAATGTATGTACCTTTTTAATATGAGAAGAAATAAATAATATTACTTATAAATTAATGGAAACAGAAGTTAGAATTGCATTATAAATGGTATCCCTCATCAAAAACAACTACCACTAAGTTTTAGGACAACTTATAACTCAATTAGGTACTAGGGGCCTTTGCGAACCTAAGCATCACACAAAACATGCAATTCACAAGTTAAGAATTTTTCACGAATACAATAATCTAAAAATCATATCTAGAACCCATGTAATTGTAGCTAAAGTAACAACCATACACTGTTTCTCAATTCACAGATGAAAACTCATTATCATTTTTTTTTTAATTTCAACTTTTTAATAAGTAGGTAGTTTTTAATTTAATATTATTTAAAATATGTATTTTTTTTTTTTATTAATAATTTAACAATAAATTTGACCCTCTTTTTTTTCCCCAAATAAAATAATAAAAATTTAGCAGCTTTTTTCATAGTAAAAATAATATAAACAAAAATAACTGTAGTATGATGATTCCACTATCAAAAATTTTTAATCTAGTCCAAAAACTTTCATTTTTTTTTCTGATTTAAAATTTTTTTGACGCTTTTTTTTTTTTTATTTATTTAATTTTTATAATTAATATTGTCTACAATGTACATACCAAATATATATATATATATATATATATATATATATATATATATTACATACCTTTTTAAAATAAATAAAAAATAAAAAAAAACTGTAGACAGAAAATAAAAAAAATAGCAATAACAACAACAATTTTTAATACTTACTTACTTGAGGAAAAAAATTGTTGCATTTTTTAATCACCTTGTGTGTAGAAGTGACAAATAGAGAAAAAAAAAACAACAACAACAATAAAATATCCAAAAAGTTTTTTGTTTAAAAAAAAATAATAATTTTTTGTCTATTTTTAATCTTCAAATAATATATGTGTACGTGAGTGGGTGGGAGGTTAAATTTTTATATTTTATTTTTTTATTAAAATATGTGTATAGTATGTGCTGAATTCATATACATATATATAAATATTCTGCTGATAATGATTAGTGATTTGTAGGTATATGAACACATTTCCATCTCTCCATAGGTACCCAATTTGCTATACGTATATATATATATATATATACATTTAATATTAATAATATGATTTTGTTGTCAAATGAAAAATGACGTAAAATTTTCATCTATTTTATTATACATTAAACAAACATATATATATAATTTATATACTTATATACTTATAGGTATATTTATATACTATATATATATATTTATAATTTATTTCAGGATATGTGTTAAGATATTAAATATTGAGTTATTCATAATAATGGAATCTTTTTTTATATATACATGTATATATATATATATATATTTTAAATTAATTTTATATTATATTTATATTCAAAAATTTTAGAAAGGGACAGACAATAAAATAAATATGCATATATTTTTATTTAGGAATTTTGAAATAAAAAAAAAATTAAAAATAAATTAATCGGGGATAAAAAAAAGATGGTAGCAGAAAAAAAAAGCATAAAATAAAAATATATATAAGGTACATTTATACCTAATAAATATATTTATAGCCAAATGATGTATACCATATAGCGACACCTTATTTTCTGATAATGAGAATCAAAGAAACCGGAACTTAAATTAAATCATCTAGGTCATGGTTATAATAATAATAACAACAACAACAACAACAATAAAAAAACAGATGCAATGATAATATTCCAAAATAAAAATTACATAATATCTATAAACTGAAATTAACATAATAACAACGAGGGGTATTATTATACTCGTATATATTATGTACCTATTGATTTTACAATGATTTTTATAATAAAATATTAAATTCAACAAAATTTTATAATGATATTTTAAAAAAAGAGCTTTTATTTTTCCAGGAATTTTGTTTTTTTTTTATTAAATATTTAGTATTAGTATGTTAGTTACGTTATAATACAACAACAACAACTATAAATTTAAAATATTTAACTTTGAAAAAAAAAATTCTTAGAAATACTAAACTATATTTGAATTTAAAATCATGGTTTGTATTGATAATTACTTAATTTATGTTGTAGTTCATGATTGAAATATTTTTTATTTATTATATCTTATAGTTAGCTAGTTAATAGTTTTTTTTTTAATAGTTTCCAGGTTTCTTGCTTTTTTGGGGAACTAAACATTTAATTTTTCATATATTTTTTTTTTAATGAATAAATCAATTTTTACAGTTAAGGTGAGTACAATTCTTTTGAAAGATCTTCTCTATTTATATGACCAAACAAGTTGTTTTAAAACTCATAATGTAGACTATGGAAGGAGTAGGCAAGTCTAAGTACGGAGAAATCTCACACTACCAAGATTTCTTTTGCAGATCTATGGTTTTTAGTTTGGTCAAAAGCCTTTAAAGATACATATTCAACATATTCAATAATAAAAAAAAAAATTTATTGAATTTTTACACTATTTTTTTAATTTCAGGGCCTGGGTGGGTTAGTGGGTAAGCATTTGTTTACTTAAACGAGGGGGTGCGGGTTTGATTCCCGTACGGTCATGAATTTTTTTTAATTGAAAAAAATTATTGAAAAAATAATTTTTCTTTACAAATCCCCATGGTAACCAAATATAATTTAAATATACAAATATATAATATAAACAAAATAATTTAATATAGTACTTATAAATAAATATAAAGTATTTAATTTAAGAAGCCCAAATACCAAATAGGCAAAGGTCAATGATAATATCAGGTAATATTTACTATTGTCCTGGTGCTGATTATAATTTTATAATTTGCGTGCCAAATATCAGGTGTCATTGTAAAAAATTATCAAAAATGTGTTTTAGTTAATTATAAGTACAAAATAATTAACAATACATTAATTAAATAATTTTTATATAGGGTTTACATACTTAAGAAAAGATTTAAAACAAAAAAATAATGTTTAATTACATTATTAATAAGTATTGTTCAATGAAAAGATAATTTTGATTTTTTTTGTAAAAATTTAATTATATCACCTTGTAATTTAAAAAAATTACATCTTTATCTAATCTTATAATCAAAATTATGTTAAAAGATTTAAACATGATGAAACTTTATGACAAGTCTAATATAACGTTTTCCCCGAGATAATGAAAATAGTCCAGGGATAAGATATTCTATTATTAGTTTATAAGGTATTTAATTGTATATATATACAATATATAAATATATAACTATGTATAGTTTTATATAGAACCAAAAAACTAAGAAATTTTTAAGATACCTAGGCTAGGCTTAGTAAAAAAATTTTGTTATGATAAAACTAAAGTTATTAGAAAATATACATAATAATAAAGTACTAACAACTGTGTACTAACAAATCTACATAATATCAAAAAAAAAATACTATTGAATATTAAATTAGATCTAAATTGCCTTGTTTATATATATATATAAATACATATAAGAATTTAAAAAATTTAATTTTTAGAACATGTATTAAATTACTATAAATATGAATTTTATTTTAGTAATTAGTATTTTAATTATTTAATTAAAACTTATTAATAAAAAAAAAAACATTGTAAATAAATATATATAAGAGTATATTAAAAACTATTAAAAACTATATTTATTTAAGCAAGGCTATTAATAATATAACATTATAGATATTATTATACTAAACTAATTTAAGCATATGTTTTATTTTTTTATTAAATATTTTGCGCTTTGTTTTTTTTTTTTTTTATTTAATTGGCATTGAATAGTTTTTTTTTTTTTTTTGTTATTAATAATTATAATTATTTTATCGAAAGATTATCAAACTGTATATATATATATATATATAAAAATGAAATTGTGCTAATTTTTTTTTAAATACTATACTAACTTATTAATAGGTTAATTAATAGTTAGTTAAAAAAAAATTTTTAAAAATATAAAACAAAGACAAAAATAAATTAAATAGAACAAATTATCCGTTTAGTTAGATGATGTTTTTTTTCTTTTTTTTTAATTTTATAATATTTTTATTTTTAATTAAATGATCCCCCGTAAAGATAAGGTGATTAAAATAGATTTGTGACATAAATAAAGAACAACGTGTACAACTATTTGTATAGATACTGTATATTATTCTATATATGGAATAAATATGGAATCCAATTTAAAAAAAAAAATATATATATGAAAATGCTTACGTCATAAAGTAATTAATATAAAAAAAAAAAAAAATTTGCTTACGTTAACTAACTAAAGTAATTGATGGGGAATTACAAAAAAACAATGAACATTTTTAAAAAAAATTTGTATATATCGTGTTTATAATTGCAGTCACGTGACATTAAAAGTTTATATTCTACTTTCTTAAAATGTATTTATTTTTTTTTTTTTTTATTTTGGTATCCTTCAAAAATAATAAGTTTTAAACTGTGTTGATTAGTAATTTAATATTGTAATGTATTGTTTTATTTAATAAATTATTGTATAATATATATTTTTAATATATGTATGTACAAAAGAAGTTTCGGATGTATAAGTTGTTCTTATATTGTCCTTGAAAATAAGGTGACATTATATAATTTTAAAAAGTACAATATATGTATATGTAACTCCATTGTTCCTGAAATAATTGTAAATGAAGTTACCATAACTGAATTTTCATATTGTGAATGGAGACATTATTTGACAATTTATAAATTATAAGTAATCATAAAATACAATTAAGTACATTTTGACATTTCATATGACTAATTGATCTATGTTTAATATGAAGAGTAATCATTTTAATTGATGAACATTAAATGAGCTTTTGAAGTTTTAGAAATTTATTATAAATAGATATATACTTAAAAATATAAAAAATTAATAATACATACATATATATTAAAATAACATACAAATCTGACAAGACATTTCATTGAATATGTTTTAGTAAAAGAGGGGTAAATGTGAAAAAATAAATTCAGGAATAAAATTAAGAGTAATAAACTAAGTATTTAAATTATATTAATACAAAAACTTATTAATTGAAATCAAATAAACAAAATTAATTAAAAAATTTCACATTTGTCAAATAATAAAAATGACATTTGACAGTTTATTATTCCTAATCTTAGTTTTTATTAAATCTGAAACTGTAGATGCTATGCTCTACTTAGAAATTATGGATCCCATACACGATGGACCAGATTTTTCAACTTAGTAAGCGTACTTGCGAGGTTTGAAGAAAATCGAAAATTGATTTTTATGGGGGGAGTCTTCGGTTTGAATTTTGAATTGTATGTGTATTTTTAATTTGTTGACAGAAAAGTACGCTGAGATATGTCGATTATAGTTTGATGATATAAAAACTGTTGAAATAAAAACTGTTAATAAAATTCAAATTCAAATTTGTCAGATACTTTTGACATTTAACATATTTTTCAAAAAAAAAAAAATAAATTAAATTAAAGTTCGATGATAGTTTGGATAATTGTGTGGTATAGTTTCTAAACATGTCCGCACATCAAGTTAAAAACCCTGTCCACCGTATATGAGTTGCATTAGAACATGCTCAGTAGTCAATTTACTCCGATCTATCAATCTGATCTGGACTATTCATGAGTTAAAAAAATAGACGTTATGAGTTACGATGAGGATTGTTTTGAAATAAGAAATTTCGGAATAGTTATACATAATAATTTAAAAAATATCATAAAAAATATGATAAAAAAATGTCATAAGTTCTGGAATAGGATTGCCATATATTATTAATTTAAAAGGTTATTACCTGATCTGATTAAAATACTTTCATTTATTAAAATTATCTTGAAATACTGATTACATTTTTTATATTTTATTTTTTTTTGCGTTTATAGTTTTTCACAATTTGTTTTTTTTTTTTTTGAATTGTTAAATAATATTTACAGAAAATAAATTAAAATATTAATAAGAAATTTATTCCAACTACAAAATAAGATATTAAAAAATTAAATAAACATTGTATATGAATGTGTACTACATATTTCAAAAATAAATATTAAGTACTTTTACTAGACCAAATGTGTATATATATTATTAATGAAATAAAGTAAAATAAATAAACAAAAAAATAAAAAAAATTTACATATAAATATAAAAGAAAAAATTATATTTTTTTTGTTGACCTAATTCTGATAAAAAAATATTTTAAGAAAAAGTTTTTTTAACCTAAATTTTGAGAAAAATAAAAATACTTACAAAATTCTTTTTACTAAATATTTATCTTATTTACTACTTATACGTATTAAAAATTCATTGTTTAAAAAATATTATAAAATTAAAAAAAAAAAAAATATTTTCAACTGTATAAGGTGTCAAAAATTCTTAAAATAAAAAATTCCAAAATACAAATTTTTGTTTTTTTACTACATTAAAAAGTCGTTAAAATTGTTGTTGTTTTTTTTTTGATTGACCGTCTAATTTGTTCGTGACAATAACAACTTGATTTTCACCTTCCTAAATTCTTTACAATGAACTTAAGTAAAAAAAACAAAATAAAAAACAAAAAAAGGTGATAAATTTTTATTAAATAATTATATCATTCTATAGACTGACTGACTACTTAATAATTATTAAATTCCATTTTTTTTATTATAATGTTCTAATTTCCAATGTTTTTTTTCTTATTATTGTTTTTATTATTGTTATTATTATTTATATTGGTTTTCATAAATTATAAAATTAATAATGGAAGAACAATTAATATTCATTCAAGATTCTGTTTAAAATTCATTCAATGTTATTCAGTAGCTTTCAAAGATAGAAAATTGTGCTAACAGGGAAGTGTTTTTTTTTTTTGGAATTATTTTGTACAGACAGGGTTAGGTCTCGGGACTTTTATGAAGCATTTGTTGTACCTATGTATGACCAAAAGACTTATTAAATGTTTGTGATTCAAAACGTCAAATAATTAAAATGACAGTTCCCTGGTAACCCATAAGTTAGTAGATTGGAAGTACTTCTGCACTACTAAATTAAAGTATTTTCTGTACAGATAGGGTAAGGGTCTCGGGACTTTTGTGAAGCGTTTGTTGTACATTTAGTATGACCAACAGATTTATTAAATGTTTCGGTTTGAAAACGTTAAATAATTAAAATGACAGTTCCGTGATAACTCATAAGTAAATAGTGTTAAAGTAATTTTGTACTACTGAAATTAGTAGGAATAGTAAAATAACAAATTCAACACTTTTGCAGTATGTATTGAAAGTTCTTCTAGTTACTTCTTTTCAGTATATTTTCAGTACTTTTTCAGTGGTGAATAAAGGTAGTTTTTCAGCACTTTTTCTGTACAGATAGGGTTAGGTCTGGGAACTTTTACTAAGCACTTGTTTTACCTGAATGGATAAAATGAATAGAAAAATAAAAGAACGAGAAGTCAATGTTAAATCATATGATCATAAGTTCGCAGAAAATCGGGTCGCTGCAGTGTTTTTGAAGCTTCAAAAAATTCTTAAAATTAATTCACAGTTTCTTGCATTTTTATAGAAAACCGGAAATTAATTAACACCCTAATCCTTAATCACTTAATAAAGAAAACCAATTTCTAGTTGTCATGCAACACTTAACTACAATTGAAAATAGATAAAAAATAAATTGATTCAGCTTTATTGGTCTCAACGAATTGGTCTCAGCTTTATGATATTCCCCTTTAATATATACTTAAATACTTCTAAAAAAAATTTCTGGCCATTTTGAAACTAAAAAAAAACCTGGAACTAGAAATACTATAGATTTTTATTTTGATACTCTCAAATTTTCTATATAGATCTATTTTTTATTTTGATATTCTCAAAATTTGTTTAATATAAATTTAGTTTTCCTGATTAATATTATATAATTTTTTTTTTTAATTGAGGTCATTGGCCAGATTTTATACAATAAATATAGGATTATAATAGAATATTAACAAATATCAATTTTATTTAAGTAAGTAAGTAAACTTACTTATCGCTTTAAAAAAAAATATTTTTAAGTCACAATAAGTTCAATGTAAACTTTATTTATAATATATTGATAAAATATAAACTTTATGAGTAATTGGTTTTTATTTTTGTAATAAAACTTAATTTATTATAATCAGCTTTAATCAATATTAAATTTTTTTTCAGTAAACAACAGGTGATAATATAGAAAAAAAATGTTCAAATTAGTCTAGATACTATGGAACATCAGATTATTGGAAGTACTGATGTATATATATGTATTTTGAAGCTTAAAAATCTTAAAGTAATTATACTTTTTCAGGAAATAAATAAGTAATGTCAGATATTTAAAATAATTAAAATAAAACCAAATCCGGAAGCATAATTAGAATAAGAATTATATTTTTAAATTAAATACTAACTTTGAATTTAAAATTATATTCAGATGTTTAAAATTAATTATTAGCTTAGTATAAATAAACATTTTTTTCAAGAATTAGATAAGTTTTAAGTACAACTAGAAACAAGCGAAGGAATAAAGAGTACTTAATACACAAGAGTAAAATAAATATTTTTTTTAACTTGTTTAAAAGTACTCTTATAAGTTTGTAATTCGTTACTGGAGCATGGTAGTATTGCATTAACTTATCAGTTGATGATAATTTTAAAAAATATAAAAAAAAACTAATAATTTTTTTTAATGAAGCCACACTTTTTATACTTATCATTCAAATATGGTTTTAGTTTTAATCTTATCAAAATAATGATTAAAAATTTGATTTGTGATAAGTGTTTACTGCAATAGGAACTAGTAAGCTTGTTGCACCAACCACATAATTATCACTTTATCAACATAATAATTGAATAATCAAATTTTTAATAAATATGGGTTTTTTTTACTTATCAAGACTTACGTATTACTTTGAAAAATTATTATAGTTAAAAAACGAGGAAGAGTGTGTTAGAATAGACTGTGTCAACTCTGGGATACCCGTATGACCGTAACATATACATTATATCATCCGGTTAATTACTTTTGGCAAAATTTCAAACATACACCTATTTTAGGTGTAGTATAATGCACATATAAAAGAAGTAGTTCTGTGGCAGCTACTCGAACCCTCTGCAGTAGACCAACCAATATGTACAGAGAAATACTCATATGCAAAAAAAAATTGTATGGCGGCTACCCGAACCCATGGACTAAAATGGCTGGAATTAAATAGCGATGACGGCAATTGCAAAAAAAAATGTATTTGCGAAAATTTCAAGGCCCTAGCTCATTTAGTTTTTGAGTTATCGTGCGGGCGGATGGACGGACGGACATACATAGCTAAATCGATTTATTTTTCGATTCTGATCCGATCCATACACTTGAGTCTATATCTACCCCCCTTATTTCTCTGCGTCACAAACGTAATGACAAATTTATTATACCCTTTGACCTAATAATCATACGGGTATAAAAACTTATCAAAAAAAGTTATTGATAAGGGATTGAATGGAATACTCGTAAAATTTTTTTAAATTGTTTATTTGTTTGAAAAGAAATATAATTCATAGGCATAAAATAATTAACTATATGATCAAGACTAATACAGTGTATAGATGCTGCAATGCAATGTATTTTAGAATTTTTATAATCTAAACAACTAATTTTCATAACTAGTATAATATGGACAAACAAATCAATTTATAATAAATTTTTGTAATTTCCACCTTATTTTTTTTTAATTTTATTTAATTTTATTTAATTAAAAAAAAACTTATTGCTATGTTATTTTGTATATATATATATAATATGTACTTAATAAGTATTTATACCAATTAATTAAAATCAACTTAAATTGGTTTTAAATTAAATCAACTATACCCTAACCAACTATAATTTATAGTCTAAACTCTAAATAAAGAACATTGGACATACCAACTAAATCTATTTAAATTATACTTTGTATTATTAAATAGATTAAGTATATATATACCTACTTATATTCAATCTACAAACCTGATTATTAATTTTAGTATTTTTAAATTAATAATTAAAAAAAAAAAGTTGATTTGGACATTTCATTTTGAAAAGCAAGTTTTTTTTTACCATTTTTTTAAATTACATACCTTTAATCTTTAATTTTAGATCAATTTATTTAAAAACAACAACAACAAAAAACAAAGTAAAATCAGAAATTATAAATGAAATCAAAGTTTAACATAAAAATTTAATCAAAATGTTAAATTACCAACCAATCAGCTTTTTTTTTATAGGTTCGAATGTATTTCAATTTTTCTGAAATTATTTCATTTTTACAATTTTTCTTTATTTAAAAAATTGTTATAAACTTAATTTCATAATAAAAAGTGGTTTTTCCACTTTGGAAATTTAAGTAAGAATTGCACTTAACATATTTGAAAAGTTTTTTTTTCATATTTTGTTGTTGTTTTAATTTTAAACTAGTTTTTTAATAAGTATATTACATTAAAACAGAAGAAAAATTAAAAATAAGACCATGTTGTTATAGCTTTTAAGCTAATAATAATTATGAATATGATTAACTGACATTATTATATAAAAAAAATCAGTTATAAATGGTAATAAAAAAATTGTGTGTTATAGTTTTATTTTAAATACATATTTTTATTTTTGAGAAAAGTGAAACTTATACATTATTACACGACTAAAATCATACTAGGTACTATTTATAACAACAGCATAAACATATAAATTAAATATTAATAATTAAATATAGTATATTTTAAATAAATGTACGTGTATTGAATTTGATAAGTCAAAATTTGATATTATCATGTAAAATATTATATTTGCTATAAACTATAAAGTACTATACAGTGATGAGCTTGGTTTTCTTATTTTTTTTTGAGTGTACATTTATGAAATTATACATTCCTTATTTCTAATACGATGTTTCTATGAAGCTTTAAAATGTCAAAAAACGTGAATGCAACGCTTTTAATAAGACCGGCGTGACGGACAACGCGTGAAAAGAAATCGATTATATCTATTTTTATATAATCGAATAGAAGTAGTATTTGTTTGACATTTCGAAACGTTGCAGAAAAATCATTAGAAATAAGGAAAGCTAAATTTTTTAATTAATGTACACTCAGAAAAAATATGAAAACTATGTCGCGTCCAAAGTAATCGATTATATCTACATATTTTAATATAATCGAATACAATTAATATTTGTTTGACATTTCGAAACATTATAGAAACATCGTATTAAAAATAAGGAATGCAAAGTTTTATTAATGTACACTCAGAAAAAAAGCAAAAACCAAATCGCAAGAAGAGTAATCGATTATATATACTTTAATATGATTGAATAGAATTAATACATGTTTGACATTTCGAAACGTCATAGAAACATCGTATTTCTACGTATTTCTGCAAAATTTTATAAATGTATACTCAGGAAATTTATGAAAACCAAGCCGCGTGCAAGGTAATCGATTATATATTTTTAATATAATCAAATACAATTAATATTTGTTTGACATTTCGAAACGTCGTAGGAACATCGTTTTAGATATAAGAAATGCAAAATTTTATTAATGTACACTCAGAAAAAAAAATAATGATGGAAAATCCAAATATTCAAAATGCGTGACTTGTTTACTACAATAATTAAAAAAATATTAAATTAATTAGAAATTCAAATATACTAATTCTCAAACTCAAATTAAACATGATTTTAAATGATAAACACTTTAATTAACTTTAGTTCTCTTCCTGATTTTAATAATGATTGTAATTATTTTAAATTAATAAACAGCGTTTGAGTAAATATTTATAGTTTATTAATTTAATTTATTAAATTTAAATAAAATTATTTATAAAAAATAATTAGATCAGTTATAATTGACAACATGTTTTTACGTTAATTGTACATATATAGTTATTAATAACTATTAGTCATAAAGTTTTACTGCCAAAAATATTTATAACATGTTTATTACTCCAACTAAGTTGAATACCTATTGAAAATTATTATCCCAAAAAAATTCTAGTTTTTTTCAACTTTTTTCTAGTTTTTAATTTCATCACCTTATTTTATCTACCTTTTCTTATCTTTACAATGATTTGAATAACAAAGTTCGGAAAAGTTTTTTATTTAATCTAAGTAATTAAAAAAAAAAAATGGGAAAATTCGGATTTTATAAAAGGAAGTTTTTATCTAAGTAATTTTTAAAAAAATTTTAATTTCAAAATAGTATGAATTGATTAATTATTTTTAAATTGAACAATCACCCTTGATAACACCTTATTCTAATAAAAAAGTAATTTTATAATTCTACAATTTTTTTATGTTTCATAATGGGTATCGTACGATTATTGAAAAAAATTGAATTTCTTTCGATTGTGTATGTTTTGAACAGTTCATTATTTTTATAGGAATACATAGGCATAGCCTGTATGGCGCAAGGCCTCGACATGGCATAATATTTTTTCTGAGTGATATTTGAAAAAAAAAATGATTTTTTTTCGATTGTGTAT
This sequence comes from Dolichopus griseipennis, assembly GCA_963082915.1. Taxonomy (NCBI): domain Eukaryota; kingdom Metazoa; phylum Arthropoda; class Insecta; order Diptera; family Dolichopodidae; genus Dolichopus; species Dolichopus griseipennis. The sequence continues at coordinate 7,527,961 of OY720445.1, forward strand.
GTTTTGAACAGTTCATTATTTTTATAGGAATACATAGGCATAGCCTGTATGGCGCAAGGCCTCTACATTGCATAATATTTTTTTCTGAGTGATAATTGAAAAAACTCTTTTGTTAATTTTGAAAATACTCTCCCCCTTTGCCTCACAATAATTCTAGTTTTTAGAAATCTAATTATAAAAAAATGCCATGATTTGAATAGAAGAATCCTTGATAAGCAAAATTGAAATGATGCAAATACTTAAGTATTTAAATCTAATGATTACATTTTTGCTGCAATTACTCTGCAGTCCTAGAATTTTTTTTTTTCTTGTGTCCTAAAAATGTGTTTTTTTGTTGCAATTAAATTTAAATTTATATATATATATATTAACATATATATAATTTTCTATTCAACCTAAATTTGAAAAAAAAGAACTATAAACGTATTAATAAACTTCTTCACTTTTCGATTTCTTCTCAATACAAATTTTTTTTTTTATTGTAAACACGTAAATTTCTTCCTATATTTAGAATAAAAAAAAAAATAAAAATAAAAAAAATAAAAAAATGAAATAAAATTAACTTAAAAATTATTACAAAAGAGTTAAAAAGAGTAGTTACAAAAAAGAAAAAAAAAAGTAACTGCTGCTTTCCAATAAATTAAATATTGAAAAAGCTTGAATAGATGTCGAATATAAATATTGTATCTATGTTATCATATCACTTTGTTTTTTTTTTTTTATTTAATTTGTTCAAGGTTGCCAACCGACACTTTTTATTATACTGTACTTAATTTGTACCGTGTTTTATATTTTATCTGATCTTTTTATTTTTTTAATTAAATTTTTTTGGTAGTTTGTAAAGAAGTTTTAAATAACTTAGGTTTAGTACTATAAACTTCTATAAGACTCTTGAGTTCTATTTAGACTTTTTGATCTCAATTTTTAAAGTGCGTAAATCAATTATACATACTAAGTACTTAGTGTTCATCCTCAAATTAAACTGTGGTCATGCTAAAATTGGGTAAAGAGTTCTGCTGTGGTCATGCTGAAGTTATAAAAGGAAGTACTATATAGTGTACGGCCATCGGAATACATGGAGACTTTTTAATCAAATTTAATATGTCAAAATTAAAATAAATAATTATAAATTAAAATTAATTTAATTTCATTGATCTAGGACATATATAAGTTAATATTTCAATTAAGAGGGACTTAAATCTGGTTTTCATTGCGTTTACACAACTTTTCACAAGTATGTAATTAAAAAATTATCATGAATGCATGGTAAAAAATAAAACAAAAAAATTAATTTTGGATATGAATTTTCTTAAGTACATCAAATATTCATTATATACCCCTATATGTGCATATTTATAATATCAAGGTAAGTAGTATTTTATCAAGTTATTTTATAAAAAAAAAAAAAAATTACAAAATTTGCTTTTAAAAAAAAAATTGGAACATAACGAAATGAAAAAAAACAACCATTTTTTTTTAAGTAATAAGTTAAATTTGCATATTTGGAACGCCTCACAGTAATTTTAAATAGAGAAATAAAATAAAAAAAAAAAACAATAATGAAATTGAAAAAACAAAATGAAAATAAAATAAAAATTCAAAAATGAATTAATAATTAAGTAGTAGCTACTGGAAATCCACAAAAAAAAAACTTTTTTAAAACGTTTAGTTACTTTTTTTTCTTTAATAATTTTTAACAAAATATTTCAATAAAATTTCATGAATGAATTTAAATTTTTTTTTTTCCATTAATTAATCTATGGAATATTAATGAAATAATAATAAAATTGGAATTAATATTGAATTACTGAGATATTTTCGAAAGAAAAGCATTTTAGGTTAGTAAATTTTTGTGTTTTTGATCCACCCTTAAATTTTTACTCTGGTCATATGTGAGTTGTAAAGTTGAAATTAAATTTTATATTTTTTTTATCAGTTTTTCGTATCTTAATCAAAAATTTAAAAAAATAACGAATCCTTGCGAAATAGGTTCCGGAAAATTAAAATTAATCCAACAATACAAAAGTAAGAAAATAGGAATTAATAATTGATTACTGGAGGTGGCGTGTAATCTTACTTGAGCAAATCCCGGTTTTCTAAAATTACACTATTCAAAAATTCGAATAAATATTCTGGACCACCTCTGAAATTTTTTTTTAGATATTTTTAATATTAAAAAAATTTCCAATAGCCCATAATTCCTTCTAAAAAAAATTATTGCAATACTGATTTTATAATCACCTCTAAAAGAATCCAAAATAACTATATATTTACTAAATTATTATAAATTATAAGATAAAAATTAAAGAAGCGGTATTTTCATAAGGAAAACGGGATTTTTAACAAAAGCGAGATTTTTGAAAAAACGGGATTTTTAAATAAAACGGGATTTTTAACAAAAGCGGGTTTTTTGAAAAAGGAAGATTTTATCTTAGCAGGGTTTTATAAAATAGAATTGCGGACAATGCGCTTGATTTCTATTATATACTTACGTTAAGATAAAACTTAGATGATTATATTTTATCACATCGTTGATAAGTTTATCATAAGTACTTCTAACTAATTTGAAATCAATTTTGTAAGATAGAATCAGATGGAAAATGGTATGTTTTATCAAACATATATGTATATACAAATATACTTAACTAAATAACAAGACATTAATAAGTTTATTATATAGTTAGGTATTATGTCAAATTATGTCATTTTATTTATTTTTTTATTTAAAATAATTTTTAAGCATATGTATGTACTTATATATCAATTGGTCGTTGTTATATATCAAATTGATATAAGTACTTATATACAACTATAGATTTAGACAAAGAAAAATATAATAAATTGAAGTACTTATTAGAAAAGATTCAATGAATTGTTTATTAGTAATATTATTAATTAGTACTTTGTACTTATTAATACTTTTTAATAATAATAATAAATGCATGAATAATATTTATTTAATTTCTCAATTATTTATTTGGTTAATATTAAATATTTATATTAAATATTTATATATAGAAATTAAATATTTTCCTTTTTAATTCTAAGTATAAGTACTTAAATTTTTTTTAAGTCGACAAATTAATTGAACTTTGTTCAATAATTTTTTAAAAAGATGCAAGTCAAAAAAAAAACACAAAGGCATCTAAATTTGACCTTTGTTACCGCCGAAGCTAATTAATTAATTATAAATATCGTGTCAATTGTTTCTTACACATATAATAATTATATAAGTATTAAATTATCATTTTGTTTTTTTTTTAAATAAAATTATTTTCTAATTATAATACTTAATAAATAAGTACATATACTTAATTATTATTATAATATTTATTTTAGATTTCATTAAATACATTTTTATTTTTCTAAATTATTTTAAATTAGTTTTTTTTTATTAAGAGTGCTGGAGCACACTTATTTACCCGTATAATTTAATTATATTTTAAATAATAATTAAAATCAAATAAGTGTAATTAAAAATAAAAGATTAAATTTAAATTTATACTACACGTATTGAATATAAGTATTATATATATACATATTGATATATATATATATATATATATCAGTTAAAATTATCTATACTTAAGGTTTTAAAACCTAAAAGATAAAGGTTACTTTTAAAACACATTAAACAATATATTATATATGATATTGAAGTATCTTTTGTTTAACTAAATAAGTATAAGTAACTATATGTATATATATATACTTATAACACTTATATCTGGCTTTTTGATTGGAAGTTTACTGAACTTATTATTTTATGTTTTTGTTTTTTTTTTTTTATTTTTAAAACAGGTTCATAAAACAAAGCAACTTTATTAATATTAACTTGCGTATATATTTCATTTTGTATATATATATATATATATACTTACTTATTTTAGTTCTAAAATTAAAATTAAAAAAAAAAAAAATTATTATTTAAAAATATTTGACTTCTTTTATTAGCTATTTTTTAAATTAAAATTTTTGTATTTATACAGATAAAATGTAATCAACTGTTTTTTAAAAACTTTCAATTAAAATAAATAATAAATTTTTTTTTTAAAAGTAGTTATTAAAAAAGAAGTTTAAAATTAAAACATGAAAAAGTATTTTTAAGTAAATATCTTATATTGAATTTTAAACTAGGATATAATAATACCAAAACCAGATTTTTAATCTTCAATCCAAAAAAAAAAAATAAATTATTAAATTAGTTTTAACTACTTAATAATGATTCTTAAAAAATTTTTATATCATTATATACTTAAGTATTTAGTCATAATAATTATAAATAAATCACTTTGTTTTATTTTGATATTTTTTTTTAATTTAATTAATTTATTTTAATTTACACGAGTTTGAGGGTATTAAATTGATTTGATTTGATAAATTTTGAATATCGACAGGTTTTGAAAAATTATTTATAAAAAAATTAAGTAATTATTAAGTATATATTGATTTAGAACTATAAGTTACCTTCTATGAAATAAGAACTTTTGACGACTATAAGGAAAATTTTTCATTATATAGGAATAAACCATTTAGCCAAATTGACAGGAAGTAGACTAAATGTGTTTTTGTTAAATTAATTTAGCGCAAATGTCATAGGCACTTATTTCATAGTAGGTTGAACTTTAAGTATTGGTATAATATTTAAATATTATATATATTAAAATTTTTTTGTCACATGAAATATTAATCGTGTATAAATTTACACAAAATTGTAATTAAGCAATGATTGCCTAGGGGTGCGTTTACAGTGGAGCTGCGATAAGTGATAAGAGCGTCGATAAGACGTTTCATTACTACTAAGTATAAAATACTTATTAAATCTTAAATTTGATTAAGGTCTTGGATTTTCTTTTCATATATTAATATATAATTTTTCTACTTTTTGTACTTATTCGTAAGTGAAAAAAAATAAGAAGAAGCTTACAAGTAAGTATTTATGTCCATTAATAAAAATGCAAACTAACTTTAATACTTAATTAGAATTACAATAGCAATTAGTTATTAAAAACTATAGCATAATTAGTTTGTATTAACAAGCTACAAGTTACGGTCACACACAACGTATGCCAGATTCCCCATTCCAAAGAAACTATTTAATGGGAAAATAGATAGAAAAAGACCAGTACGGAAGCCGAGTGTCGAAGCTCCAAGAGCAAAATTGGATAACTGGTGCCTAAAATCGAGAGAAATGGAAGAGAATTCAAGGTTCGACAACTAATTAAAGCGTCATAGAAGAAGAAAAACTAACTTTTATCTGAGCTTTTTTGAAGAACTTTTCCATGTAAACGAACCTTTAATAAAAAATTTTTTAAAAATTTAAAAATTTGATTTCTTTTAAAATAATCATCAACTTAATTCAATTCAACACGATCTTTGATTACTTAAGATAACTCAATCAAAAATAACTGAATACTTAATAATTAAATGTAAATATTTTATTATTACATTCATACTTATTTATTTATTTATTTACTTTAAATATGATGATTTAATAAAATCCAACATACTTATATATTATATAAATATAATTCCGTTAATAAACCGGAATTGGATTAATTTAATCGATAATTGAAAAATTTTTTAATGTCAATTTGACTTATCAAGTAATCATCATAAAATTATACAATACTTATAGGAACTTTATAACAATTTATTCTTATCTTGATATTTTATTTTATTCTCCCCCTTACATACACTTTTGATATTTTTGTTAATTCATTGTGAATATGTTTTAGATTTTTCTAAAATTTAATTGATAATTTATCATTTTGTTATAATCAACAAATGATTTTGTAAAACCTTCAAATTAACAAAATATTATTTAAATTTTAAACATATATAAATGGTTTTAATAAAGTTAATTAAGTATATATATATTAGAACCTTATCTTACATAGCCCATAGCCTTGTTAAAAAAAGTTTCTTTAAATATCATTTCAATACTTAAGTTAAGAATGCAATATTTGAAACTATAAGAGAGAGACACAAATAATTTATTCAAAAAGTTGCAAAAATTTTAAATTTTAAGATCAAAAATTTTAAAAATAAAAAATATTTCATCAGATTAAAATAATATTTCAAAATTGAATACTTATATTCAAACTGTAATTAAGTTCTTAGATATATATCAAAGGTTGGATTTGGTATTTACTTTTTTCATTTCATTGGGCAACACTTTTTTTTTTTTAAATAAATAAATTTTTGAATAATGAATAATAATTAAAAAATATTTTATAATAATAAAATAGTCAACTAATATAATTAAATGTATCAGATTATCAAATATTAAAGCATATGTGTAATACTATTAATAAACAAGTTTATTAATATTTTATTAAAGAATTAATTAATTAATTAATTAATAAAACAATAAAATAAAACTAAAAAAAAGTTATTTCAATTCCAATTTATTTGGTTTCTCTTAAAATAAACCGGATATTGTTACTATATCTGTTCTGTTCCATTCCAACTATTCAAATTTTGGAAAATACCGTAGTTGAATTTACCGTTCATTTTGCCAAATTATTGAAACAAATGTATATTTAAAAAAAAATCAATTACATATTTAAATATATATATATATAGTCTAAGAGAATATAAATTAAAATCAATGTACGTACGTGTATCAGATTATTGAAAACAAAAGTAAATAATTATTTATTTAATATTAATTTTTAATGTAGGGTTTTTTTAAGTGCATGGGTGTTAAAAACAGGTAAAAATGAAACAAAATAATAATCAGAAGAATTTTTTTCTAGGTTATATAATTCAATCATACATATATAATAAAAATTAATATATACATGTAGTTATTTATTTTACTCAAATTAACTTTTCCTTTCTTTTCCGTTCCGGTTAATATATGTAATCAACTGTGTGTGTATTTTATTTTTTTTTTTTAAATATTTTATTTTTTATTGTTTTTATTTTTTTCATATTATATTATGTGAAACGGAACGGAACGAATGGTATTCATAATGGTATTTAACTAAGCATAGTTTATAATATAATATGTATTATATGAAAATGAATTGTGTAAAAAAAAAGAAAAAATAAAAAAAAATTAACAAGAATGAAAAATTTTAATAGGCGCTAATGTTAGGGTTTTGAAAGGGGCACATTTTTAAAATAATAAGTACTTAATAATAATAGTTCATTCAAGATAGGGTTTAATTTTAAGAGGTATTCAAATAACTGTAACTAAATTATTTATTTATATAGCACTAGTAACTAGGTAGTTATTCCAGAATTTATAATATTTTTTTTATCATAATTTTTATGACTTTTTTATGACTATCAACAATTGAGTACTCTAGAATTACAGTTATAATATTTGAATGTCATAAGTTCTAAATGTCAATTATTTGAATTTCTATGAACAGTTTATTTGAAAATTAAAAACAAAAAGTTTAATGACGCATGCATCGAAGCCATGACGCAGCTTTGAAGTTAAATTGAAATGTCAAAAAATGTAGCTATCAAATTTTTCAAGCACAATGCAAAGCACTAATAAGTAACATTTAAAGAAATAATAATAATTAATAAATAATTAATTTTTCAATCATTGAACTGATATATATAATAAGTTAATTTTATTTTTAAATTTTTGTAATTCTATATTGTCCAATTTCAAAGTAAAAAGTAATAAAATGTTTAAATGGCTGACAAAACATAAACAATCTAACAACTTTTAACTTCTGTGCTACTTTGACAAAACATAGCTGTCAAAGTAGCGCAAAAATTAAAAGTTGATTAACTTTTGCGCCAAGATTGCTTTGAAACTTTGTTGCTACTTTCATTATGTGCAATTATATTGTTTTCCATATGTTAAACTTGTGAAGTAGAATTTTAACGTTGTTGGCTGCGCTCATTGTGTTCAGGAGATAAAAAATAATTTATTTCAAAAAACTATTTTTTTTTTAATTTTGGATTTTTTAAATATTATAAAAAGAATTTAATATTTATAAAAAAATATCGAATCATATCGTTATGATAATCTTTTTAAATAATGACTGCTAATGACTATTTTGGGACTAGATATTTTATAAATGTCAAATTTATGATTAGCAATAGCGTATTTGTGACTGTGTTGAGTTATGATTTCGTTATGACAATTTGTGTAATAGCGCCTTTAAACTAATTAATTTATTATGTACTTCTTTTCTACTTATCACAATTTCAAGTCTTTTAAAGCATTTAAAATGTAAGGGCATTTAACATTTTCTAAATTTCTTTTTTCCAGTAATGCAAAACTTAAACATTATTTAAAATGTCATTAAATTCTATATAAATTATATGAGTTTACATAAAATTTGAAATACATACTTATAAACAATCTGAAATAATGAAACGGACTGACAAACAAATGGAAAATTAAAAATCCGTGTTCTATTTCAAAATATCCTAAATATGAAATAAGGTGTAAAATGGAACAAAAAAAAAAAAAAATAGTTTCATAAATAACTTTGAGTGCTGCTGCTATGGGGTGGGGTGGAAATCAATTAAATTACTATTAATCTATATTACATTTAGAGTATATTTATTTATATAAGTTAAAATTAAATATATTTTGATTCTATTTAATTTTAACTCATATAAATATTCGTATATAAAATAAACTTACAATAGTTCCGTTAACCTTCCAGATTTAATAAAATTAATGTTTTTAAATGAAGGGTTCAGATTTTGTTTGATGACAAAAACAAAATACATTTAAATAAATATATGAGTTCATAAATATCTTTAAATGGATTTCATAATATTACATCATATAACATGTACCTATATTATGTATCTATACTCTAAAGTCTATAGTTTAGATTCAAAATTTTAATATAAAAAAAATTTAAGAGGGTTGTTAAAGTCAAGTTTTATGAATTACTAATAAAATTGCTAGAACAATCAGAATCATATGATTTTTTGTTATTATCAGAGAATTGATAATTATTATGAGTTATTTGGTAATTACTAATCAATTAAATATTAAAAACGAGAATAGAGCAATTGACCTCAAATTCGTATTGCAAAAATCCACTTTACCTATTATCATGAACTCAGATTGAAATATTTTCAAAGTTATTACTTATTTGGTCAAAGATATTTGTCAATAAAAAGTTGGCTAAATAATTTTGAGATAACAATTTGTCATTTAAGTTTTGTTATGAATTGCCTCGTAAACGCTTACTTCAGGTATTCAATTTTACAAATATGTTTTTATTACTTTTATAAAATAACTTATAAGTACTTTTAATAAGTACTTTATGTTAAAACGTTTTATTTTACTTAACAAAGCATAATTAATAACACGTTTTGAGGAAACTGAGCACAGTATAAGAGTAGAGCATTCCCAGAGTAAGCTCAGTGTTCAGATTTAGTAAAAAAAAAATTGACTCAACTGTCATTTTTGTATTTGACATTTTAAGTAAAAGAGAAATTAATTTTTTAAAAGTTTGATTAATTTGATTTCTATTAATTTAATTTAGTTTTCACATTACATTTGTGTATCAACATTAGATAAGTACGGGTATACGAAATTTCAAAATTCTTCCTACAAATATTGTGTTTGATCGTTCTTGACATATTTTTGCGGGTACTTTAGACTTTTTTTTTTTACATCTAAGGAGAGCATTCACTGTCAAAAAAAAATCAGACCGCACACAGATCGTGCTTTATGTGCTCAGTTCAAATATTTCGAGTACAGCTGAGCAAAATAAAATACAAAGAAATTTTGACGTTTAAAAATCAAAATGTTTTCTTTATTTTAAGTTATCCATTTTTAATTTAATTTTTTTGACAAATTAAAATGTACCTAAAATAAAAATGACAGTTTTTTCAAATCGTTTTTTTTATTATATCTGAGCGCTCTGAACGTGCTCAGATTTATGCTCAGATTTCAAAAAACAAGAAAAAGCCTTTTGAGTGTGCTCAATTTAAAAAAAAAAAAATTAAACAAGCTTTGAGACTAGAGTGTTCTAAACTTTTTTGACATAAGAGATTTTCATAGATTATTTTTTGACAGTTAACATTCCGACTCAAAAAAACCACTCTTAATAAATAAATATGTACTTATAAATATAAAACAATATTGGGTTGGAATTGATAACGTTGAAAATTTTAACTGAGCACACAAACATTATGTTTTAAATTCGAACCTATATATACAAAACTACATATAAATAGAAGTAATTGAAAACAAAAATACATAATTTGAAAAAGAAAATTATAAATAAAATATATAAATGAAAATAAAATTTAAAAAATAAATACTTACATTGATTTTATTGAATATTATGGTTGTTGTTTTATTTGAATTTTTTGAATGTTATTTTTTTATATATTTTTTTATTTTAAACTGCAACAATTTATTTAATATTTTTTTTTTTTTTTTTATAAATTTTATAAGCTTTTTTTTTTTTTTAGGTTATGTACAATATTTTTATATATGTACTTTTTTTTTAATTAATTAATTAATTAATTTCTTATAAAATTTTTGTAAATTTTTCCTTTTATGTAAAAAAAAAAAAAAAATGTTATTGTTGTTTTCCAGCTAAATTGTTAATTTTACTATGAAAATAACGTGATAGTCGTGCTTTTAGAAATAAATAAAAAAAAAATTAAAATTAAAAATTAATTATATTTCTTTTTTAAAATAAAATTAAACTTTTTTAATTTTTTGTCTTTATAATAAATTTTCTTGAATTTTTGTAGTAGATTTAATTTTCTATTTTTTTCTTTTGATTTTATGTTTGTTTTTTTCGAAAGGAAGGTTGTGGTATTGGTTTGTTTAAGTTTTGATTGAGATAGTATGTAATATGTATATATATAATGTTATAAATATATGTAATGTAATTGGACCTGTTGTTATGTTTTTTTTTTTTATGGTTTTATGAGTTTGGTTTTAAAAATCACAAAATTTTATTTTTAAAACCAAATTTACAATTAAAAAAAAAATTGTTAAATATAATAAGAAGTATATAATGTACCTACTACATAAAAAAAAATGTTGAAGAACTAGTTTTTTATAATTTGATTTTTTATGGAGAAGTTTTTAACAGCTTTTATTTTACATAAAAAATTGTTTTTAATTTTTTTTATTTTAGCAAAAAAGTTCGCAGAAAACTTCCTTTTGATTGTTAGCTACCTTTTTATTTTTTCAACTTTATTTCAAAAACTAATTAAATTTTTTTTTTTTATTATTAATTTTAAAATTATACTTTTTTTTTTTTTTTTTGAATTTTTCTGCTCTGTTGCTGATATACTCTTTTGCTTTGAATTAATTTATGAAATTTATTTTTATTTTATTTTTTTTCTTTCTTTTTTTTTTTTTTTTTTTTTTTTTTGTGAATTTTTTTTTTGATTATTTTAATTGTGATTAGCCTTGAAAACAATCTCTCTATAAATAAATTATATGTGTATAAAAATAATCAAAGACAAGAAATTGTATATAAGTATGTAAGGTAGGATAGGTAGGTACCTACTCTATATATACCTATTATTTATTTTGTATATTATATACTATATAAATATAGTATCAAATTTTTTAAAAACAATAAAAAAAAAAAAAAAAAAAATTATAATAAGGTGAGAGAGCTTAAAAATAACATATGTTTATTTGAATGTATTATATAGATAAATTTAAAATTTATAAAATATTTTTATTCATTATACGAGTCTAAATGCAAAATAATTTGTTTAAAAATAAGATTTATATAGTTTTTAATTCTAATAATAAATATTTTTTATAAACTTAGATATTTATTAAAATATTGGGACTAGGAATTGATGTGTAAATAGATAATTAATGTTTTAAATGATTAAAATAGTTAAAATGTAATTGAAGTTTAAATAGGTAATCAAATGTCATTATGTTTTTGGGTAAAATTAATTCAATTATAATTAAAAATAAAAGGAATTGCATATTTTTATATTATTATTTAAAACTTTTTTTTATTATATATCTAATCCACTCAGTAACAAAAGTATTATTAAATTAAAATTTTTGGACTAGAACTGATTAGTATATATATATGTTTAAATATACCAAATATAATTATAGGTATATGTATATCTGGTATCAAACATTATTAAAGTTTAATTAAAATAATTTAATAATTGCTTATTATTTAAAAAAAAAAATTAAATTTAAATATCACTTAATAAAGAAATTTTGGAAATTGTACTTTTATCACACTTTCACAATATAATGTTAATTAAAATTTTGGTATTTAGAACAAAACACTCTTTAAATACTATATTTCCAAAAAAATTTTTTTTTTCATTTTCATTTTGTGGTTATTTTTTCACAGTTAATTTAGAAAATCAATTTCCGGTACAATCGCAAAAAGATTTATAAAAATTATTATTATTTGTATTTTTTTTTTTTCTGAAAAAATTTCATTCGTAGCCAATTGTAAGCCACCATTATCGAAATTTTTTTTTTTTTCACCATTACTATTTAAAAATTTTTTTAATTTTATATATATACATAGTTGTATATATACATAATGTATTATGTATATATATATATAATTTTCTTTTTTTATTCATATTTTAAACTAGTTTTTTTTTCTTATTATTAAAAGTATTAAATTTTTAAAATTTTCAGCAATAACACCATCTCTCTCACCTGCCAAAATATTTGTATTAAGACTCGTATATAAAAACTTATGTGTGTGTGTGTGTATGTATTTCCATATTATATATGGTTTATTGTTTTTTTGCCTACGTAACACAAAATTTTAAGTAAAAACACCGAAATATTTTTTTTTTGTTTTTGAGTGGATCCGAAATCCGAATCAATTATCGAATTCTCACTTTATTATAATTTTTTTTTTTAATATGTTTAAAATAGGTAAAAAACAAAAAACTCAAAAATTATTTGACATACCTACTTATTACTTTGTTAATTGGAATTTCTTTTTTTATATATTTTATTTTTATATTTGTATTTTAATTAACGTAGAAATTCACCAAAAAAAAAAAATTATAAAATATTAATAATTTAAAAATGAATATAAATTTGACTAAAAATAAAAATATCTATTATCTAAGTTGAATTCTTTTGAATTATTAGAAATTTATTGACAAGACTAAAGTTTAATTTTTAATGAAACAAGTAAAACAGCTCTAAATTGTAGTATATGTGCTATATTAAAATTTTTTTGTGGCTAGACTAGACTAATTTAGTAATAGAATGAATTTGAATCAGTGTTGTTATAAATTTTTTTTTCAAATCGTACACTAAATCGTGTCAAAATCGTATTTATCGTATTTTTTACTTTTCAATGGCTACACTATACTCTTCAGAAACGTAAGGCCACAAGTACAATTAATACATCCATAACTGTCAACAACACTATGCAGTATTACATTTTCATCTAATTATAGAATTCATAATATATATAAAAATTTTTTGTCAAATGATATTGACGTTGTATAAAAAGAGGAGGGGAGTTAAGAAATGAATGGCGAAGATGTACACCTGAAAAAGATTTTTTTTTATAATATAGTTAAGTTTATTAAATATTTTACACATTTTTCATACCTACTAATACTATTATTATATTTTATGAATGGCGAAAATGTACATCTGAAAAGGATTTTTTTTATGATATAGTCTACTCTCCTTTCGCTACATTCTTCTGTTTACGAGTTTTCATTCCTTTCTTCGCATAAAAATTAAGATTCCTTTTACTTAATTATTAAAAAATTCTACTTCATTAATTGTACATTTAATATTTGTATAAGTAATGTATTTTTAATAATGTTATTTATAAGTAAATACTTTGTATTTATATTTATAAATAATATTATTAAAATATCCTTCAATTTCTAAATAAAATCTTAATTTGACAATTCAGAACATCAATGTATAAGTAAATACAAATTTGAAAAATTTACTGGAAAAAAAAAATATTCTTCAAGAGCTCAAAAAATTTAGAAAATTTATTATATATACAAGTTCTATTGTGACTTGTACTGTAACCATTACATATTATTCTAAACAAAAACAATACAAGCATATATAGATATGGATATGTATACAATAATTTACCTAATATAATATGCTTGTGTTACTACAAACATATTAGGTAAAGTATTACTACACGGAATTCAAAATTTGAAATTTAGATTATTGGCATATGCTATATTAAAAAAGTTCATGTAGTGTTGCGTTAGGCAAGTTTTAGAAATTTGAAAATTAAAACATTTTTTTGTGGTTAAAAATTTGAAAAAAATTATGAAACAAAAAAACATTGCATGTTAAATTACAAATAAAATTTTTTATGTTTGGGTCAAAATCGTATTTTTTTCTCAAAATAAGACTAAAAATCGTACATCGTATTTTGCCTTTGAATTTCGTACAAAATACGATAAATACGATGCTATAACATCACTGATTTGAATTTAGATTAAAATTTATGTGCCTATGTATATATGTATGTACCTATGCATTATTAAATTCCGTAATTGCATTGCAATTATTATACACATATAAAGTATGTGATTTTGTATATAATTAAGTATGTATGTACATAAAATGTTAAATAGAATGTAAGTAGGTAGGTAGGTACTCTTGGTATATAAATACACTACACGTATTTCCAGAAATACCTCTTGTAGTCAAAAAAAAAAAAAATATTTGTTGTCTTGTGTTATATGATAAAGAGGAAATTTATTTTTTTTTTTGACATTTTTTAATTTTATATTTTTAATTTCAAAAAAGTTTTTTTTTATATTTTTTTTTTTTTTGTATTGACGCAGCAACTAACTAGGCTACTATGTAGTATTACTGGTTTATTAAAGCTTTGAAAAGAGCTAAACATGTATAGAAGAAAGAGAGGAAGAATGCAAAATAATTTAAGTTTTTTTTTTTTTCTTTTGCTTTTTGTTTTTTTTTTTTTTTTTTATTAATAGGTAAAGTACGTTTGTATGTTCATATAAATATTTATATATATATATATATAATGAAAAAAAAATAAAGTATTTATGTACATCAAAACAAAAATGAGACAAAAAAAAAACAAGAACTACAACAACAACAATAAAAAAAAACGAAGATAATTTAATAAAAAAAAAAAAAAAAACAAGAAAAATAATTGAAAAACATATGTTTCACTAATACTTTTGCAAAAAATGTTAAAAAAAATGTTAAATAATTTTGTTTTTTTTTTCTTTTTATATTCTTATTTTTTTTTTATTTTAAAAAGTTGTTTGGTAAGTCTAGTGTTCTCCAATCTCGAATTGGTTTCCCAAAAAAAAAACTTTATTTTTTTATCTTTGCATACATAATATAAATGTTTGTATATTTATATGTTGATCTGTATATATAAATATATACAAATGTACATACAGACAATAAATTAATATGCACAAAATATACAATATCTTAAAATTTTAATAATTTATGTATATATATATAATATGTATATATGTACATATATATAATGAATTTTTTAATATAGAAATATATATATTTTATAATTATATACTTGAATATTCAAGAAATAAAAAAAAAAAAAATTTTGTACATGTGTACATACTACAAAAAAAAAAAATTTTGTATTCAAATTCCTCACCCCGAACCTATAAAATACTTATATAGAAAGCTTTTCTTAAAATATTTGAAAATGTCAAAAAAAAAAAAAAAGCTTTTAATTTTACTTTCTTGAAGGTTCTTTTTTTTTTGTATTTGTGGCTGATTTTTATTTCTTGTTGTTGTTGTTGCTGTTCTTTTCTTTTTTTATTATTTCATAGTGAATTTTCATGAAAATTTAAATTCTTTGTCTCATTTTTTTGTATTTTTGTTGTCTTTTTTCTTCTTTTTGTTTTTTTTTTTAATAAGCAACCCGTCGTCATCATAAATTTTCTTTTTTGATTCTGATTTAATTTAATATATGTATGTATGTATGTATATATGAATAAAATATATAATAAGAAAACTGATTGACCGTATATGCACTTTTTTTTTTTTTTTTTATTAATATGGCAACGTAAGATTTTTTATTTATATACCTATATAAATATATACATATATATATATATATATGTTGAAATATCAAAAGATCCTAAATGGTTATTTTGTTATTTGCTGCTCTGGTAAATATACGTAAAATTATCAATTTCGTTTTTGTATGCACTTTCTCAAATTTATATATATATATATGTACCTATATATTTATTTTATTAAAATATGTATATATTTACGTGATTACATATAAAATATATGCATGCACATATATATCTATAATTAAAAACACATGTGTGTACAAAGGAATGTAGAAAAATTTTTGTACATATTAAAATATAATTTCAATTACTTTTTTACGTGTATAATTTAATGTATGTAGGTATATATATACTTATATATTAATATTCTATGACCTATGTACGTATAATAATTATTGTATGTGTTTTGCGTATCTATATATATATATATATATATATATATTTTTGCATGTCATATAACTTGATTTTATAACCTTATACGTATCTTGATTTGATTTTTAATAATAAAAAAAATAGGACTAGGTAATATTGTTTGAATTGGAAGTATTTATAAAAAATAAATATACAATAATTTTAAAGCGTAAGTATATATTTTGCATACTTTGATATTTTTCTATGATTTCATATGGCATTTTTAGAATTATCTTTTAATATATTTTTGTACCAAATTAAAAAAGGTATGGTATGTAATCAATATTAAATTAGAAATTACTTTAAAAACTGCAAATAACTAATTCTAATAAAACTAATATGTATATTTAATATATAAATAAAAACCTTTAAAATGAGATTAAATTTTGTTTCATTTCTATTATAAATTTTTTTTTCCTGTCCCAAACATCCATCCATAAAAAAATCAAAAAATAAAAAATACAATATTCTCTCATAAGTGTTTCTTCAGATTCAGATTTCAGAGATCTTGCCAACCAACTTTTTTTTTTTTTTACAGTTTTACACGTAGCAACTACAAAGGTAACTTTAAAATTATACAAAAAAAAAAAAAACTGGTAATATATATATATATATATCTACTACATATATACATTGATAATATTATATATATATATATAGGATGAATAACTTGTGTCTTGTGGTGTTTGCGAAATCTTTTTTACTTAAATTTTTTTTTTTTTTTTCATTTTTCTTTAAACGCACTTTATGTATTATAAATTATTTTTTTCTTTTGACTTAATTTTTATTATATATATACATATATATATATATATATAAGTATGTAATTAATATTATAATTTAAAACTAAAATAGGTATTAAAATTTAATTTTTATAAGTATTTAAAAAACACACAAATAAAACTTAATATATGCTATAAATATAATGAACAATAAAATAAAATTAAAAAAAAAATCTTAAAATTAAAACTTAATTGAATACGTATTAAAAAAAAATCAAATCAAATTTATAATTACTTTTTTTTTTTTTGAATTCAAATATAAGAAATATTTAATTCGTGTTTTCTTTCTTCAATTTTTTTTTTTTGAAAATTTTAAAGAATAAGAAAACTTTTCTTAATATTTTTTTTTTTTTTAAAATACTGTAGAAAAAATGCAAATCAATTTTATGAAATAAGAAAATATTTCAATTTTTTTATTTTGTAATACAATTTTTCAAATATATGTAGGTATATATATAACTAATAGTTAAAAAAAAAAAAAAATTGTAGATGTATGTATTTTTGAAAAAAAATTTCAATTTAATTTTAATTATATTTTTTCTTTAAACTACACAACGACCTTCCACCGACTATTATAATGCACGACTACACAAGTGGTTGATTTAAAAATGTGCTGTTGAATATTGAATTGAATTTGAAAGTTTTACAAAAAAAAAATGAAAATAAAATATAAAAAAAATTTACTTATATTTTTTTCCTTTAATTAATTTGTTGTTTTTCTGTTTTTTTTTTGCACTTTGACAGCTGAGCTGACAGCTGATTCTGATTATATATATATATTTATTTTTTTGTTGTTCTGTTTTTCTGATATGCTTTTTATTTTTTTTTTTTATATTTTGATAGATATTTTAATATTTTATGTTTGATATGTTTATAGGTATTTGCGATAGCTTACAAAAAAAAAAAAAACAACAGAAAAACAAAATAAAAGCTTTTTTAAGAACTTATTCAGCTGTATTTACTATTTAGAAAAAAAACATATGATATGATTAAGGTATACATGCACAGATAATGACTTTTGTTGCTTTGTGGTGATGTAAAATTTTTTTTTAAAATGAATGAATATGATTTAAAATTTTTTTTTAAATTTATATTTTATTGTATTTATTATGGAATTATTTTAATTGAGGAATGAAAATTAAATATATATTTGAAAAAATTAAGAATTTTATGAATACAGATATAAAGTTTAAATGATTTGTTGTATTAAAATATATTTAAATGTTTTTTTTTTTGTTATTTTTGTAGCCTTACATTAGATGGTGTGTGCATTCAACAGGTTGTTTTACAAAATTTGTAATTATTAAAAGAGTTGAATTGAAATTATTAAAAGTAAAATAGATTTAGAAGAATATTATTTAATATAACAACAAATAATATCTATTAAAATTTATCTATTTAAAAATTATAACTATTATATTAATGTTTAATAGTATTGGATAATTTTTTATTTCAAAAAATCGAGTCTAAAGGTATTTTATTTTTGTGCTATATTTTAAAATAAAATTCCAAATTATTATGAGATATTGCAAATTATTAATTGTCCATCCAAAAATCCAAATTATTATGAATGTTCGTAATTTAATGTAACACAAATTAATTTTAAAATCCAATTCAAGAAGATTTTTATTTATAAAACTGTAGTTAAATTTAAAATTTTTAAATGAATTTGTTTCGCAGCAACTTGGAGCATTTTTTTTTTTTTATAATTAGGGTGATTAAAAGTATATTTGATAAAAATTCGGTTGGGTTAACTCTGACTTATGCATAATGACGTTAGATTGTATTTCAGGATGCTAAAATTTTCCCACAAAAAAATCTGTTACAATTTTGACAGTTAACTGTCAATTAAAATTAAAGGATAGTTAAATCAGAAGTTAAAAAAAGTGAAATGGAAGAATTTTATAAAACATAATGAAAAAATTTCTAAATCTATTACAAAAGTATAATATGATATTTAATTTTATAACTATACCTCCTCACACTTTACTCATCTTCAATATTTTCTCATCCTTTCAGTTTATGGTTTAAATAAATTCAGGTGATTTAATCACAATCCATTATTGTATTTTATATAATTTTTTTTTATTAATTCTTTAATCATATTTTGATATTACTAACACTGATTTTCGTTATTATCTAAAAACAATTGCACGTGACTGGCCATACGCTTTTTTTTTTTTTATTCATTAAACTCTGAAATTATTATTTTGATATAATTATGATAAATTTAATTGAATATTTATAATAAATATATACCTATCACATTACAATTTTTGTCTTTTAAAATTTTATATTTTAATTTTGAATAAAAAGAATTAATTCCCATCAGGTATGATATTAATCCTGTATTCCTGTATATCTCCTGTAAAAAAAAAAACAAAAACACAGCATCAAACAAATGTAGCAGTTACAGTAGTGACACGTGTTTCATGAAATAAAATATATTTATTATATGTAGTAGTTGATTGATATAAATAAAATGTACCTATGTATTTCATGGTATATAGGTATATATATTATTGTTTTTTGTGGTATTGAAAAAGGATGCATTTAAGGATATTAATATAACAATGTTGAGATAAAAAATAAGAAAAATAAAAAACACAAATAAAAATTCTGTTGTAATTGTAAAATGATGCGTTAACAGGATATAAATTTCCATTGACGTGTAATAAACATGTTTTTATATATTTTTAATAAAAGGATTATGGTCAGTATGGGTTAAAAAAAATATAATATAATTATAGTTTAATTTGGCGGTTCTTTATTTTTTTTTTAATTAATCGTAATTCAAAAGTGAATCGCAATTCTACTGTTTTGTTTTTTGTTTGCATGTAAACTTTTTTAAAATTTGTTATTTATATTTTTAACATATCATTAAAATATGAGTAAAAAAAATTTGAGTCAATCTTTGGAGTAAAATTTTTAAAACTGTTATACAAGTTCCCGAATCCCGACTTTTAGCTTATAAGATACAGGCTTTACTTCAAAAATTCTCTAAATTAGTTTGGGCATTTGACTTAAAACTCGAGAACCACCAACCTGTTATCGAATATACATGACTCAAGTGGTTTAAAAATTTGAGTTGAGTGGAAATTAATTCGAGTTTTGAAATTTTAATTTTTTGAAACTGTGATATATAATTAATTGTAATATTATAACTAATAATATACATTTTAATAAATTATTGGATGGAGAAGGACTCATATAATGAGATTTTTTACTTCCATAAAATTTCTGTAACAAATTTTGTATACAGTGTGTCTGCATGGAATTTTTTTAAACTCGAAATTCTCTATAGTGTCTTTAAATTTTGTTTTTAAAATTTTTTGATTCAAATTTTGAATGAGAAGAAACTACACAATGATTTTGCAAGGATTCAGTATAACTTAAAAAATAAAATATCTAAACAGTTTTTCTAGAAAAACAAAAAATCGAAAAGAATATAAAATAGAAAGAAAAGAATAATAGGATAAAACACCGGAAATGAAAACTTATTAGTTAAATAAATTTGTACGTAGTCCTATCAAAAGAAATATGATATTCGAAAAATTTCGAAAGAAGCTCTAATTTTGAAGAATATACTAATAATTTTTTATAAAATACATTTAGAATACTTTTAGGCTTTAAATTTAATCGGAATATTATGAAGAGGAGTCCTTTTGTCAGTATAACAGAATGAGCACGCTCATCGGCTTTTATTATTATATATAACTGATTGCGAAGAATTAGAAAAGAACAGAATATTATTAAAAAATTTAAGACATGATACAATATACATTTTTAGTTAGGTAAGTCAAATTATTTGGGAGGGTGACACAGTGGTTAGAATGCCGACCTTTTATGCGAAAGGCCTGGGTTCGAATCCCAGTGAAACTGAAAAAACTTTTCTGGTTTTCGACTCGCTCAGCTACCATTCGCCATTGGGTTAAAATTAATGGCTTAATCAAAAATTAATAATTATATATCTTAAATAAAAAATACAATAATATAACAATATAAACAAATACAAAATATAAACAAATAATTTAATTTAATGATATAACTCACAGATATAGAATACCATATAACTCAAATACAAAATGTTACAATATAAACAAAAATAGAATTGTATCTATTGAAAATCTAAGACGTTTCTACATGTTATAAGGCCTAAGTACTATCTTATGTTTAAATTGTATGTGGAATTCATTAAGATCAATTCTAATAACACGAATATAATATGATTCCCTGTTCCAACATGTACCAATGGTATATACAGGCTTATTAGCCTATCGGATGAACAGTTAGCGCTTAAAAAAAAAAGAAAAAAAAATGTACTTGATAACTATTTTGATTTTTAGAAATTATAATTACACTTTCATATTACTACGAGGATCAGAAGATCTAATTTAATAAAAAAAAAGTTAATGACTTTTAAATACATATCTTATTATTTTATAAGTGCAACTCTTATAGTTAGTACTTCGTATTTTTTTAAAAGGATTCTATTTCAAATTATTCTTAAACAATTCAAAAGATTAGATTTAAGTTCTTTAACAAAGATTATGAGTATACAAGATAAGAATCTTTTT
This sequence comes from Dolichopus griseipennis, assembly GCA_963082915.1. Taxonomy (NCBI): domain Eukaryota; kingdom Metazoa; phylum Arthropoda; class Insecta; order Diptera; family Dolichopodidae; genus Dolichopus; species Dolichopus griseipennis. The sequence goes on from OY720445.1 coordinate 7,549,742, forward strand.
GTTTGTGTTGAAGTGTAAATTATTGTATTCTTCATTATAGTGCAGATTTTTTATTTAAGAAGGTATTTTAAGAAGAAAGCACATTGTTTCATAATTCCTTAGACACAAGAATACAAATCTTTAAGATAAATAAAGGGTTAAATTAAAAAAAAAAAAAGGACATACGAAGGTCTTTCAGCTCTAATAAATTGTTAGTGTGAAAACGTTTTAGTTTATTAAAATTTGATGGGTTCATATAAATGCTTTGCACTTACAAAAGCAGTCATTTAGGATTCGTTTTTACTTTTTAGAATCAAATAATTATGAAAATTAAGGAATTTGTAATAAATGGAGCAAATAGTATTAAGATCAATTTAGGAAAAATATTGGAAGATAAAGAATAAACGTACATCCAAGATTTAAAAACTTTTTAAATATAGTTTTAAGTTCAAACTACACAATTCTAATTGTTTCTTATGTCCCTTGATATTGGATTTTCATTAGTTTTTAATAGTTAAGAATTTGAGAGGATCAATTAAAAAATTATAATACATTTTCTATTTAAATTATGAATAAATAGCAATTCTTAGTCCAATTCATTAAAAATTAATACGACCAGGGTTAATGGTCGAATTTGATATTTTAACAAACTTTCAACTTATGATAATGAAGAATTGGCCTTATATTACCCAGAAATTGCAAAGATAGCAAGATGGACCAATTTTATAATAAGTTTCCTGCAATTTTGTATATATACTTTTTTTTTAATTATTAGCTCAGTTATACCTTATTCACACTACGCGAAAGTAACATGTTATCTGCGTTAACGCGTTATTTAGTTGTTAAAATTTCCAAGTAACTAGATATTTGTATGAAAAAAAGTTGTCAAAAGTATTGTGAAAATAACACGTTACTCACTTTAACATGTTATTTTTCAAGGTTGTGTACTTAAATTTTTTAATATAATCGATATTTTTTCGATTTATCAATTTTTTATGAATTTTGATATCCCTTAATTTTAATCAATTTCAAATTTATTTTGAAAGATAATTTTTTAAAAACAAAACAATACAGAAATGTAAAAAATTTTCTTTGATAAAAAGTATTAAAAAATCAAACTGTCAAATTTAACAATTAAAAACGTAGTCTGAAACGAATTGTTATTAACATGAAATATGACGGCTATAACATGTTACTTTCGCGTAGTGTGAATAGGGTATTAAATTAAAATATAAATTTAATAAAACACAATTCTCATTTTTTAATTTGTATATAATAAGTGTGTGCTTCATTTTTGATTTTTAAATAATTTTGTTTTTTTTTTTTTTAATTTTAATTTTTAATTTTTATTACCTACTATCATTAAATATAATATTGATTTGATATATATATATATATATATATATATATATATATATATATATATATATATATATATATTTTATATAATTGAACAAGATATTTTCTCTTTTAATTTTAAAAGATTTAATTTTTTTTTATTTTTTATTTATTTTTATTTAATTTAATTAATTTAATATATTAAATTTACAATAATAGCTCTCTTATTTTATAATTATTATAGTTATATATATATATATATTTTTATAATTTAATTTATTTGTTCATTTATTTTATTTTGTCTCATTTTGTAAAATAATATTTATAATATAGAATATTTTTTTTTTTAAATTAAAATAATCTATTGAAAAAAAATTGCCTATTTTTTTATATTTAATTTTTTTAAATAAAACTTAATATTTTAAATAAAATATATGTATGCATGATTATATTTTTTTTTATATTCTATTTGTTATTAATTAATATTATGTGATAATAATGTGTTTTTTATTATATAAATTTCTTTGAAAATTTTATTTGATGTTTTAAATTTTTTTTTATTTTTAAAATAATTTATTGAATTGTTTTATTTTTTCTGAATTTTTTTATTTAATGAAATTCATTTTTAAATTATTTTTATATATATTAAATATTTGATTTTTTTTTAATAGTTTTAATTAATTATTAAATTTTGTGTGAAATCTCAGTCTATATTTAAACTACTCCTATATTATATATTTAATTTTCATATAAATTTAATTAATTCAACAATTGGATATGTTGCATTTCTAGAGAATCTTGAAAAAAAATTTTGATTTTAAAGCAGGGTATAGTTTTTAATTTTAATATAAAATAATTAAAATATTTTGAGTTTGTGTGCCATGTAATTATAAATTGTTCTAAAATACGAAATGAAGTTTGGAAATAAATTCATAGTCTAAACACATTTGTTATTACCACGATTCTTGAAGGCTTATAACTTCATACGAAGAGATTCTCACCTCTTAAACAAATTATCACGTCTGGCTCATCCTTGAAGACTTTTTTGTTGAGATGATGTCATTTTTGTAAAGTTGGTAGACATTAAATTTTTTGTTTTGACTTTTTGTTGTTGTCAAAAGTTATAAAAATAAATATGTATGAGTTTTTTTTATTTGTATGATTCTTTTGAATTTGAAAAAAAAAATTAACACAGAATTTTATAAGAAGTATAAAAAATAATTTCAAATCCTATATTTTAATTAATTTCTAGTTTTTTCATTTTTATTTATTAATATTTAAAATTTTAAAGAAAAAACTAGACCCTCTAAGATAGAATGATATCTCTTTGTAGGCATATTTAGAAATGATACCAAATTGTTGTCACTTTGTATGCTACGCCTTCAAGAATTGCCTAACGTGATGATTTTTCCAACTGACATCAGGTCAAAATTAACAACATGACGTCAATATAAGTTTTGAGCCTTCAAGAATAGCCAATCTTCATTTTTGTGATACTCATCGTATGCTATGCCTTCAAGAATCGGGGCATATGTAAAAAAACTGAACTTTATTATGATTATTTCTTTGTCCAAAAATTTAAATGTACTTGTCATATTATATTGCATATTTATTAATATTTTGTGTTTTAAATATTAAAATAAAAAAAAATTTAAATGTCAAAAGTAAAAACATGAAAATTTGTATATGAAATGCTATTTGTCACTAATAAAAATAGAATTAATTATAAAAAATACAGTAGAATGGGGATTAATTGAACTTCTTTTTGTTTCATTTGAAATTACAATATACGTGTATTTGAATAGTTTCCGTTTGTTATTTCAATGGCAATTTCCTAATCAATTTATGATAATATTTGTCATGTGATGCAGAACTCTTTTTTTTTTTTGAAACGTTTATTTAGAACGTTAAATTTAAGTGGGGATAAATTAATATATCGGTATCTAATAAATTTAAGATTAGTTTTGATAAACGTTAAACATCATATATGTTGTATTTTATATATATTCAAATTTTAATTAAGGATTTACGTTTTTATACGGGGATTTATATTAATATTATACTTGACTTGAATGACGTTTTGGCGACACTTTGAAATGTCAAAATAATATCAAAGAATTAATTGACATTATGAAATTACGATATAGTTACAGTACAGCTGTCGTTAGTCGGCTGTTAAGACCGCGACTGTTATGAAACGTATTCAACGTCTAGTATAATAATATATTTTTAAAGTGTTACCGTTTTTTTTATTTGAAATTGTGCTAATATTTTATAAAATTGCTTATTAATTTTCCTATATACATAATATAATTTTATTTTCATGTGTGACTTTTAGTTTTCAATAAATATTATTTATTACTAATGGATTTGTTTTTTTTTTTTTTTTTAAGTGTTATTGGTTTTATGTTTTAAATTTATAGCTTTAAATTAATATAATGTTATTTCTACAATGTTAATAATTTTTAAATATTCATTTGTTTTCTTTAATATTTATAACGCATCTATGTATTATTTTAATCTTTATGATGTTATAAATTTATTAAATTTGAAAAAAAAAAATGCATTAAATGAATTTCATTAATAAAAATGGCTAGTTAAAAAAATATAAAGAAATTTATATATGTATCATATACATATATATATATTGTTATTTTATGTACATTTTATTCGTTATTTATTGTATGATGATTTCTATTTTTAAAAATAAAAATTTCTAATAAAAGTATGTGTGCAGAGGTTTTTATTTAAAAATAGATTTATTTATTTTTATATTTTTTTTAAATATTAATTTTCTTTATATATTTATTTTTAATTTAATTATTTAAGTTTAGAACTTTTATGCGTGAATTTACCATGTTTTATTTTTGTGTTTATTGCAAATTAGAAAAAAAAATAAAAAATTGAACAAAATAAAAATATTTATATCTAAAGTTTAATATTTACAAAATTCTTATAAATAAAATATAATTAAATAAAAAATAAAAATTGTAAAAAAAAAAAAAGAATTAAAACAAATATAGAAATAAATTAATTAATAATCAATAATTTAATTTTTTTTTTTATACAAAATAATTATGATAAATAATTTTTACAAGAAAATTTTAATTTAATATTCTTGTAAAAGTTATTTAATCATATTATATAAATTATTATTACAAGTTTATTATATATAAAATTTCTAAAAATCATAGCATTTTTCTTCTTTATTTTTGTTCTTTTTTTTTTTTACATATATAAATTTATAAAATTAAATTAAAAACAAAATAAAAAAAATAATAAAATAATAAAAAATATCATTTAAAATCATAAATGTTGATAATCTCCCATATCATATAGTGGCATTGAACCCATAACACTATGTAAATGTGAATATGCAACAGCTGCTGATAGTGGTGGCATTTGTCCAACAGCTGATGATGCTGCTGCAGCAGCTGCCGCTGCTACTGATGATGATGATTTATTTGATACTGCTGCTGCTGCTGCAGCACTTGCACTTACTCCCACTAATGATGCATTTAAATTACTTATTGCTGCTAAATTATTATTTGATATTGTTGTATGATGATGATGTTGTTGATGATGTTGATGATGTTGTTGATGATGTGATAAACTATTACTACCATTATTATTGCCACCATTATTTGATTGACCATTATTTCCTCCATTGCCAGTTGTACTATTATTGCCCCCACCACCGCCTCCACTACTTATACCATCTGGTGTTGTAGCTGAAGATGAATGTACTAAATTATGATTATTATTTAGATGATTTATTTGATTTGTAGAATTATTATTAATATTATTATTACTTATGGGTGATTGATGATGATGTGTTGAATGTTGCGCTTGTGTATGTGCTGATTGTGATTGTCCAGTATAACTACTTCCATCCATTTCTGAATCACTTGATGTATCCAAAGGTGCTTTGTCCGATGTTCCACTGTAATTAAAAAAGAAAATGCATGGATTGTATTAAATTTCAATTTTTTTATTTTTTTTATTTTAAACATAAAATAAAAAATGTTTTTAAATTTCATTAATTTAATTTTGATAAGTTTTAAAAGATAAAATTATAAACTAAAAAAACTGCGATAATAAAAGGATGTGATCATATCAATTATATATTTTTTTTTTATATTTAATTATCATCTTAAAGTTTACACCTGATGTTTCTAAGAAAATAAAATTTGTCAAACGCAATGAGGAACATTTAGCTACCTAATTAAAATTTCCATAATAATTAATGTTCAACAACAAGTGAGACGGAAAGTTTTAGTACTAATTAATAGAATTCATATGGCGCTATTAAAATTGCCACTTCTGAAATTACTTTTTTAGTGATTAACTTAACAACTTTCTTTACAATTGATTTCAAATATATTCAAAATAAGATAAGAAATTTCCTGCGCCAGTTAAAAAAAAATCGCAGAAAAAAAAATGTCATTTTCTTATAAAGATATTTTATTAATTATCAAAATAGCTTAACTTTAATTTAGCTTCAAGTTATAAGAGCAATTCAGTTTTTTTTTGTATTTTTATTTAATTAATGATCAAATTACAAAAAAAAAAAAAAAATTCTGGATATATTTAAAAATTATATAAAAGGGAATTCCAATAAAATGTCCCTATAAACCAATTGATGGAAAAGACATGGAAATTATATATATATAGAAATTTACTTTAATGTAAATCTATTTATTTTTAAAAAGTTGATTTATGTTAAGTTAATGTTATGTTAAAACTGCAAAAATACTCGAAAATAATTTTTTTTTATATATAATTATTTATACTTTGATGGTGGTTATCCCCAGGGAGTAATTCTTTTATATATATTATCATATACCCTTAAAATTATAATAATAATAATAATAACAACAATAATAATAAAATTGTGGAAAAGACACCAAAAATAACAACAGATAATTCAAAAATCACTTAATAATAATCTCATTTGTAGATGACACCATCTACAAAAGAAAAAGAAAGGAAAAAAAAAAAATTGTGTTTGGGTATCTTTTGGATGACACTTAAGATACACGCACATACGTTTTACTTACAAACAAATATAATTTTCTGAGGTTTATGGAAGAAAAATTGAAAAAAAATTGAAAAATAAATTTTGTTTTATAAGTCGCGTAATAAAAACTGAAAACAGGACAATAAAAATTAAATTTATGTCATATATTTAAATTTAAAGAGATATTTGGTTGGTTTTTGTTCTTTTTGTGTTTTTGGTTGTTTTTTCAAAACTAAAAGTTAAGATTAAAAAGATATAATACGAAGTGAAAAACCATAAAATCCAAATTTTTTTGTGAATTCTCAAAAGGAAAATTGATATTCCCATATTGAGGGTGATTTTTATCAGAAGAATTTACAGCTCCTTCTTATTTTCAAATATTTTTTTTTTTTTTTCACTCTTTTTCACTTCTGCCCTGTACGCACTCTGCAGTTCTGTTATTCTCTTTATACTTTACTAAATTCTTAAGATTCTTATTTTTAAATATGGTTTATGCAGTACATACGCATGGTATAGAAAATATAAACCGGATATTAATAAATATATATACCATTTATAATTTATATAATTAATTAAATTAAAGTGTGTTTTGTATATTTTTTCAAATAATGGCATAGGAGTAACAAAAACATTAAACAAAATTCCCAAAGGATTACTTAATATTAGATATAGAACTTTCCTTTTAATTTTACAAATTGATATGATTGATTTTATATATAGTTGATGATAGGTATTATAAACTTTGTTCTAATTTTGGATTTTATAATTTTAAAATTTTTAAGTCAGAACTCAGAATTGGGAATAGGGCCATTGATTTATAATTCCTTTAAACTATACTAGAAGAGTTATTTTGAATAATATAATGAGAGTTTGGAGAACTCACGTTTTAGAGTTTCCTGTTAGCTCCGTGGATTGTGAAAAGACTTGTTAGAGCCTTCCTTCAAACTTTTTAACTAACTAAAATTAGATGATATATGGACGTAACTTTACTTTGATGAATTTTTAACATTAGAAGTTGGACTCCGAATATACACCAAAGGAAAACCAAATGCTTAAGAACTAACGCTAAATGCAATGCCCCTTCAAAATAGATATGACTCAAATATAAAAGATGTCTCCTTATGAAAGTATAATGATTACTAACAATGAAATAGATAATAGATTGAAACTATGCAGAAAAGGCTTTGGTGTGTATGAACTTTACTGGGGCCAGAAGACTTTATTGCGGGCACAAAATTAAGGATATTCGAGGCATGTGCGAAATCGATATTACTATACTACAGTGAAACATGGATAACGAAGCAAAAATGCAGGTCTGCACTAACAGGTGTCTACGAATAATATGTAGAGTCTTTTGGCCTAGAATAATTAGAAACACGGAGCTAGTAGATGACTAGGCAAGAACCAATTAATGCCGAAATAAGAAGAAGAATGTGGAAATGAAAAGATCACATTCTAAGAAAAACCGATAATACCACACACCAGTTCTTGGAATAGACCCCAAAGAAAAAAGAAAAATATGGCGGGAAACATGGCGTAGGTCAGTCAGAGATAGAGAGATAAAGAATAATCACAAGACTTGAGCCGAATTTAAGCAACTTACAAGAAAAAAAAAATTTATGAATTTTACCATTACATTGTATAATAAAAAGTATCTTATAGTTGTCAATTAACTTTTTAAATATATAAATAGAAATGTTTTCATTTTTGGGTTATTTAATTTTTATTGGAAAATTCTTTATCCTTCAGATTAGACTAATTTTATGTTAATGTTGTTAATATGTTGTTATTATTTAGAAACAAATTACATTAGACACATTTAAATATATATTTTATATATATATAATTAGAATTAACAAGAAACACGATAAAAATTAACATCATATCTGTTGAATGTCAATGTTATTTTATTATACATAAGAGATATAAAAAAGTTATCATATATAATACATATATAAGAAAGACATATAGTATTATATAATAGTAAAGTAAGACAGAGTAAGACAGAATGAAGAAAAAATAAACTGAATAAGTGAATAAAGTCAAATAATTTTTAATGATACTTGATAGAAAGGTGAATTAATTATGTGTAATAAAGTGGTTAATAATTTTATCAAAAGTTGATAAGAAATGAAGAGTTTTATAATGCATTTTCGTATTAAGTTTCTTAAACAGTTTATAAGATTATAAGAGAATTTTTTTTTATTTAAATATAAAGATTTAGAGTTAATTATATATTTTTAGAAGAAAATACGTTGACTTAAAAATTGCAATTGTTAGACTTCTAGATAAGGTTTCACCGATAAAAATAGGAGTTTAAAAATTTTATTCGAAAATGATTCAAATATTTTTACTAGGGCGTTGATGCCTCTCCTGTAGCTATAGTAAGTAATATTACAGAAGACTAATTATTTGTGACTGTTCATTATTTTATACAATTAATTTTTCCTTACTGCTCCCACATAGGATATCTACTATAGGCATCTCCATCGGAATCTACTCGGAACAGTTTTTTTTTCCTTCCCCTACTGTTTTTGCAGTTGAGGTCAGCTCTTCTAATATGGATCGCCTTTAGGTGTTATCGGGGCGAACTCGTCTTCTGGTTTCTTGAGGAATTCAGTGCTTCGTTTGCAATGCATTCTTGCAACTTTTTAAGTGTAAGCCCTATCCACCTCCACTTTTTTCTTTTGATCTTTTTACTTTGACAAGCTACCATAGGTCATTGTTACTTATTGTATTTCGCCAGTACACTTTGCAAATGATTCTTCAACACCTTATTGATAAAGACCTGTAGTTTCAGTGTAATGTTGTTCGTAACTATAACCAGGTCTCATGTTCCATATGTCAATTTGGTCCTTACGCAGGTTCCGAATATTTTCAATTTTGAAGCCGTGGATATTGGAATAAGTTTTCCATATTTTTTAAAAGACATTTAAATACGTCTAATACCTACTCACTTAATAGTCTTAAAATCACTGCTAATTACCCTTTAATACGATAATTAAAATTCTTTCTAAACACTACAAAAAAGTTTAAAGTTTCAATAAATTTGGTAATGATAAGCTTTATATTCTAAAGAGATAATATGAATTTATACAAATTAATTTTATTTTAATCTATGTTTCCTTATACGTTTCTACAAAAAGTTTTAACACGACCTATTATAGAAATTCCAGATAACAAGATAAGATAATATAAGTTATCAATTCTCTAAGTTATCAAGACTAAGTGATACGATTACTAATCAATAAAAAATTAATCGAATTTCCGTATAAATGTACAAAAAAAAATTGCACTCGAATTCCTTCCAATTATTATAAAAATAATTGCAAAGAATTCAAATAACTTGGAAAAAGAGTCACAAAACACAATTACTTTAGTATTATTTCTACGAAGATACAATTTAAATTCAATTGTACTATAATAATAATTTGATTATTTTATACTGAATATTGATAATATTGAAAATTTTCTCAAATTTTTAAGTAAATAATGAAATAAAATTTAAACTGTTGCGCCGCCGTCTCTTAAAACAAAACTCTTTACACTTAATTTTTTTTATTTCAATTTTTTTTTATTAATATTAAATTTACGATAAGATAATTTGGATTGGATATTTAATAATAAAATAAACTTTATAAAATTGTAATATATATTATGTATATATTTTGTGAAATTTAAAAAACAAAGCTAAAAAATAAATAAACATTAAGCGTTTTTTTATTATTTCATTTAAACGATTACAAATATGTGAAAGATTATATTGCATATCGTAAAGCATAACATTTCAATAAGGTTTTGTCATAACTTATAATCTGGACTAGAAGAGAATTTTTAAAAGTTATTCTAAAAGTATTAAATAGAAATTCGGAATTTTTAACTTTTCCAAATTATTTTGAGTTTTAATAAGCACAGTACTATGAATGTTAAACTTATTTACAACTGATACTTTTAACTGGCGCACTTTTTTCTCGAATTTGTTATCATCGTTTAAAAGTTACTTATAGATTCGAATTGAAATCATATACTGTCAAATCAATTACATTAATCATTAATCATCTTATAGACATAAAATCTAATTTAATAAGAAGTCCAAATGTCAAATAGGCAAAGGATTAATATTATCGGGCAATATTTGCTATTGTCTGGTACTACAAATAAATAAATGAATAAATAAATAAATAAATCTCCACTTAATTGGCGCTTTTCTGATTAGTTGTATGCCTGCAGGTTATAATACATTTATGAGGCCTATTAAATAACTGTCAACTCACATTTGAAGTCAAAATAAATGTACAAACTGCAAGACTGTCAAATTATAAAATTTTTACAAAATAACCAGACTAATCAAATTGGAAAAAAAATAATCACGAAACTTTTCAATATCTCAGCAAAAATTCATAAAGATTACAAAAATCAATTCGGAAATTTCACACAGTTCCATCAATCCGTATAACACAACACTATATATTATACGGATCATATTGTATAAACAAAGAATTTTAATTGCAATTTAAAACAAAAAAAATGGGTCCACTTTAAATAAACATTTCGATATTGAAATCATATTTCATATATTTATGAGTTTTCCACTTATCATATTTGTTTATCTTATCGTTATATTTTTCAAGTTGAAGATTTTTGCTTAATAGGAGTTCTAAAGACACCCAATTCATATATTCCTAATGATTTACAAAATTGAGTTCAAAGACGTTCTTTATTATTTAAAAAAAAACAAAACGATTTTTATTATTCGATTAATAATTCGGTTCATTTGATTTGATTAATTTTTTGACAAATTATTTTAATTTATAGTTTGAAGTTTTTTTTGTTTTTTTTTAAGCTTCATTTCATTGACATTCACTTTAGTTTCATTCCACTTTTTGCTGATATTCCTGTGTGTCGTCAATGAATTTTTTTTTTTAATTCTAATAAATAATTCCTGATCATATCCTGTTTGCTTCTTTTTTTTTGGGTTCTTTTATTTTTTCCTGTTTTTTTTTTTTGAAATTATTTCAACTTGAATAGATTCCTTGTATTAAATATTTGAAGGGATTTCATTTAGTGTCTGATCAGACGACTTTTGAAGACTTAGAATAGCTTTTTGAAAAATGTAAAGAAGGAATCAAAAAGTGAAAATTAAAAAAAAAAAAAATTAAAAACCACTTCTTTACACTCTTGTAACTTTTGTCTGCTGATTGCTGCTGATCAAGTGAATATGTAGTGGTTGGGCAGTCACATTAGACAATGACAAACTTATAACATAAAAAGAGACAAATAATAAATCAAGGCAGAAAAAGTAAAATTTTAAAAAACAGGAACAAAAGTATAAAAATTATAAAAATAAAAAAGTCCATATGTAAATAAACGAACCGAGAAATTAAAACAAACAAAAAAAAAAAATAAAGAATTAAGAAACAAAGAACTGGATTCTCTAAGATTTTAAAACAAACAATGAAATTCAATGATATGATGAGTAAAAGTTATTGAATTCTTCATTAAGTTGGTATTGTGGATATCCTTTATTAAGGGAGCTTGAAATAAAATGTGAAAATTCAATTTTAATTTCAAAATTATACATACAACATACATATATGTAGAAAATTGGGGAAGCCATCTAAAGTCATTGCAAATTGTTTATATTTGACACTTTTTTAAGAACCGTTTCAGAGTTTAGACATTTAAATTTTTACATGTGGTCAGCTGAAGTATTCTGACAGGAACAGTTGTATGACAAATCAAATTCAAAATTTTTAGAACAAAATGACAAATCAAATTCAAAATTTTTAGAACAAAATTTTGTAGAATATAAAAATAATAAGAAGAATTAAGGATTAGAAATATCTTTTAGTATTTTATTCTAGATTAGGGTTAAACAAAACTTTATTTTCTCAGAAACGTGGATTTCTCATTAAATTTTTAGACAATATTCACTTTAAGTTTAAAAAATCATCAGAACATTTCATCTGCATAAAACTTTAATGGAATCGTCATAATATTAGTATTAACTCCTAGTACATATAAAGAGTTTTTTTTTTTTTAAATAAGATTGAATCCAATATTTTTTTTAAATTTGAAATATAAATTTATGACATTTAGGTTTTAAAACTAATTTCTGACATCTGTCAATCATGACTAACGCTGAGGAATCGTTTTAGATCATACCTATTTTGGACTACTTTTTCGAGTAATTCAGGCCTTATTTCATCAAAAACACTGGCTTCCAAAGTGTCTTTTGTTTCTGGTTTATCAGCATTAACCATTAACTTCACATAACCCTAAAGAAAATCATCCAGTACCGTTATGTCGCATGATCTAATAATGGGTACGAATATCTAAATAATGCGACAAAATATACATTTGGTGTCTTCAATGAATGGTAGCACAGTAAGATGCTTTAATCTAGGGGATACCAACAAATCAAAATGATTCAAATTTAAAAATTTTTAATCCTAAAATTATTTGACAATCTAACCCAGGTATTATTTCTTAGATTATTATTTTTCCAATAAGAATCCAATATGAAGTATTTAATCTACAAAATTATTTTCAAATTACCATCGTAACCTAAAAAAAAAAAAAAATTTCAAAAACTGTTGATTTTTAAAAATTTTTAGAACAAAACCGAAAACAAAAACAAAAACTTCAGTCTTCAGACCAGACAATTGACAGCATCATCATTATCATCACATTTTCGTAACAGAATAATATACTTATGCTCTTAATAATTTTTTTTTAATCTGTTATAAATATACAAATATACATACAACACAATAACATTTTTTTTTTTGTTATTGTGTGTTTAAGGCCAGTGCACAATTATAAGTACATGTATAGAATGTGTATATTAAAAAAAACAACAACAACAAAATAAAAATAAACCGTTTGAGCTGAATTTTAACAAAAAAAAAAAAGAAAGGAGAATAAAAATAAATAATGTTTTTTTTTATTTATTCTATAGGATGAAATTTGATATCTTCTCTTTTGATTGTTCATATATTTATATATATATATATATACATACATACAAACCTACATTCAATATTTGTAATATAAAAAAATATCGTACTACGAATATACCGGTATTTAAAATATATATATAGACAAAGTTTTTTTTTTAATTTCATTTTATATGAATTTTATATGTTTCATATCTATACTTTTGTTTTGAGAATGTATTTATTGTCATTTTGACATTTTTAATATATCTAAAATGTCAAAAAATTGGTTTTTTGAAATGTTTGCGGTGATGCTATATTGTCATCCCTGCCACTGTTATTTTATTTTATAAAAACAAATTATAATTATAAATTTTTTTAAAATTGAAGGACATTTTAGTTTAATTACTATGTTATGTACTGTGGTAGTATGTACCTTTTTATTTTAAATTTATTGGAGAAATTAACTATGTATTTATTATGCAAAATTAGTTAATATTAATTTTTTTTTTTAAATTAAAACTAAATAATATTTTGACATTAATTCGTCTTATTACTACCTTTTCTATGGATACATATGTGTTTTAAAAATATCGTTTAAGTCTATAAAAAATTAGAGATAAAGGATTTTTGTGTAAGATTTTTTGAAGATTGGTAAACATTTTTAAAACGTTTAACCAATTAACCGTTATGTTTTATATGACGGATCTATCCATTTCCTGTATGTAATTGAATAACTACTTTTAAATTTTTTAATATCCTGTATTAAAATATTAGTGGTAACTGTACTACTTACTATTTGGACAACACATCAAGCTGCAACGTCTTAGATGGGCCGGTCACATACAACGTATGCCAGATTCCTGCATTCCAAAGAAGGTATTGAATAGATAGAAAAAAACCAGTAGGGAAGCCGCGAAATCGATGGATTGATGCCGTCAAGTTAGACACTGTATCAATGGTTCAAGAGCAAAATTGGAAAACTGCTGCTCAAGATCGAGTAAGAAATCAAGATCTGGAAGAGAATAATTAAGCAGGCCAAGGTTCGACAACAATTGTCAATTATGTACTTATACATAATCTTAATGGATCTAACTGCTGGATCCCAAGAAACGGGGTTGATTTAATTTGAAAATTTAGACTGTTTGCCTTTGATAAAAGACCAAATTCTACATTTGAAAATTTAAAAATAGACAAATTTCATGTGAAAAAAGATCAACTTTATTTGAAAATAGTATGCATAACTTTTATTACGATATATTTTCAACAGTTGTGAATCGTTTAAAAAAAATTTAATAAATTTCAAAAGTATTGAGGAGTCCTCAGAAAGTATAATCCTTACTTTAAGAGTTACTAAGCAAAATATCAAGTACAACAGATACCTAACACAATACTAAGTACATTATTTAAATTAAGTACTTCTACTTTAATATGATTTCAATGACAAAAAAACATATTCACTGTAGATAATGAATATGATAATATAAAAATAATTAAGGACCATTATTTATGTAATTGTTTGTTTGTTTTAAGGGTTTTTAAAGAGTTCAACAACGTTTAAAAGAGGGTGTGTTAATTTCTGATGCATTATTTTGTTAATTGTCATTGAAAAGTCAAAAATATTGTTAATCATGTTATTTGCTCTTATTTTTAAAATGAAGTTTTTTTTTTTAAAAAACTCAGTATGGGTTTTAAAGTATTGTATTACTGGATTTTAGAAATTATTTTAGAAGGGAAGAAATTGTCATTTTAATTTACCGTCGGTGATTCGTTTAACATTTGGATAGCAATAAAAATTAAAGTAAATGCGTAATAGGAAGAGTTTAATTAAAGAATAATTTCCAAGATTTAAAAATTTTAATGTACCTACATATATATTAATAAACATATTTAATATATTTTTGAGCGTTTAAGTGATATGTATATGAAAGAAATAAAAATCGAGTTCTAGCGCTGAAGAAGTCTGCATATCGTAGACGAAATACTGGTATTTGTAAAAATAAATAATATTAGTGAAATTAAAAGGAAACTATTCGTTTTTTATGTTTTTCATTAATAAACACATTAAGGGTCTTGACGTAAAAGTGCATTGAAGGAAAATAAAATCCAAAAATGCTCCATTACATGAACGAACTAGTGCAAAATATACATTGCAAAATAAAAAAATACAGATGATTGTTATATTTAAAAAATATTAATTTGTTCCTATCTGTCATTTTCTATTTATTATTTAAATATGTACAACAAATTTTGATTTGAAAAATTTTGATTTGATCCATTCTTATAAAATCTCCATAATTATTTATATTTCCATATTTAAAATAATTATTCAATCTTTGTGTATTTTGACATTTATAAGCTTTATCTGATTGGATATTTCAATGTTGTTTTTCAAATGCCTGACTTATTTTAATTTTAGAAATGTACAATGTACTATATATTATTTAAACATTTTCTATATAGAATATAATTTATATGCGATTTTTGCATCATAAATTAGATGCAGTGGCACAAAAACAACATACCATTCCTATAAAGTAACTTTTACATTCTTTAGTTAAACGTTTTTACTATATTTAAGGAAATCTAACTCTATATAGTCTCAGCGACTGTCAAACATATTTTAATCAATTATTAATATCATTGGAAAGTTTCTCATAAGGTGTTATAAAGAAATTGTTGATTATAGTTACTAATAGGTATACTTTAGTAAATACAAATTTTTTTTTAATTCTATATATACATTTACAAATAAATGTAAATATACAAATATGTTATTATAAATCAATTAATAAAAACCAATTAACCATATTTAGTAGTAGTAAAAGGAAAATCTTGAATCTATACAATTAGCTAGAGTTCATGAATTCATAATTAGAATAGAAACATTCTTAATATAGAAATAAATTACATTTAAATTATCTGAAAATAAATCAAACTCCAATTTAAGATATATCTGATGCATAAGTTCTATATATACCAATTTTATATTTAAAAATATTTGTAAATGTTACTAAAAATGGTAATAGAAAAGTCAAAGAAAGGTAAAATGATTTTTATTATAAAAATGATCAAAATATTTTGATAAAAAGTTTTTTTTCAATTTTTCTTATATGTAATTTCTTATTTATTTATTTATTTATTATGTTTTGTCAGCTACTTATTTAATAAATACATAATTTATCGAAATGCTTATAATAATATATATATATACAAAAAAAAAACCGCGTGAGAAAATTTATAAAAAAATACCATATTTCGCGGTTTTAAAAAAAATCAAGTCAAGTATATATTTGATGCTGAAGTTACGTTATAACTATTGTCTTTGTATATATATATATATATATATTGTATTAATGTATATTATCATATCATATCAATTACAAAATTATAGGTTTATTCAAGTTTAAAACAGAAACAAAAATAAAAAAAAAAAATACATAATTTTTTTTTTATTTCAAGTATATATTGAGGTCAGAATTTTTTAAAAAATATAATTCTATAGTTAAACACATATAAAACAAAGTTTAAAACAATAGAATTAAATACAAAAAATAAGAAATTAAAGAAGACATAACCTATATAAAACAAGAGAAAAAAAATTGTGTACTAATATTTTGTCATCCCACTGTATTTTGAATTTTAAAAATATTAAAAATGTGCAGTACTTTAGTTACAATACAATAATTTAGTTTTGAATTCTTTACTAAAAATTTTTCCTTTCTATTCGACATTGAATATTTGCCTTAAAAAGGACATTTTCACGTCACTGCTCATTTTTTTTCTTTTATTTTTATTTTTTTCTTTGTAAATAAAAAGGGGGAACGGCACAATATATACACATAATAACATCACAAATTCACAAAAAAAAAAGGTGAACAAACAAAACAAATGATAATGGCTTCACAATATCAAAAAAAGGAAAAAAAAAAATTAAAATAAAAGAGCAATAACATTCCGGCGTTTTGCGCCTTTCAAAAATTTTTAACAGACATACCAAAGAATCTAAAAAAAAAAATAAAACAAAAAATTTTTAATATTAGCTCCTGTATAACAATCCAAAACCAAACCAAATCTTTTAAAGACAACCAACCAACCAATATATAACAAACTTATGATAGAAATAAAAATATTGTTATAAAAGCAACCATACAGGAGTAATGTACAGTACAGACATACATGCACACATTTTGAATATGTGAATGCTTTTAAGGATAATCAAAATTTACGTTATGTTATGTATTAATGTGATGTGTTGATATATATTAATATATATGTTATACTACAATTAGTGTGTGTATATATGAACGAAGGATAAAAATTATTTTGTTGGTTTTTAATATATATATGTTATTATAGTTTTTTTTATATATGGTTAAATTAAGAGGTGGTAATTGGAAGACAGGGTGCTTGTGTGAAAATTTATTTTCACGATTTATATGAAGATCATTAAGGTATATACATATTAAGCCCAGATATGCAGACAGTGAGGTATTATTTTGCGAGTTAAAATCCAAGATATATATTAGCTTGGCGCTCATTAAAAACTTAAAGCCACTTAAATACCAATTTCTTGAATTTTCTTCTGGGTCGCCATCTCCGTGCCCGACGCCAACAGATCAGATTAAAGCGTATAGGTAAATAAAATCGTATAGCTTTTTGACGCCAGACACTTTGGACTTTTTTTCATTATCGAAAAATATATTTTCTATGTAATTTTTCAAGTTCTCAGAACAACATATAATAATTTTTGAAGCAATATTTTAAAATTTTGACATTTGTAAGTTTTGATTAGTTGTGTCAGGCTCTTGGCTTTTGCATAAATTTTTTGAGAAAATCGATTGATTCATAATTGTTTACAGTTTTTTAAAAAATGAACAGGTATAATGGCTTTTCCTCGGCTTCAATTTTTTTTAAATATTTGGTAGAAAACGCTTTCCCACGTAATCAAATTTATCAAACTGATTTCCTCGCCTGCTTCTTTTGTGCTTGCTATAAGGCACCTAACTTTACAGGGAACGTTTTTTTTTCGTCTTCAAATTTTTACACTGGATTCCTCATCTGCTTGATTCTACAAGCCATCTAAGTCCTCATTTTGTTTAAACAGTTCTTATATTACGTTTTTTTCTAGTGTAAAATATTTCCATCGACTTTATTTCACTTGCTTCCTTGGTACTTTATTTCTCTTCAAAATGTCCCCGTAAAGTTTGATTACAAAGACTTTTCAAAGACTTTTAAGTATAAACCTTTTGGCTCAAGTTAAAGGTATCTTAATCATGGTTTTGATAAACAATTTCGAATTCAAAATTAATTTTTGACAAAGACACTGGGTAAAATAGTTGTTTTGTCTTTTACTTATTTTTAGAGAATGTTTACTTTTGTACAAAATGCAACCAAAAAAGTACATATACGTACATACTTATAAATATATGATAGTTTTTTTAACAAAAAACAATTATTTTTTTTTTTTTTATTTTTTTGGTTGTATTTTTTTCCCTTTAATTTTTAATGGCGTATCGGATATCAAATTACTTTTATAATTCAGTAACCTACAATTCACAATTGTATAAAAGTATGTTAGTATATATATATATATTATATATATATATTGAAAATAGGTGTATGTGTATATTAGGTGTATATATATGTTATATTTTGTGTGCATGTCAGTCTTATATCTTTTACTGCTTCATCTTTTTGCTATTTACTAGTTCATATATTTTTTGCTCTGCTGTAATTTTTTTTTGTTATAATCTGGAACTGCTGGCTGTTCATTTTTTGTTAATTTTTTGTTTCTTTTTATTTTTTTTTTAGTATTTTTTTCTGTTTTGTTGCTCATTTATTGTTTTTGTTTTTTTGTATCAACATGAACGGTACCCTAATTCAGCCACAGTTACATTATGTGCGGTTTATACGGGGGCCGTCATTAACGTCAGCGTATTTATGCCGTCGGTGTGGTCATGTTTATTATTATTTTATTTTTTTTTATTCTGATTATTTTTTTGTTTTTTTTTTTTTATAAGTTTGAAGAAAAGAAAAAGCCTTATATATTTTGCACTTTGATTTTTTTATTAAAAAAACATGAAAGATTTATAAAATTTTGATTTTATTTTTTTTTGTTTTATGAACTTTCGACTTTTAATCAGAAGTGAAAGATTATATTTTTAAAGGTTAAAATTTAATAAGATAAAATTTAAAGTTATCAGTTTTTGAGCATTTACGTAGTGGGATATGGGGGAATTGAAAGCGAATAATTTTTAGAAAAAAGCGGGTTCAGTACTTTAGAAGTCTTATTTTATTCTGGACTGATTCTGGAATAAAAGTGAGCATTGTAGATTCGTATGTGACAAACTTTATTATAACACTATTAAATATTTAAATTAATGCGAAATAACTTATCATTGCGTTCGCTTGTTAAATCTATTGACTTGATTGAACGACTCAACTACGATGACTTAGCCTTTCTCTTTCTCTTATAAAGTGAGAGAAAGATAATATGATCAGCAATAACAGAGAAGGGCTTTTATCTCCTTTTATCATTTTAAAATTTTATTGCGTAACAAGCGGAAATCCAGTTCTTTTCATAATACCCTATATAATAAGTATAAGTATTTTCATTTAACAGTTACAAAAATTTGATAAATTTTTTAGTTTCGACTTCCAAGGCTATAATTGCGATAAGTTTTGTTTTTATTAATTTTTGAGAAACATGAAAAGGTATCACATACCATATGAGAAAATTTTTAGATTTCTTCATCAGATGAAAATATCAAAACAGCGCTTATCTCGCGTAAATATGCGATCATATTTTTTGTTTTGATTTGTTAACCATTTAATTCAATAAAATATATTGAACTTCAAAAAGATTGTAACCTTTTTTTTTAAAAAAAATAAAACACAAAGTATGAATTACTATGACTATTTTTTCTTTTTAACCAATCTAGTTGTACCAATTACAAAAGGGTTCAATGCGGGCAATATAAAAATATCTTATATAAAATGAATAAAGATATCGTAACAGTTTATAGCGTAATATAAAATAAGATAATATAATATAATATATAAAAATATAAATAACTCTTGTGTAAAATAATAGATGGCGCACCAAATTTAGCATTTGTGTACTCATAATCTTACACAGTCGAGTAATCAACGGGTTAGTGAAAATAATGATTAACATAACTCAGATTTTGGTTAAATGATATGGTGGATGCCAAATACTCCTTACAGGAGTAAAAGACGAATAAAAAAAAGAAAAAGAAGATGGTTATTCAATTTACTTTTGATGTGGTTAATTTCCTTAAAGTAGAAAAGCCTGCAATAGTTAAACTGAATATTTTATGTAACTATTGCGAACGTCGAAGGTAGTCGATTTAACTTATTTGTTTTTCAGGTTTTTTGCCCGATACATATTTTTCAAAAGGTACCAACTAGTGCAGTTTTCACCTGTAAGTGCAACATTATGAATAATACTGCCGTCACCTGTATATGAAACTTAAGTATTTTCATGTGTATTTGATGAAAATTTTGGATGGCTATTATTTTGCAATCAGTTGAAGATAGTTTAAGTGTCATTTACACCAAGTAAAAAAAGTCAAGATCGAATTATATTATTAAATGATTTTACATCAACATCAAATTGACAGTATTACAATACTTTCACTTAAACCTTCACAAAAAAATAAGATTGTCCCTCATACGGAGTTCCCCGATCTTTAAAATACAAAATAAATATTCATTTCAGCAGGAGAAAAATAAACGTTTTTTTTTAAGTCGTTTTCCATAGTACCATTTATCGTTTTAACTTGTCATTATTTTTCACAAAAAAAAAAATTAAATAAAAAAAAAAAATACAAGAAAAACTTCATGTAGCGTTTGTTCGTTTTATTGGTGCATAAATAAAATTCAAAGCGCGAAAAATAAAAAAGAAAATAAAAATTACAAAAAAACATTTTGTAGAACACACTGCAGCAGCAATATGCATATACGTAAACTAAACAAACTCAATATTGCACATATTGCTGCGATGATAACTGATGGGCGCACATAAAAAATTGACGGAAGAAAAGCAGAATGCAACACACACACACAAAACAAAAACAAGAAAATAAAACAACAGTAAACTGAAAAACAAGAAAGAAAAATAAAAAAAAAAAAAAAAGATACACGACAGGTTAAAAGCAAATTGAAAAATTGCCACTGCATACATCATTACAACAAGACTACAAACAAAACAGCACCACCATCATCATCACAATTATTATTATTATGTTCCACACTGATTCCACACACACGGTTTTTTTTTTCCGTACTACAGTGATAAACGATTAAAAAAAAAATGTGTTGCAAATGTTTGATGTTTTGTTATTTTTTGTTTTTTTTTTTTGTTTTGAAAATGTCACTTTTTAACAGTAAGAAATTATTTGTTGAAAATGCAGATTTGAAATGGTAGATTTCTATTTTGTATATTTATCCAGTTAAATTTACAGTTGCGGTAAAAAAAATTGACGATTTTTTAATTATTAGGTTTCTATTCGAAGGTGTTGTATACCAGACAATAGTAAATATTGCCTGAAAATATTAATCCTTTGCCGATTTGACATTTGAACTTATTATTAAATTATTGTAATATACACTATATTTTTTTATTAGATATGATCCCAGGACTTGAATCTGAGACTTTTCGATTGAAAAGCCGCCACTTTTGCACTGACTCATCGGTCAGATTTTCAATTTGAATAGTTTAGCTAAATTTAAAATTCACATTATTTGCATATTTTTAGGAAAAACTATTTCAATTATATGAAATAGTTTTGAACAAATGAACAAATTTTAAGTTAATTAAAGAAAATTGTGCTGCGGACGTACACTATTTTACATTTTCTAACTTTGTTCAAATTTAAGTAACTTTTTGAAAATTACTCATAATTTACTCATAATTCATTAACTGTCAACCAATTATTCAGGCATTTATTTAACAAACAATTGACTTTTAAAAATTAGCAATTATTTTAAGGAATGTCTAAAATATTTGCTCTTACTATTTTAAACGTATCTGATTTCTCAAGTATGACAATATGGTTAACTTCTCAACCGTCCTCATCTTTCCAATTATTTACTCAACTCATATCTTTAGCTTTCTCAATTGTTCTGCTACATGGTGAGTAAAAATTTATTAGTGATAATACGTCACTACTAATTACTTAATGATTAATATTGAACTCAATTTTATAATACCCCCAGCCGCATACAATGTGATAAGCGAGTGAATCAAGTGCAATTATATTGAAGCTGCGCTAAGTGATAAGACCGTCGATAAGAGCATAGCGTAGAATATTCGCGTATTATACTCTTATCACTTATCGCTGCTCCAACATAAAAGCACCCCTAGATATGGCAGCTATACTTTTATAGATAGCTATATCATATAAGATATGATCTGACCAGCATTCGAACATGAGACCGTATTATTGTTGCAAAGAATTAGTATTTCTATTTTTCGTGACTGTAAATCTTGGAAGGAGCATTCCATTTATTTTTTTTTCGTATATTTGATGATAAGCGAATCTATGAAAAAAGTTGAAAAGAAAATTATAAAATAATTTCATCACAACAGAATTAACATCAAAATAAACCATTTACAGAGTTGTGGTGTTGAGATTTTTTTCACATTTTTTTTTTGTTAGATTTTGGAAATGTTTACCTTGTTTTTGAATCCATATTTTACCATATTTTTAATATGGCAGCACATTTTTTGTTTTTTCAATTTTAGTTTTAGTTTTTTTTATATATTGTTATGTTTTGTGGTAATGATAAATGATTTTTGTTTGAAATAAACAAAAACAAATGTTTTTTTTTTTCAATTCGTTCGTTTAATACGCGATCATTATTTATTCCGCTGAGATATTATTTTATTTTATATAAACAATGACAGTGTGGTGGATAACAGAGCGATAAAACAGCATCAAATATAACATTAGTAAATGTAAGACAAAGACAAAAAATAATAAGAAGACAGTTACAAAAAAAAAAGTAACTTTTGTTGTTCGCGTTTGTTGCAATGAGAAGCGTGAAGAGATGTCATGTAATAGATGTCAAACACGATGTGATATTGATATCAATCTGTAGTACCTCAACTCAAGTTGTGTTAATAGAACATGAGGTGAAAAAAAAATTATTAAGTTAAAAAAAGAGAACCCAAATACATTGTTTTATTGAATATTTATTCAGAATTGAATACAAATGTCTTTTTTTATAACTATAATAATTAAAAATTATTTTTGATTGATTTTTTATTTTTAAAATATTTTAAAGATTCATACAAATTAAAATAAAATAAAACAAAGAAGCTGTACAATGAACACGAGTTTCATCATGTTTTTATTGATCAAACATGTTTTTCTTGCGATCAGAGATTTATCAATTTCGAATATTAATTTGCGTTCTGCCATTCAATTTTTAGCTTAATTATTAATATTTGTAATAAACAAAGACAAAATAATATAATTAACAATTTCCTTAATTTTAAATAAATGGTGTTGTTAAAGATGAAGTGTCTTGAATAATTAAAATGGGACAATGATTATTTTATAAATTAATGAAAAAGAAAGATCTTATATTGTTGAAGGGTCCTAAAATGGGTTCAACCTATATGTATATAGATAATATAAATACAATTTTAAATAAAATAAACTTAATTAAATGTTGAAAAACACTTAATTAGATGTAGGATGTTTATAAAACAAATGATTGGGTGGCACATTAATATAAAAATATAAACAAATAATTTAATTGAATAATATAACTCACAGATATATATCTGTATATATACCATATAACTAAAATACAAAATATTACAATATAAACAAGAATAGAATTGTATCTATTAAAAATCTAAGACGTTTCTACATGTTATGAGGCCTAAATACTATCTCATG
The DNA here is from genome assembly GCA_963082915.1 of Dolichopus griseipennis. NCBI lineage: Eukaryota > Metazoa > Arthropoda > Insecta > Diptera > Dolichopodidae > Dolichopus > Dolichopus griseipennis. Next base: position 7,573,954 of record OY720445.1, read on the forward strand.
TTTAAATTGTATGTGGAATTCATTAAGATCAATTCTAATAACACAAATATAATATGACTCCCTGTTCTAACATGTTCTTAAAGTAAAGGCAGGCTTATTAGCCTAACATTTGAACAGTAAGCGGTTGAAAAAATCAAAACAAAAAAAAATATTTTATTTTTTATTAAGTACGAAAATTTGTTTTACTTCCCATTAGTATCAACTTTTTATTCTTATATTACGCGATAATACTTTGTGGTTTTTCTTGTAACATCAGATCTCAACAATTTTTTTAAAATGTCATTCAATCAATTGAATAAAACCGCAAAAATTTTTTTTGGGATGGAATTATGATTCGAATAGATTAATAATTTTACGAAAAATTTATATGAGTTTTTTTTAACAACAATTAGATTTTAATACTGAATCGAATATTAATTTTATGAGAAAAAGTGCGTTTTCCCTAACAGGCAGTACAAATTTATAATATTTTAATTTATAATACAGCACGAAGAGCAGCCGGCAGACTTCGCTTAATAGTATAAGTTCACAGATATCAAGTATAACTTAATTAATGATATTCAATACATTTGAACATATGACAGCGAATCATGGTTGCTTACTAACTCCATAAAGTATAATTTACAAGATTTCATTAACAAACAACTATAGGTATCCACTATAAACATTTAAAAACAACTAAAGACTAAATATTGAAGATGACGCAGAAGAGAGATTAACGTACAGCAAAAACGTGGAGGAAGAACTGAATAATACAAGAAAACTAAGCAAATGCGGAATATCTGGGAATGAAATAATAGCAAAGTAAATGGAAAACAATATAAACGTCAAATAGAACCCCAATGCTCCCAAATGGAATAACAAAAAAATAAACCATATCTATAATTTATATCTAAGAGGTACTCAGTATAAAGAATAGATTGTAAAATTAAATTCATCGTTTAAGTGATAAAATTTATTTTCAAAAAACACTAGTCTTGATCTTAAATTGTAAACCCATCATATGGGATGAAAGAATTTGAAGATGTCTTGTCTGAATCATTTTAATATTTTCCATACAATATTATGTACATTTTCTTATAAATTTATTTGAATGTTTAAATTTTTTTTTATTACCATTTTTTATATATTTTATTTTTATTATTTAAGTTTAACATTTATTTTATTTGTTCTTTCTTTTTTTTTTTTTATTTAATTTTAAAATAGTTTTGTTTTTGTTTTCTATGTTGTTGTCAATAGGAAGATTTAATTTAATTTTAGTTTTGTTTTAGTATTTATTTTTTTTATCATCATCATCTTCTCGATAAAAATCAACTCAAAATCATCAAATTAGTTCAAAGAAATCTAGATAGTGTTACAGTAAAAGTGACAAAATTGTAATTTTAAAATTTGTTTAACAAACTTTTTTAGAATTTAAAGATTTGGATGTGGATTATCTGGATATGCAGATAGATTGGAACGTTATTGAATTCTTCGTATATTATTAAAGACATTGGATTTTTAGTTTCAGACTTTTACAGAAAAACAGATACACGCATTTTGTATAAAATAGGATATAACAAAATAAAAAAAAATAAAATTAAAAAACGAATTATGTTTTACAACAAAAAAAGACGCATTTTAATTTAAATATCAATAAATTAAAATAAATAAACATAAAAAAATGAGAAATAAAATAATCAGTTTGATATAAAAAGAATATACAAAAACATCATTGGGGATCTGCTGAAGGATTCAAAAAAAACCACACACATATTAAAATTATTTGTAATGAACACTGAGAAAAAATATTGACTGAGTAAATCGTGAGTTAATTTTATAAAATTATTATACCTTTATAAAAGAGTTTTGTTTTACAGATTACATGAGATGTTCATAAAATTTCCTATAAGTTATAAAACTCGATCAAAGTTTAATATACCCAAATAACTTACGCTTTGTGTTAACGAAGTCGAAAATTTTTTTGGGTTCAGCGATTAGTTCGTTGCCAATATCGGCAACATAGTTCTCGTATGCTGTATTGGCTTTATGTTTGAATTCAAGAGCAAGTTCCTTATAATAAATAATTCAATAAGTCGTCGCTGATGAATAATTGATTTTTTTAAATATTTTATTGTGTCATTTTCTCAGATACCTAAGATCTCTATCTTACCAATGTTCTGTTGTTTTATATTTTTTATGAATTTTAGGAACAAAAGTGTCAATTTATTGCAAACAGTCTTAAATAAAAGATAGAGATAAGTGAATTTATATCCTGTGGAAGTAACAGTTCGTCCCATGTTTGACCATATCTCTGTCTGAAAAAGCCTACTAGAAATTGAAAAAAATTTTAACCTTATAATATGGATTAAAATTACTTAAAGATTTTTTTAGTATATTTCCACAACGTTTGTCTTTTTTATGCTGTCCCTTTCACACTATTAAAACAACAACAACAATTAAATAACCTAAACATTAATAATTTAAAGGCGATTTTATGGGATCAAAAACTATGTTGGAGATTTTTTTTTAAAGTATAGGTATTTTTACAACTTAAAGTCAACATGTATTCAATGAAGGCAATTGACAACAAAAAACAAAACAAAATATTAAAATCGATTATTAAAAAAGAGTACAGTGTAAACGCATAATAAAAATAATACAGTATAACTGTCAAAAAGGATTTCGATAATATTAAAGAAAAATAATTAAACTTTCAATTCCTCTAATTACAGCTAATGGATACTTTGTATAATGACTTTAATTAAAAAATTACAGGATTAGAAAAAAAAATGCAATTTTAGCACAAAATTTCTAGTAATAAAAATTCCTTTAAAGTAAAGATATTAAAATTTTATAATTAAATAAAATGAACGAAATTTAGAGTTAGAAGTTTTTGAATCGATGTTAAAAGTTGAGGAGAGTTGACATAGCGCAAAATGCATTAATTCGATTTTGTTTAATTTAATTTTGATTTTTAATTTATTTAGAATTAAATTAATCGATTAAAAGAAACGTTCACTTAAATTAAATAATTTGAAATACAATATGTTGGAAAAAGAAATCTAAATAAATAAATTAAAATATTGTTTAAATGTATAATAAATACTACGATTGGAATTAATAAAATCTATATAGTTCATTAAATAAAAAAATGTTGAATCAATATTAAATAAAAAATAATTAATGAAAAATTATTTTTAATTAAAATTTAATAAAAATTTATTTAAAGGATTTTAACATTTTTTATTTTATATTTTTATTATTACACTTATTTTACTTTTAAAACATCTCTCATAAACATATACCTACCTACCTACAAACAATTCTAAAGAATCAATAAATTCGATTTTGTGATTTAAATCGATTTAATTCGATTCAATTTTTATTATTTTTAATTGTTTAAAATAACAATCAAATTAAAAATCAGGTCATTACATAGAAAACTTAAAAAAAAATAAGAATAAATCTGATCTGATCTTTGTGGGTGATTTATGTTGTAATTGTTGTTGATGAAATAAAAGAATTGATTTTTTATGTTACAAAACAATTAATGAATTTATAGGAAAAAAAAAAAAAGAACGGAAGAGAATTCGATCTAAATTTAAATATAATATAAAACAAATACGGATTATATAAAAGAGAAAAAACTTAATTGAAGGAAGAGGAAAAACTTAAAAAGAATTTTGTTATATTTATATGTAGGTTTCTAATTTCATTTTGATGGTGTATAAAAACAAGACATCAATTAAGAAATATTTTTATTTTTCTCATGTAAAATTGTTTAATTTTTATGATTTTTATAAGAAAAATCAAAAGAAAATTCAATTTATTACGATTGTTATTATATGTTTAGGTGATTCATAAATTAAAATTTAATTCATTCATTTGCGTTTTATTTTTTGATTCATTTGATTTGTTTCATTCGTTTGATTTTATTTTATTTCATTTTTTTTTATATGACAATTGTCATTAAATATCATGTTCTTTTTTTTTTGATTTTTGATTTAATTTAATTATTTTAATTTTATTTTCATTCGTTTAAAATAATCATTGTTTATTTGTTGTTTTGTTTTTTTGGATTTAATAGGACCATCTAAAAGCAGTTAAAGATCATCGTTTAAAAATATTTACATTATATACTAGAGTATAAAATACGGAATCGGTTTTACTTTCAAAGGTTTTATTTTTTTAATTTGATTTATTTTGATTTGGAATATATTTCTTTTTTTACATATAATTAATATAAAATTACAGTATTGTGGTAGTTGTATATGTTGTTAAAAAAATATAAATAAAAATTGTATCTTATTTATATTAATTATATTAATGATCAATGATTACATAAAACTTTGTTGTACAAAAAAAAAAAAAACAAAAACAAAACAAAAATCAAAAACGTATTTAAAAATAATTAAATGAAGCCCACCCTGATTTTTTTTCTCGTGATTATTGGCTATATGTGACATTTAATTGTCAAAACGGAAGTGTGACATTTAATTGTGACTTTTTAAAAAAAAATATTATAGTCCTGTGAATTTCCTTTATACTTTTTTTTTTTGTTTTTAAATGAAATGTATACTATATAGGGCGGAGGGTGTCTTTATTCAAAAATAATGTTTTTTAATCGGAAATTGTAAATTAAATAAAAAATACGCGATAATTTAAAATTATAAAAAGAATAATTAAAGTTTAAATGAATAAATTAAGAAAATTTTCATATTGCTCAATAGAATTAAAATATACATTATGTGATATTGATTATTAGTATTTTTAATTACCATCGAGTACTAGCACTGAAGAAGTCTGCATGTCTTAGACGAAATACTGGTATTTGTGAAAAAAAAAATAAATAATTTTAGTGAAATTAAAAGGAAACTACTGGTTTATAATTTCTTTCGTATACATTTCACTCCAACGCTCAATAATGTATTGAATATTTAGAAATACATTTTTAGAATATCAACTGAACATCGTGTACCAACATAACAATTGTCCCAGACAAGTTGTATTTAAAAATCATTCATGAAAATTGAAAATATATTAGTTTGCAGAAAAGTTTACTTACTTTTGGACCAAAGCAGTCCTTCAAAAAATTTCACTGTTCCTCAAAACTGTTATGACATAACACATTTCCTGTCAAGAAGCAACATATATACAAAATTTAAAGGTTTTAATTAAAGGCGAAATAAAATATTGAAAATATTCTTGTTTCCATATACTTTGAACATACCGACTTCCTTTTTCTTGAACAACGCATGTATAAAACTAGGATTTAATAACTTGAACTTTTTAAACAAAATCCCGAACAGCTTTACAAACTAAACACAAAAATAAATAAACTGCTATAAACTCAAGGAATATTTTTCTTCAAATAGCTTTTGTTTCGTGAATCCTCCTACAGTTCTTACAACTCTTATGAAATATTGATAATTTTGTCGTTGAAAAGTTTGCAAACATCTATCAAGTATCACAAAGTTTTATAAAATTAACAAAGAAAAAATGTTTGTGTTTTGAAAAGTCAACTTGTCAAGATTAAATTTCAATTTTTTTGTATATGTAGTATGTACCAATCAAATAGTTGACAAAACAATGTCATATATGTATTGTCACGGTTTTCCATCTGCGGAACTTAGAATTTCATTTTATTGTAACTTTACATTCTCACTGAACCGTAAAATTTAATTGCTTCTATTTTGCAAAATCGTAGGAGTACTTATTTAAAATGTTTAAAAACATACATATTATGAGCACTACAATTATACCTGTACAAATGCTAGTTTAGTATGTAATTCAAATAGTGTGTTTTTTTGAAATTCAATATCTGTGAGTTATATTATTCAATTAAAGTATTTGTTTATACGAGTATTTTGCATTTATTTATATTGTTATATTAATGTATTTTTTATTAAAGATATATAATTATTAATTATTGATTAAGCCTTTTAATGTGAATCCAATAGCGAATGGTAGCTAAGTCAAGTCGAAAACCAAAAAAGTCTTTTTCACTTTCCCTCTGATTCGAACTCGGGCCTTTCGCATTAAATGTCAGCACTCTAACCACTGTGCCACCCAGCCATTCACTTATTTTATTTATTTTTCTTCTTAACTTTTATAATTTAATCAATTAAATCGTATATGCATAATGATAAACCCTGTCAAAATGATCATAACAATTAACATTCTTACGTTTTTAATTATAATTTATATGTATATGTAAATTTTAAAAATTTTATACAACTATGGACTAACGAAGAAAAGGCAGACTTTAAATAGTAGAAATATAATAAACACTACGCCACACAATAAGTTTTTATTTTCTTTTCCTTTTAAAAAGAATATCCCAGTTTTTGTCAGAATCCCAGTTTTTTGTTTTTTTTTTTTATTTTGTAATTTTCAGTGTCTATTCATCATAAATTTTGTTTTCTATTATAACTGGGGACAACCACATGACTCTTTTACAATTTTTTCTCATTCATTTCTAATTTTGTTTTTTTTTTTTAGATTAAAGTTGCAATACATAATAGAATATATCAAATGTATATTATAAGTGAGCGTATATAATTTTTATATATATATATATATGAGTATATTAAAAATGCACTCAAAATGTTTGTTGAATTAATTTTCCATTTGAGAAGAAAAGAATCATGTTTCTCTGTCTCTTTCTAACTTTTTTCTTTCTATAAAAAAGTAAAAAAAAAAAAAAACATCTCGTGTTGATTATAAGTACAAACCATTTTTTTCTTCTTCTTCTTCTGTAGTCTTCTTTCAATAAAGTGGAGTATCCGATTACGTTTGTCGTTTTTTATCTTAACTGTGTTGTTGTTAAGTTTTTTTTTTTATTTTTTTTTTTTTATTTTGTGAATTTAGTTAAAAATGCTTTACTCCTCATTTTAATGAGGAATTCCTCTTTATTATGCAGCAGCATAAGTTCAGAAGAAGTTAAACAAACAAATTATATATATATATATATATATATATATATATATTGTATTCTGTCTTTCTTTAGTTTTTTTTTTGTTATTAAATTCAATGACTCCTAGCTTTCTAAAATGGACACACAACAAAATTAGAAAAAAAAAAATAAAAAAAAAAAAAAATAGACGTTACTTTGTTAATAAAATCAACTTACGAATGGTGGAACACATTCAAAGTGTCAAATTTCATTATATTTAGACGACTTATTATTATATTAAGTATATATATATATATATATATATATAAATACGAATGGTACCTTTAAATGGGAGGGCTAGTGTAGAAGAAAAAAAAATGTTTGAATTGTTTAAGCAGAAAGTAGCTCATAAACAGCATCCCTTAATCATAACCAAATAAAATAGTATATATGTATGTATGTACAACAAAAAAATAGCCCAAAAGTAAATAAATGAAAAATAAAAGAATAATAATAAAGAAAAAAAAAAATAAAATTAATAAAAAAACCAAAATTCCCTCCAATGAGTATATCTATATATGTAGGGATCATAATGTTAAACGTGAAATTGAAATCATATTACCTTTCAACTTCTATAAAACAGCATGCGCTGTTTTTTTAAAACTTTTTATGCAATAAAAAAGTTATTACATATTTTGTATAGATTTGGATACAAATGATATCAAAGTTTTATTAAACACTATAAATATATATTGGAACTTGAAATTTAAGGTATAACTTAATTTTAAAATTTTTTTCTTATTAAACTGAAGGTTGCTTTACTTCATTTTACGGTTTAAAACTTCGGGTTTAAACAAATATGACCTAAATTAAATACTAGCATTAAGAATTCTTTAAAAAAGCTTGTCGAATTATTTCAGATAACATATGAAATAAAGAATCAAGAACTTTTCAGTTAAAAGTTCTCCAGTTCAAATCGCTAGTTAGTAATAGTATTTTTTTAATTGTTAACTGTTCAACTGTTAGGCTTATAAGCGTGTCTATAACATAGGTACATTTTGGATATATGGGAGGCCGACATAATATATTCTTATTATTAGAATTGATGTTAATGAATTTCACATACAATTTAAACATAAGATAGTTCTAGGCCTTATAAAATGTAGAAACGTGTTAGATTTCCATAAGATTATTAATAAATTAGTTGGCCAAATATAAAATAAGTGAATAGACTAATATTAGTGAGTTAAATTATTTAGATAGAATCATATGACTCTGTCTGAAACTTTAATAATTTTATTTTATAGAGGCACACTTAAAACTTATTTTACAGTAATAGAACGTTACTTGACTTAAGCTCCAAAAATAACTTTAATAACGAACCAGCTAAGTTCTGTAAAATCTTATTAAATTAATACAGCTTGATTTTGCTTAGGTACGTAAGTTTAAATAGTATATATAACGAATTAAAAATTATAGTGTTTTTACTCATTTGGTTTTACTGTACAAATCTAAAGATTAAAAAAAATAATGATTAAAATCTTCAAATAACGGATTTTCTAAGTATAAGAGAACAACATGAAAAAAAAACAACTTTAAAATTTTGTAATAGAAGGGTTTTATTTTGATATTAAGTAGAAATTTTAGTCAAAGGTTTTTTTTTATTAATAAGATTTATGTTACTTAAATGCGGGTGGCATTTACATTTTTTTTTTTTTAATCGAATGACAATTTGTTTGTTTTTTTTTTTGGACTTTTATGATGAATTGCAGTTTTTAAACGTTTCTAATAATATGATAATTTTTTTCTCTTGAAAGATTTTTAATTCATCTCGTAAATAATTTTTGATTTCTAATGATTTGTTGATAATTTAAAAAACAAATAAAAAAATATTGTGCAATTTGATTTTTCTTATTAGACTATTAATTGCAACTTATCAAAGTTTTATTAATTTATAATTATTTTAGAATAATTTGCTGATTTATGTCTGAAACATAGAAACGAATTGATTAATAGCAAAAAATTAAAAGTTAAAGGCCTTTTATTTAAAGTTCTCATGTTAAATCCCTCCCAATTAGTTAAATTGATCTTAATTAATTAAGTAGAAATTGTTATTTGATTAATTTATGCAAGATAAATTTCAGCAAATTAAACAAATATGTATGTATATCAATTTTTTAAATTACTCTACGTTTACACATCTAAAAATTTAGACATCTTGACTTTTGAAGCTTTTATACTATACATTATTCAAAATTTTGAAACTTTACTTTATTAAAAAATTACATCTACGATTTCAATGTAAATATAATCGAAACTTTATAACACCTTTACTATGTGATTTGTTAAGTTAATTGTATAAAATTTAAATATTTTAAAATTTTTAATAATAAAATGCCATCCTAAAATTAAAAATTTATTGAACTCTGGGAACACTGTTTAAATTAATTATTTGACACTAATTAAAAGTCAAAAGTAATATTTAATCATATTGAAAAATTCAAAAGACATAAGATAAGAACTTTAGTCAAGATAAGAACTTTAGATTTAACTGTCAAAAATTTAAAAACATAAATATATAAATATATAATTATATTACTTCTGCAGGTATTTTATTTTTTATTATTTAATTTAATAAAATAAAATAATTTAGTTTGAAAAATTTTTATTTCCTCATATTATAATATTAAATAGAAAAATAGGTATTTTTTTAAAAACAAAACCATATAATATGATTTTTATATTTTAAATTGAAATTTAATCTGGCGCTAACAAAAAAATAAAAAAATCGAAACATACACAAACATAAATTTACTAAGTTTATATGTATATACATTTGAAATTGACATAATATAATATATAATATTAAAATTTATATAAATATTATTTTTATTAGTGTCTATTGTATCAATATAGTCAATACTCAAGGAATAAAATTCTATACATATATATATTGACAAATAAATGATGTGTCACATTCAAAAATTCAATGTTAAACAATGAACATATAAAAAACCAACAATAATCAAATAATCGAATTTTATATAAAAAAAAATCGATCAATAATAATCAGTTTGATTAAAGATGACAAGGGTTTTAACTCTTTTTTTTTTATTTTTTATATTTTTTATTTTAAAATTCGTGGAATAAAATTATTAAAAAAAAAAAAAACACAAAAAGGTTGAAATTACCTTAGAATTTATTTAGGTAAAAATTAAAAAATCTCCAAAATACAGGTAAAGAAAGCCAATTACACAAAAATTTGTTAAATAGTATTGGTGACATTTGACGTTTTTATTTTTTTCATTTTTATTAGATGACATTGAAAAAGAGAATTGGAGCAGATATCGGATAATAATAATATAATTGTTATATGAAGGATGTTTTAAATAATTTGAAGACATTTTTCAAAAATGTTTTTTTTGGGACACAGAGAATGTAAGAAAAAAAAAATCAAAAAATATGTCGTTGAATAAAGGTATTAATATTTATAAGAAAGAAAAACATGGGGGGCCAAAATTTGTTATATTCATATAAATATACTCTTAATATACTGTATGACCTTGTGGCTGTTTTAGAAAGTGTTTATTTGTTTTCCAGAATTTTGTAAAGGAAATGTTGATTTTATGACAAGAATTCTTTACTCGTTATTCGATACTTCACTTTCATTTGATTTTTGCTTTTTTATTTTTAAGTCATTATATCAGGAGATGCAATATTTTTTTACATGTCTTATGAGCAACACTTTTTTCTCAATATTTTGACATTAAATTCATACATAAATTTATTTATTTATTTTATTGACTTATAGTACCAGACAATAGTAAATATTGCCTGATAATATTAATCTTTTCCCTATTTGACATTTTGACTAGGATGTGAGCCCGAGACTTTTCGATTGAAAAGTCCGCCACTTTACCACTGAGCTATCGGTCAGATTTACATACATAATTTTTTTTTTAAATTAGTAAAACATATTACGGAAAAAGTGAGGTTGGGGAAGATCTCGAATCTTTAGTTATTTTATTATGTAATTTTTAAAATACAAAGACTCCTAAAACTATCTAAATAAATCAACTCACAAGTTTCTTAAATTTTTTTTTGAAAGTCATTTAAATTTTTTTTTAAAATTATATTTTATTATTTTATCAAATCAAAAATCAAACTTCTCTAATTAAAATAATAAATTATTAAATATTTGTATTAAGAAAAAAAAAAATACTTAGTGCTACCAATTAGTCTGTGATGTTTTTTGTTTCTTGTCTTGTAAAATAAACACCTTTTTTCACCTTTCATACTAACAAACAATGGTTTGTATTGCAAAAAAAACAGAGTTTTTTTTTTTTTAATATTTTAAAATATTTAACAAAATTTATACTCATATTTAATCAGATACAGTCTTCACACTTATTTAAGTTCATCGAATTCTGAAGAAAATTTTTTAATTTTATATAAATTATAACAAATTTTATAAAAATAAAAAATTAAAACAAAAAAAAATTACTTAAATTTTGAGATTTATATATTTATACCTTTTCTTTTCTTTCGTTATGTACTTTCTGTATAAAATATTATCAGAGTACATCACACCTTTAAGTTGTTATATTATTAAAATTAATTTTTCAAATCAATTTTTTTTCTGTTTTATTGTTTCTTTTGTTTTTATTTTTGCTTTCCAATAATTTTATTAGAATTGGTATTATTATTTTGTTATTAAGTTTTAAATACTCTATTGAAAAACGAAGACTTATATGAATAGTGAGTTAACTGTTAAATGCATCCAAAACTTGTGGTATGTTCAAACATATATATATCAGCTTAATTTTAAGTTTTCTTTCTTCATTGATTAAAAATTCAAAAAAAAAAATATATAAAAGCTCCAATAAATATGCAATAAAAAGCCTTCGCCAATTGCATCAAAAGGAAAAAAGAGAACTGGCCAACAGAAGTTATTTAAGCTCTTGTAGATGACAAATATTTTGTGATTAATTTTTTTTTTAAATATTTAATTAAAATTAATTTATGCTAATTAATTAATATTGATTTAATAACTTTTTAGTTTTTAATAAAGAGTTCCTAATTATAGTAATTAACAAATTTAGCAAATGAGAACAAATTAAGAAAATATCATAAAAAAAATTTAACCGAACCTATAAGTATGCAATATGTTAAGTATTAATCGAAATTGTTCAACTACTCTTATTGTGAACTTTATGAAAAAAAAATAGAATTTTATTAATTGATTCTCAAAGTGAACAGATCCAACGAAATATTATTGTTGCAAACAGGGTTGCAAGAAGGATTTTTCAAGTCATTATTTTTGTATTAATGTAAAAGAATTTGTTACAGGTTTTTAAGTTTAATTAATAAATTTGAATATATTTACTTTTAATAATGAATATTTTTTCCATGAACCAGGTTCTTATAATTAATATATTTATAATTAATAAACATAATATTATTTATTTTGTTTATATTTTATATTTATATATTTCAATTATATTTGGTCACTGGTCACCAAGGAGATTTTGACAAATTATTTGGCAATAATTCTTTTTAATTGAATGTTTTGTGACTTTACGGAAATTAAACTTGCAGCACTCTCTCGGTTTATAAGCCAAATGGTTACCCAATACACCACCGAGAGCCCTTATTCGGTATATTGATAAATAAATAAATTATTTTATTAAAATTTTTGCTAATTAACCAATTATATTAACGGCGCCAACACAAGACACTTCACTTTATATCCACAATTCGACTCTGATATACTTAATATGCGAGTTTTAGTTATTTCTTTTGTTTTTATTTTTTTTTTTCACATTGTTAATGTCTTCTGTTGGCTTTTTTTTACCAATTCTTATTTTTTTCTACTATGTTTACATATTTTTTGTTTTTTTTTTTTGGAGTGCTAACTGGTCATACCATAAATTCTTTAAATAATAATTCTTTTTCTTTTTCAATATGATTAAAATATTAATTTATTGGCTTCCCAAAAAATCCAATTTTTTTTTTTTTTCTTAAATTTTGTATGTTTTATTGTTTTTTGTTTTTTAATATTTTATGACTATTATTATTATTATTATTAGTATTGTGAGATCGTTTTTTGGTAAATGTTGTGATTGTATCTTGCAATTTGAACGACACTTGGGAGGCTGCCTCTGTTGTTTTTTTTTTTCGTTTTATTATGAACTGAAATCTTGGAATCAAAAAAATGAAATGAAACGCTTCGATTTATATTTTGTCATATATACATATATATATATATATAAACATATATAAATAAAAAACAAATTTTTTGTTTTCGGTTCGTATTCTGGTAGGAATTTATTAATAAGAGTGTATAAATAACACGTTAAATAGGTAACAATATAAAAAAAGAGCAAGAAGAATAAAAAGAGAAGATGCCAACCATGAACAGAATATTTTGTACATCGTTTTGGTGGTAATATCAAAAGTATAAAATCTAAAGACAATAAATTTATATGTTTTTTTATTTATTTTGTTTTTTTTTGAATTTTGTGTTCTTCTTCCCTGTATTCTTTTGTTTTTATTTTAAGTCTCCAATGACTATTTATTTAATTTTTATTTTTTCATTTTTAAAAAATATTTTAATTCATTCCTTTTTAAGTGAAATTATATTTAAAAAAAAAAAAAAAACAGATATTTAATTTTCATAATATTAAAATTGAAAACCTTAAAAAAAAATTAGTATTTTTAGTTTTTATTGATGTTAGAGTTGAAAAATTTCCGTAGAATAGTTTTAAAATATTTTTTTATTTAGAACCTAGAATTTACTAGGTATTTTTGTGGGACTTAGTTTTATCTAAAATAGGTTGTGCCAGAGTAGAGTTCTTTTATTTATATGTTATAGGTATCACAAGATTACTACACTGTACAATATAGTATAGTAATTGGTAACTATTATTCGGGACATGAAATAAAATGATATAGAGTAGATTCCGAAAGAGGTTTCCAAGTTGGTCAAATTAGTTGGATCCAAAAATGCTAGATGAAATTTATGTATCATTTTATTTATGAAAAATCCCGTTCCACATTTATTTATTGATTGTGAGAAGGCAGTGATGCACTTTTTTAGGAATGTCAGTACTCAATACTATATAATATTTGTGTTACCAAGGAGATTTGTAAGAACAAAATTCTTTTCTGTAGTTTTCTCTAAAATTTAAAAATTGTATGTGTGACCTCGGTCGGAATTGCTTCCATACTCTTCTTATAAGCCAGCTTAGTAGCCGATTTTCTAGTACACCTCTGACATTACAAACCGTATATTTCGTTTGTGATATATAAACATGAAATGAAATTGTACGTCAAATAGCACCTAATTCGATTTAAACCAAAATTTCCAACTTCCGATTTGCAGCGAAATAATTTGTGTATAACATTTGAACAGAATTCCTAGCTGTTGTCATAGAAACTAAAATCAATTTACAGTGTATCCTTTATTTTTTTTTTTTTATTATATATAAATTACAATAATACCACACGTACCATATAATATATACTAACTAACTAAATAGGCAGTCATCGCGTAACATTTTTAACAAATTTCCCTTCGTTTTATTTTATCTTTTTGTTATTTGTTTTTTTTTTTTAATTTTTTATTCATATATTATTTATATTACATAAAAAAAAAAAAAAGTTGTATATATTCTTTTGATTTTTCATTATCAGACCTATAAGAGACCATAAAGGCCATCCAGGAATCAACAAAACATTTAATAAAAAATTAAAATAAATAAAAAAAAAAGAAAGAATTCTAAACGTTCGAAATGAAAATTTATGATCAACACCTTTAAGATTATAAAACTGAGATAAAAAAAAAGATTGAAATCGCCTTCAGTTTTGTGATCGTCTTCTTATTTCTCACATTTTATTCATATATACATTTAGTATATATGGATAAATATATGTATATATAGTATAAACTATATATATATGGATGGTGGTATATAAGCGTGTGGTATGGTAAAGATCGGTATTTAAAATTGGAATTCTATTTATTTTATTTGTTTGTTTGTTTTTTTTTTGTTTTAGTAACTCAGATGGTGGTAGTGGTTTTCACGGATTGGAGCATAAAATTATCAAATATTAAACATTCCAATTTTTTTTTTTTTTGGTTTTATTTCATATATGAACATATCAAAATAAAAATTTTAAATTAGTAAGAAGAGATCGGATATATATGATTCCAATTGAAAAAAATTATGATAGGGGTACTTTTATAGTTAAAACAAGAGAGAGTTTGAAATAATTTTTCATATAAATTCTGAAGAGTGACAAAAATTTATTTAAAGGAAACTCCTATAGGAGTCGGTATATTTTTTTTAAGGATTCTATTGTTTTTAAGATGTATAGATGCCGTACATCGATTATAATTAGGGTCCAACTTAGTTTTTTATAGATTATAATAAATATATATGAATATACTACTAATTTAAAGATTTATTAATACTTAAGACTGAAGAAGTGCTTTACACACGTGAAATACTCCTTCGACCTCCGAGTCTTGAATCGATACAAAAATTCAAAAATTAAGGGCAACTCCCTTGAAAGAATATGTAAAGTATATGCTCTCCATTTAAGTTTCTAATTCTATATTTGTAAGTTATTTTAAATAATTCAACTAATTATATATAATTTACATTAGATTTCCATCTTACAATGTAATTATTAAATTTATTAAAATGATTACTTCCCTTTAATTTTAAGTTACACGAGCTCTCGACTAATACACAATTGTATAATATATAATTTCTACTGACAAAATACTTTCTTAAAATAAATTTTAATAAATTTAAATGTCAGTAATGTACTAACATATCAGATTAATTTTCTGATATGCACCCAGATGTTTGTATATGTATGTATGTACACGGTGTTCTAAAGTTAGTGTGTAAAAAAATTGCTATAATTTGTGAAAACCATATGAAAATTTACTAAAAAAAACCAAAAAATGTTTAATGTTAGTTTTACAAATTTTAAATTATGTTTTATATGTTTTCGATGTTATGTTTATATTCTTTTTGTTTTTTTATTTTGGTTTTTTTTTTATTTAAGTATAGATGTCTCTTTAATACTTTTGTTTTATTTGTTTTAATTCACCTTGTGTTATCTGTGTAGCTACGCATGTAAAAAGTTGCGCTATACATAACAGTTAACATGAATCTCCTAGACAGGTTGTTTTTTGTTTTCTTTCTTTTAAGTTTTATTCTCTGTTTTAAAGATTTATTCTTAGAGATTATAGTTGGGGCAATCTATTTAGATAATGTATTAAAGTTTGTACGGGCTTAAGTACTGTATTAAAGCTTGTATCTGTATTATTTAAAAATTTTTAATATTTTTTTTGGTTTTTTGGAGGGTAGGTGAAGCGGAGCACCTTCCGATGCTATTAAGTACCAAATTTCGTATAGAATTTTGTAAGGATTAAAAAGAGAATTTCAGATATAGAGTGTTACAAGTTGGTATGTTATACAGAGTATCTGGAAGTTCACACTATCATTTAGATCAAATTTCGGAGTCAATAAGTACTAGATTTACTTTAAGAAAATGAATTTATTTTATATTTCCATTTACGTACTTATAGTTCACACACTTTTTATTTTATCTTGTTTAAGTTTTGTATTGGATAGTCGAATGTTTAATCTCAGTCCTTAGGAACAAATGTTATTTTGCAACATTGATTTTAATTCTGCAAAACAGCTGGGTGGAACAGTGGTTAAGTGTCGACCTTTCATGTGGAAGGTCTGGGTTCGAAAGCCATGGAAGTGAAAGAAATTTTCTGGTTTTCGACTCGACTCAGGTACCATTCGCCATTGGGTTTAAATTAATGGCTTAATCAATAGTTAATAATTATATATCTTTAAGAAAAAATACATTAATATAACAGTATAAACGAATGCAAAATATTAACGAATAATTAAATTGAATAATATAACTCACAGATATAGAATACCATATAACTCTGATACAAATTATTACAATATAAACAAAAATATAATTTTATCTATTGAAAATCTAAGACGTTTCTACATGTTATAAGGCCCCAATGTTTAAATTGTATGTGGAAATCATTAGGATCAATTCTAATAACACGAATATAATATGACCCCCTGTTCCAACATGTACCTATGGTATAGACAGGCTTATTAGCCTAACAGTTGAACAGTTATAGTAGAACTATTCTCTTCATATTATTTATCCTATTCTCAAGATTATCTAAAAGATCCCAATATCTGCAAATATATCATAACAATATTTTATTTTTAAATATATCAAGATTTTTATACACAGATAAACTTATCACAGATATAATATTGTTATTAATCTTTACACACATGGTGATAATATTTTTTTAACATGTTCAAAAATAAAGTACCAGATTGTACCAATGTACAAAAGATGAGACTTAAAACCTACCTTAAGATTTATTTATCAAATGAACATTTTCCCATGTTCTCTAACTCTTTCCCACTAATGTAACGAATAATTTTTACAAGAACATTAGTCTTAAGGTACAATATTGGTGGATTTTATTGTTGAATAATTTAGTGTTTGTTTTTTTGTATATTAAAGAACTTATGCTGGTCAGTGAAGAAAGATTCAAATCCATAGACCATAATGTATGTATCAAATAGAGTATATATATATATTTGAGATTTTGAAAAGTAAATATGGGAATTTCTTTTAAGAATCATAAATTGAAATAAAAGGTACATATTTTGTATGCATATTACTATTTTGGACGCAGATGTAAACTTAAATAAAGTGACAAAATAATAAAATATCATCATCTTTATCTATAAACTCTAATAGAATGTTTAGATTGTAAAGTGTATAAGATTATGTGATTTTTGGGTGCACAAAATTGAATTTAGTGATATTTTAAGAAACGTTTTTTTTTTTAACTTTAAATGAGGAACGTGTCAAGAAAACCGTTGTCATTTTAAACATTTTTGTTATATACGATAAGTGATTACAAATCAGATTAGTTTTTTTTTTAAATATGTTACACATGTTTAAATTTAAAAATTATGTTTTTAATTTTTATTTTCTTTTATAATTTTAAAAACATGTTTAAATACAAATTCTAATCTTTTAAATATAGTATTTTTTTATAAAAGATTATATTATAAAAATTTTCAATATCTTGTATCTTGTATCTTGTAGTCGATTATTTGAAATATTTAAATTCTATTTAGCATTTTAATATCCCACTAATTGATTATCGAATTACAATTGTGTTAATAAAAGAAAAAACTTTGATAAGTTTTGTTGACTTTTTCCCCCTGTCTAATTCGGTCGTCATTAATTTGTTGTACATTTTTTGGATATTAAAAAATTATGATAATTTTATTTGAGAAAATAAAAGCTGAGATAAAATTATTTTTAATTTCTAAATTATGTCCAATGATTTTTAATTTACTTGGATTGGATCTTAAATTTTTTTTCAAAATTTTTAACTTTGGGAATATATGCAAGATTATTGTAATTTAAATTTAGTTATTTATAAGTTTACAAGAAATGTCATGTGTTTAACATTTTTACATTATGTATTAATTTATTTGACATGACATAAGTTTTAAAAGTTATCAAAATTATATATAATAGATGTCAATACATAAATTAATTTCAGATATATTTTTTTTTTAATTGGAATTAATTTATAACTATATAGTAAGAAGACAGTTTTACTTAAACACGTTTTTCGGTTGGTTAAGCTTGTTTTGACATATAACAAGTGTATTTGGTAACACTGTATATGAATAAATTTTTACATGACAGCTATGGCAGAGGTGGAAACCATTTAATATAATAAATGTCATTTGTGTTAGTTAGATAATTTAAATTTATGATGTAGTAATTAAAAAAATTTTATTTTAAAAATAAATAAGAAAATCTACTTAAAACTTTGATAATGAATTTTATTTTTTAAAGAGTTATGAATTGTGAAATTTTCTGCAAAAAGAAATCCCATATTTCGTTTTGAGTTTGATTTGAATAAAAATATTATTTTTTTTAACTTCGATTATTTCTTTTAAAATTAGAATTCGAAGACTTTGCCCTCCTTTTACTAATACAAGTTCAATAAAAATGACATTTGCTAGATTGTTATTTTATTAATATTTAATTCAATTAAAAACGCCATCATAAATATTAATCGGCTTGTTCGGTCACAAAATTTCCGGTCGCGGCTCAATTTATTTTTTATAAATTTAAATTATAATTTGAGTGCGAAAATCGTTCGAATTTTGAGAGCTTCGTGTCATAATATAAACTAATCGGCTTAGTTGATGACTGGCAAAATTGACGGTCGCAGCGAAATTTATTTTTTATAAAAAGAAATAATAATTTGAGTGCGAAAATCGCTCGAATTTTGAGAGATTCGTTACTAATATATACTAATCGGCTTAGTAAGTGACAAAATTGTCAGTGGCGGCTCAAATTGTTTTTACAAATATAAAAAATACTTTCAGTGCGAAATCGCTCAAGTTTTTACGCGAAACATTTTTACAGTGAATCTAATAGAAATCCGTTATAAAATTTTTCGTGATTTAAATTTAGCTGCTTTACCTTACGATAAAACATTTCAATTTAGTCAATTGTTTCATCTCATTCGCAAAACACAGTTTTAAATTATCATTTTTAATTCCAATTTTTCATTAGTCAGCAATCAGCATAAACATTTTGTCACACATTTTTCTATTTTCATTTCAAATACAAATTTTTTTTTTCATTGATAAGTGTCAGATAGTTTTAAGAGTCATCGCATTTATATACGATATTTAAAACAAATCTTCATTTCTTTCTGTGCTCTCTCACAAAATTTAATAGCTATTCTGTTTAGTGTATGAGTATACACATATGGTAAACATTCATTATTTTTTTTTTATTCACGTCCTTTTCATTTCATATTTTTCTCGTTTTGTTTTATTTACTCATATGTTGAGGCATCTTTAAAATAGGTCCTCTGTTAATATCTTTGATTTTTATGAAGTGTTTATTTTGATATTCAAAAAATTGAAAAAAAAAAAAAACCAGACAGGCATATGAATTATTCATCAACATCACTTATCATCATCATATGCGATGCGTACATCATTCATCATAACAACACACGAATAGCAAATATAAACTATATACTAGTATAGTTGGTATTTGGTAAAGAGGAAAGGAAAGACCGCGAAATTAAAAAAGTTTCTAATATTATCCCTTTATTTTTTTTGTAGTTTATTATTTTTTTTGATACATCTGGAATTTGTATTTTTTTGGTGGCTTATTTATTGAGATTTTTGTTTTAAAAACATAAGTTAGTGACTTCCTTTTAAAAAAAACCAAAAACCTCTTAATAATTTCAAAACAAATATAAAATTTAAGGGACTAACACAATAGTCTGCATTTAGTTTTTAAATTAAAGAAAAACGGATAAGTTTTAAATTAGAAATCATTGACCATCAGCATTTATTTTAAGGTGAAAACATATTTGTTTTATAAAAAATGGGACGTTTTTCAATTTATATTTTATCTTAAGATTAAGAATTTCATTGCAAAAAAATATGTATTAGACGGAAATTAAATAAACTGTTTAAAATCCCACATATTCAGGTCATTCAAGTTATTTTAAACAAAATCCTAGAATTTACTGAACATCCTTTTTAAAATGAATGCGCGATTTGATTAATTGCCCACAAAAATTCTTCTATCAAAAAATCATGGGAACCAAAAATTTAAAATTTATTACCTTTTAAATTAAAGGTATAACATGTATGATTAATTCGTTTGATCGTGTATCGTAGGAGATCACATTATAAATTAATCTTGAGAAAAAACAGTAGCAAATATATACACTTTAAGATTTTATTTTTGATTTCAAACAAATATAATTTGAAATAAAAAACCACTCACTCTTTATGTTCTGCAGCTCTATCTCTTTGTCGTCGATTTTTGAACCAATTTGATACCTGATTTAATAAAAAAAAAATGGAAAAGTATGATTAATTGTATGAGTTTGAATTAAATAGAAATAATTTATTAAAATTTATATATATTTACTTGAGTAGTTGTTAATCCGGTAGCTTCTGCTAATTCACGTTTTTCTCTTGGTGATGGATATGGATTATGACTATACCAATCTCTTAAAACAGATCTAGATTTTTCCTATAAAAAAAGAATATTTTAAAAAAATTTTATAATTATAAACCTGGTGGTGTTATAAATATTAGCTAGTACATAAAATTGAATATATTTAATTTATTCAGATTTATAATGAATTCCTCCTGAGCTCAAGTTCAAGCTTGGTTTTATAAATTCGCATAAAATCAAGCTTAACTTAAAATCTCACATTTTCAAACCAAAACTATATGCTTGAACCCGATTTTTATGTTTGAAAAACTGAAATTTAAGTTTAAGCTCAGTTTTTGTACGAATTTATAAAACCGAGCTTGAACTTAAGCTCAGAAGGAGAGATTGATTTTTAAGCTCAGATTTATACATTCAATTCATGATTTGATATTTGGAAAAATAAATTCCGAAGTCAAGAGTTAATATTTGATCTTCCTTGTTCAGAACACTCGTTCAGGGCTATAATATAAAATCACATTCTATTGATCCACAACTAGATAGGATTATATTTGATGCCTAAGCATGACCTAATTAATTTTATAATTAAGTCAGTCACAGTTGGTTCAAAATCTCATTTCTATTTTTAAAGTCACCGTCTTTTAAATTAAACCATTTCTCAAATTTCTTTAAAATATTGAATATTAAAAAATTTTTTGATTTTTAAACATTTAAACTATCCAATTATGATCTAATTAATAACATTATACTTAAATAAAATTTTGTTTATATAATTTTCAATAGCTCTTAGAATTGCTCTAGAAATATCACGCCAAAAACAAAAAACATATTAAAAAAAACTTCAATTAGATACTTAGCACAAAATTAAACTGTCATATGTTACAATTTTTTTTTTAATGTAAACTTTTGCCACATTTTTTTTTTTATTTATATTTTAAAATTTTCATTTTTTTTTTTACTTTGTTAAAAGACTTCCGAACTCTTTTATGTCATCACATCACAACAAAATATTATAGTGTGAACCAGATGTTTTTTAAAGTGAATTAAGTACAACGAGTCTATGATTACACTATTATCGCGCGAAAAAAAAAGCAAATTACAAATTGAATTCATCTTCAATTGAAAAAAAGACGAAAAAAAAAAAAAAAAAAAAAAAACTAAAAAAGATAAAAAAAAAGTATAATTCTACTTTAATATGGCAATAAAGCCGGAAATTAGTTGTGAATCATTAATAAACTTGACGCAATACAATTTATAGAATGAATATAAGTAATTCATTCATAGAATCTTTATTTTATATGTATATGTATGTATGTGTGTTCGTTTCTTTTATGTTTTTTTTTTTAATAATATTCATAAAGTGCAGATTAAAATATGGATTAATAGTTGAAGAATAAAATATGAATGCACAGTGCAAAAGGTATTTGGTAAACATATATACATATAGTATTTGAAAGTAACATATTATCAGATCTATCTTTAAGGACTCATCATAATTATCCTGTCAGATGTGTCAGATTCAAAAAATTATTAAAAACCAGTGATGTGAAGCGCTCAAAATTTTATTATAGCGATTTTATTATTCAAATTAATTATTATTTATATTAATAATTCAGCCGCGACCGTCAATTTTTTGAACGAATAAGCCGATTAATATATACTAGTGTTACGAAGCGCTCAAAATTCGAGCGATTTCATATTCATATTGTTATTAACATTTATAAAACAAAAGTGACGTGAAGCGCTCAAATTCGGGCGATATTTGCCCTGAAATTCAAAATTATTTATATTTAAAATTGAGCCGCCACCGATAATTTTGCAACCGAATAAGCCGATTAATATAAAACTAGTGCTCAAAATTCAAGCGATTTCGTACTTAAATTATTATTAATATTAATAAAAAAAAATAGTTTATAGCCGAGACCGTTAAATTTGCGACCGAATAAGCCGATTAATATATTTTATGATTGATTTCAATTGAACTTAGTTGATTCAGATTAAGTAGCATAATAAGTGTTACCCAGTATTTGAAATACATATATCTGGAGAGTACATTTTTGCATGTGACTGTATTAAAAATTATTAAATTACAATTACACACATAGAAAATAGAAATAAAGTGAGAAAAAAAGAAATGGGAAACTGATGTCACAGGGAACTGATGTTTTTTAATTTTTTATTATTTTATTTGTATCTTGAAAATTAATTAGAACAGATTAACAACGAAAAAAACTGACATTTAATGTTGTGTTAAATATGTTATTATGTAAATTAAAAAAATTTCCTTACTAAAAATAAATTTTAATTTTATTTTTAAAACATTTATAAAAACAAGAAGACTTTTTTTTTAAAGCAAATTTAAAACATGTTAAAAAGATTAAAGGTCGCAAATTTTAAAAGATTTTGAAGATTTTTATATATTTTAATTTATAGTGCAATTTTACATCCATAAAAATCTATATTTGCATAAAATCTTTTCTTTTAAAGAAAATTAAAAAACCGCTATTCCATTCTTTTTAAGAATTAAATAGGAGATCTGCAAAAGTATTTTCTAAAATAGATAATTAAGATGTTACGTCTTTAAACAAAAATATTTTCAAAGAATCAAACACAGGAACGGTAGGAAAATTAAATAACTTAAATCTAGAAAAAGGAAGTCCAAATCCTAACACTAATTTCCTTCCCAATCCCGATCCTAAAAACTAAACAATACATATATGTATTGTATAAATATATCGGTACATATATGTATTTAAGGCCCATTCCAAATTTGGTTTTAAAAACGAGAAGTGGTTTTGTTTGGTTAAAGTCCAACACTTCCCAGATGAACCCCGTACAGTGATTCTGGGCGGCTTTCGACGAAACTAACAAATATTGCAACCATTATAAGTTTGGTCTTCGTTCCACATGTTTTCATAAACTGAAGTTTTTTAAAGAAAACAAAATATATATGGATCTGACCGATATCTTAGTTGTTAAAGTGACGACTTTTCAATAAAAATATATTTTTTATTTTTATTTCAGGATTTTGTGAATAATACTTGGGGAATTCGAAATGGAACAGTACACAACAGTACACCGATCAACAATTACGAAAAGCTATGAAAAATATAAAAAATCTAAGACATTTCTACATGTTATTCATGGTGGCGCAAAACAACCGATATGGTATGAATGTTTAATAACTTTTTAAATTTATTTATATTTTTTATTTTTATTTCAGAATTTTGTGAAGAAAACTTGTGGAATTGGAAATGGAACAGTACACAACAGAACAGCGATCAAAAATTACGAAAAGTTATGGAAAATGTACTGGAAAGAGCACGAATGTGCGAAGCCGAAAATGGTCACCACTTGCGGGATATAATTTTTATACTTAAGATAAAAATATACCCCATTAATATACTGTATAACAAAAAAATAATAATAATAATTAACCATTAAATAAAAAAGTTATTAAACATTCAAACCATATCAGTCGTTTTGCGCCAACCTGTATATAAAACAATTTTTTTTAAAGGAAAGGCAGATTTATGTGGTAGGGGACTGTACATAAATAATTAAATGTATAAGAAGTACTTTGGGTACTAAAACAGTTAATTATTTTCAAAATTTAACAAATGTTTAAAAATAATATTTTAAATTTAGGAAAATATAAACTGCACAAGGGAGGCAGATTGCATAATAAGGGGCGCATAATCGAGTCGAGTACAGCAAATTTTCTCAAAAATCAATTAACAAAATATTTAATAAAGCAATATTTACTATTCTTATATACTTGATTTTCAATAAGTTCGATATTTACTTCTCTCCTTTCCGGATACCATATATTATTATATTAAAAACCAGTTTTCATTCCCACCACAATTTATGTAAATATTACAATGTTGTTAAAAAATCAAAAAAAAAATTGTAACTAGTTAATAAAACTTATTCTTATAAATGCTTCTTTAAAATTTACACATACATCAGTAATAACTTTTTCCTATATACAACAAACAAAGTTTTAAACCATTAAGAAGCCAAGAAAAGTTTTTTTTTTCGAACTTCTCCCAGAGTAAACAAAGGAAAAACAATGATTAAAAAATTTCTACATGACTGACATTTACATTATATATTTCATATAATAAATATGTACATATGTAATTACATGTGATGTGTACATACTACACATAAACATGTTTTATAATAAAATTAAAAAAAAAAAATCCATTTACCTTAAAACAATAACTAGTCTCTTCACCATCCCAAATTGTCCTTGGTAAAGGAAATTTACGTCGAACTCTATATTTACCAACAGCACCTAAAGGTCTTCCACGAAGTTTTTCGGCTTCAACATAATGCGCTACATTTAAATACAAAAAAAAAAAAAAGAAAAACAAAACAAATTATTAATAAAAATTTAAAAAGAAAAAATAAAAAAAAAATAAGAAAAGGATAGAAATATATTTACTTTAGAATAAAAAAAAAAATTATTAAGAAAACACAAACAACAACAACTCAATTGGAAAAACAAGTAAAGAAGGATATTGTTATACGGCTTTGTTTAAAATTGTTGTTGTTGTTTTTGTTGTTGTTTTTTTTCAAGTTGGAATGGAAAGGAAAAACTTTATTCTTTATTTTGTTGTTGTTATTGTTGTCAATGAAACAATTACAATTGCAAATTTTCTCCTGTCAAAATTAAAAAAAAAAACTAAAGTTATTCTCTGTATGTATTAGTGTTGCGGTAAATAATAAAAATCCCCTGAAATAAAAATCGTAAGTTTATCTTCACATTTTAATGAATTAAAATTTAAAAAAAAAATGGGGAAATTATTCTTTAAAAAAAAAAATAAAAAAATTGAATTATTATACGAATAACGGGTCTTTTTATGTTTAAACAGGTGTATTAAAATACTTATTATTTTTACCTGTAATCTATTCTCATTTTGTATATATTATTTAAATAATTACTTTGAAGGTAAATTAAATTTCAAAGAGACGGAAAAAATACAGTTTTTTTTTTCTATAACAAATGATTTTTAAAATAAAAAAAAAAGTTAAAGATTTATTTTTTTTTTTTTTTGTTGCAATTGTAATTGTTGTAAATATTGTTGGTTTACAGTTTTTTTTTTTTTTAATTTGTTGTTGGTCGGGATTATTGATTTTGAAGGATTATATTTTTTTATTTTACTATGTGTATATTAAATACTATTGTTTAATTTTTCTAATTGTTGTTTTTGTAATGTAATATAGTTGTAATGTATATGTTGTATATTGTATATATATATTGTATATGTATATATATATATATATATAAACAGTAACTTACCTTTTAGCCATAAATTTTGTAATTTTGCATGATTATGGGGTGAAAAATGATGATGTTCTAATAATCTATACAATTCTTTATATTGACCACGATGAAATGCAACAACAGCTTTTGCTTTTAATACAGATTCATTTAATTGTAATTTATCACATTGTGGTAATGACCATAAAAAACGTCCTAATCTTTCAATATTGCCAGCTTGTTGTAATACCTAGAATTACATATTGTTAAAGTAATTTTTTATTAAAATTTGTGTTTAAATTATAATGGAGGGGAAGGGAGGGGGATTACTTTATATGACTCAAATTTTTTGGAATATCATTTCAATTAGTTATAAAGTTGCATTGTTAAATTACAAAATGTTTAAATAACAAGATGTAGGGCTGTTTTATATTGCATATGTTCCTTTTAGATAGTAGTAGTAGTTAGTAACCTTACTTTTTGTTTCAGGAGTAGATAATTGTCAGATTAATTGTCATACATATATTTGACAGTTTAAAACTATATCTGTCAATTGAGAAATTTATTATATATTAAGATATTAAAAATAAGGTGATATATACAAATATTATTTATAATAAAATGAAAAAAGTAAGTACTTATTCTATATCTTATAAAAAATATGATTTAACATAACCTATTCAAATGAAAATCCATCTATTATGGAAAATTTAAATTAAAGCCATCTACCAAAAATTTTTTAATTTACCAATTCATTACTCCTTTTACAAGAGCTGGTGTAGCTGGGAGATTATTGAAAGTAGAAAAGAGTATAATTTACACCTCATTAAGGAACGCAAGCAATATAAGATTTAATAATGATTTCAAAATATTTATTATAAAGTTTGAAAAGCGTGTGTTGTTTGAAACATGTTAATTCAATAGAAAAAAAATTGCACTCGAGATTGGCATTGTTTAACTCACACCTTAATCATGATATATAAAATTAAAATAATAAAAAAAAATCCCAATAAGTTATCTTTCACCATTATTTAAATATGCAACTTCGCCATTTTTTTATTTTATTGCAACCAAATTTCCAACAAAAAATAACACGTATAAAAAATTTGTTAAAGGCGTTTTTATTTTTTATTTTTAGTTAAATTTTACCTCACAAACACATGCCACCTGTTCTTGTGTAAAACCAAAACTAGGTAATGATTCTCTACTACCATTTGATGTACCATTACCAAGTGTTGTACCAGTTGTTGTACCATTTAACATATCCAGCCCGCTGGATGTATTATTATTATTCGTACTAGTATTATTGTTATTATTATGATGTGCTGCTGTACTAATACCAGTTGGACTATAGGGAGGTGTTTGACGGCTGCTAACTGTTGATAAATCATAAAAATCTGCCGGATGTTGTAACATTTTTATTATTATTTTTTTTTTTATAATTTGTTATTTTTTAAAATTTTTAAATTTATTTTTTAACTTGAATTAATTGAATATATCACAATATTAACTTTAATTTATTTTTAATTTAATTTGAATAAAAAAAAATTCTAAAATTATTTTTAGAAATAAATTAATAATAAATGATATATATATATATATATTATATACTATATAAAAAAAACTAATTCACTGAATATCACTTTTATTCATTTTGTATTTGATTTTTTATTTATTTTTGAGCTTTATTTTTTTTTCAATTTCTTAGATTTAAAACTAATTTTTAATTAAATAATTTTTTATTTTTTAATTTTAGGAAATTATTTTTTAAGTGTTGGTTGTTCTTAAATAATTTCAGAATAAATTTGGAGAATTTATATATAAAATTCTCTTGCTTTTTTATCCGATATTGCACATACGGAAAAGAAAAATGGAAAATCTGTAAATAGAAAAATATAAAAGAAAAATTATAATTTTTTGGCGAAAAGTTTTTTTTTTGTGCTGTAAAATAATTAAAATTAAAATGAAATGTAACAAATCTGTAATTTATTATAGTATTTTCAAAGTAAGTTCTTAATTCTTAGCATATATTATTCTTAATAATTTTTTTTTTTAACTTTGTTGCAATCAGGTTATGAAATAAAACTTCCCACGGGAAGAGTGTGAAAATATGACCTAAACACATTGCCAATTAAAATATTCGACTCTTGCGTGAAATCAGTTTTCTTACATTGCAGTGAAACCTAGTATCATATAAAAAAGTTGCAGGTTTTCATCATCAAATAATGTCTTCGCATTATATGGAAAATCTTCTGCTTACGGAAAATATATAATTTTGTTTTTTGTGTTTTTTTTACGAAGGAATGGAACGCTCGAAAGCCACCCATTGAAACTTTACGGTGTTTCTTGGGGTAGTGTGTGACTTGAACACACCAAAACCACACCCTTTTTGAATCAAACTTTCACAGAGTGGAACTTGTGATACAAACGTTTGGCTGCAGGGATGGGGATATGGAAGAACTTTGGGATTATGGGGAGATTATTTGGGATTTTTGGAGTATGAGGGAAAATTGGGAGGGATATTAAGGAGAAAGATATTAATATTTTTCTTAAATTTAATTATACGAATTACCAACTTTACGGAACAGATTGGATAGAATTTCCATAAGCTGTGTTACGTTATCTTAAAAGTTCGACACAAAAGGGCGAATTGTATTTAATAACACAACAAAAACCCTTCAGGAAGAAATACAAATGGATTAGACATATATACCTCTTATGGTATATGTATCTATAAGATATACAGAGACTTATTATTGCTAAACAGGTTTTAGATTGGAGCCCCCAGGAAAAAAAAGAGTGGGCCGATACAAAAATATTTGAAGATCATACCATACAAAAAGAAATACAGAGGTAAGGAATAAAATGGGCAGAAGTTTGATTTTAGCCTAAAATAGACTAAGATGGCAAAAAACAAAAGGTGAAAAATGAAAATTGAAGGAAGAGTAGAAATTTAAATTAAATCATGATACAAAATACAAATAGCATACAAATTTTATTTTAATCATTTGTTTAAGCGCACCGTAGCGCACCAGTTTTAATTAGAATAGGTTTTTGAGCAGAAAATTTTGTACAATATAAGCCATAATTTAAAAAAATTTGTTTTACAGTGCAAATGAGTGATTTTTTTTGGTCTAGTCAAAATCTAAATTTTTTAATTCTTTTCTCAGTCCTCCTAAAATTTTCAGTTTTCAATAAGAGCCACATACCTAATGTTTCATTCCGCACGTCAAATTAGGCTATTGTAATAATTTCGGATTTCATTTGTAACAAACATAATATTATAATACTTAATACTTAAAAATTTTACAATGTAAAGCGAATTCAAAAAAAGATACAGATTATAAAAGCGAATAAAATATTCTATGACCTTTAAAATTATTTGTCAAATAATTTTCCGTAGAATTTTAAAATGTTTTCTTTTTTTTTAATTTTCTTGAAAATAGATCACAAAATGTTGATTGCTATAATTATTGCAATAATTAACATTAAAATATTGCATATACATAGATCGTATTGCAAATGGGCGCATTAAGGATCAAAAGATTTCACACAAAGTATTTTTTTTTTTCAGAAAACTTTTTTTTAATTATGGGAAATTTCTATATGTGTAAAATTTTATTTATTAGAGCATTTTACAAAGAAAAACCACAAGTAATTTTGTTTTTAAAAATTTTAAATTTATATTTTCGCAAAAAAATAAATAATACCAAAATCTAATCTATATAAATATATATAAATATTGAAATTTATGTCAAATGTGTTTATATATATATATATATTAGATTTGTTATAGATGACTGTTAAATGATAATTGCAAAAAAAAAATTTTCTTTGAAAATTAAATGATATAATTGAAAATTTTTGAAATGATTTTAACAAAGATTGTATAGAAGCAAAATTAAAAATTGAGGTTATCATTTAAATGCAATCTTTGAAATAATTAAGATTTTCAATAGAATTAAAATACAAATTTTAAAAAATTGTTCTTAAAATTAATTAAATTTTATTTAATTTTGTATTCTATATATTTTTAAAAGTTTAAATATTTAGTAATTGAACATTATGTAATTCCATTTATTATTTAGTTTAAATGGCATGACTTATTAAATAACAGGCCTCGTTTACATTTAAAGTATTCCTTTTCTAGTTTAGTTGTCAAATATTTATTGAATTGTAGATTACATATAGTTTATATTTAAAGAGTGTTTTATTTATAGAACGCTACTGGCTTCATTAGTAGGCATGTATAGTGTTATATTATAAGATTATGTAGTTATATAGGATAAATTTAGAAGAATTATTGTAAAATAAAATTAAATCTTCTTTTATTGTCATGTTTAAAATCTGCCATTTGTCAAAACTATTAAGATAATAAAATTATTTTACATAGTAATAAAAATAAAAAATTTTAATATACAAATTTAATTGTATACTGAAAAAAATAGAAAAAAAAAAGCAATAAACAAAATCCAAATGTACTAAAATTACAAAATGTAGTATGTTTTATTAAAGTACTTTCATTTTTGATAATTTTAATTACCAAATTACAATTTTGTTTTTTTTTTTTTTAATTTTTTTGTAATATACATGAGGTGAATGTTGGCATTAAATTTTGTTTTTATATACGAGTAGTTATTTATTCTTTTCTATATATATATATATATATATATTATATGAAATAAACTTATTTTGGCTAATTGCCATTTTATTTTAAAGTTTCAAATTCAAAAAATATATTATATACAATAATTTAAAATGAAAGATTTTTATTTATTTAACAAAATTTTATATTTATTCTCTTAATAATTCTCATTAAATTTTGATTTGTTGCACATTTTTTTTTTATTTAATATAATTAAACTTAATAAAATTAAAAATTATATTAACATTTTTAATTATATACAAGTATATATATATATTTAAATGAAAAAAAAAACACAAGAAGCCATTAAACAATTTAAAAAGGTTAAAATATCAAATAGAATAGTCGTCAAAATTTTTCTTAAATTTTTTAAATCAAAAAAAAGAACAAGAAATATTTGCAATTACATTGAACTTGATATTTAATTTTAATTTGATTTGTACAGAATAAAATACGTCATTGCTGCTTGAAAATATTTAAAATTTATATATATAATTACATTAATTTATTTTTATATGGTAATTAATAATTTGGTGAATTGCATATATCCCAAAAAAAGCAAATATCGTATAAATATAAATTTTTTGAAAGATGTTTTATATAATAATTCAAATTTCAAGTTTTTCAGATTGAATTGTACATTATTAAATTTATTTATAAAGCTATTGATTTGCGTTAAAATATCAAAAATTAGGTTTACTGAGATGTCATCTATAATAATTTTAAAAATCTGTTGAATTCATCTGATAAAGACGGTGAAATCAATAACTTAAAGTATATTAATCTTAAAGTTATATGCCTAGGATATGTCGATTAAGGAGTTATGACCTATTGAACCAAATAATCGCATCACTAATCAAATAATTAAAACATGACTTTGATAAGTTTCATATTAAATAATATGATTTTTTATTACTTATCAATTTGATTATTTGAAAAGTGTTAAATGGTTAGGAGATACAGCAGTAAGGGACCAGAATTTAAAACACACAAATGTATTATAAATTACAGTTAATATGGAAACATTAAAAGTTTGAGAAATGCATAATCCAGACACTGAACACTTGTTTCAACCTCACCGCAGTAGAATAGAACTAATTGAAAAGATACCTAGTGACTTTAATATTTGGAATACAATTTAAATAATAAAAAAAGAGGAGAAAGAACAAGTTCTTAAAACTAATATTCAAAATTGAAACCTTAAATAACATAAAAACTTAATATAAACATAATTTCAATATAAAAGTACAATAAAATCTAGATATAAAAACATGAATACTAACAAAAAAAATTGTTAAATAATTAAATTAAATAGTAAATAGATTAGTTAAGAAATGTAGAAAATAGTCTCAAGATTGTAACATACAAAAGATAATAAATTTAAATAAGTATATTGATTAATTAAGATACTTATCAAAATAGTTTTAAGATACAAATTTAGAAAAGATGTAAGATAAATATATAGATAAGGTAGAATCGGCTCACAATGGCTTTGGCAGCTGAGAGCTTTACCAATATTGCGAAATTGAAATATAAAATAGAATTGAATTATAGGTAAATTAGAATCAGCCCACAATGGCCTTGACAGCCGAGAATTTTACAATATTGCGTAATTTGAAAAATTAGTAATTTAATAAATACTACTACACTAATAAAATGCACACAATTATTTTATATATTTTTAATTGTGAATTAAGTAAATGCAACAAATATGACCCAACAAAGTAAAATATATGCACACATATATTTACAGCAGTAGTTATTAGAATTAAGTTACGTATACAATTCAGATTCAGCACCTGTTATCCATAAATTTTTAAATGTCTGATAAAAATTAAAATATTAAAATTTTTTTAATAGAATTAATTAAATTATAAACAACGAAATATAAAAAAAAAAATAGGAAATTTAGATTAAAGTAGTTTAATTAAACAAAAAAAAAAAAAACAAAAAGTATTTTTTTAAGTGGTCACCCAAATTTTATGGTGTATCTTTACATTTTTTTCTTTTAATTTTTTTATATTTTAATTTTTTATTTTGTGATTTGTTCTATTTTTTTTTTGTTGTTGTTTTTTTTTTTTTTTTGTAAATTTAGGATGAATGTTGTTTCATTCAATTGAATAAAGTATTTAGAATATATATTTTTAACATGTAGATTAATGTGCTCTATAAATAATCTTGGGTTCCATTTTTTTTTTTCCGTTTGTTTTGTGTATCATCTATAAAACTTTTATTTCTACTTGTTGTGACTTTGTTTTATATTTTGTTTTGTTTTTGTTTTTTTTTTTTTGCTTTTATAGAATGAAAAATTTTTTTAAAAATATAATACATATAATGTTTAATATTCTTATTTAAGTCATTTGCGCAAAAAAAAAAACACAAAATTTCTATACTCTTACGTATATTGTAACCATAGACCAAATTGACAGGAGTGTATAACGGATATAAAGTATTGAATATGCGCAAAGTTGATGTATTCGATTCATTGTCACAATAATTATTGGATTGGAATATCAATTTGTTTAATGTTAATTTACTTAATTTCAATAATAAAAAGTTTTGTTAACGCTCAATTTTACTAAACCATTTGATAGTTTGAGATATAAACCAGCTCCGCCCGTGAATAGTAAAAAAAGTTAATGAATTTGTATTGAAGATTTAGATGGGATAAAATAACTTCACTTTTTGTCACTTTTTCTAAAATATACAAGAATTTGGAAAATATTTGACAATCCTATAATAATAAGAGCAACAAATCAATCTGTTGTATTTTTTGTAGAAAGGATGTAACTTTTTTACGAACTTTTGTTTTAAAATTCTCATCTGCTTTCAATTCTGTATTGTTAGAATCCCATGAGTTTTACAACAAATTTAGAATAACTATAAACTTGGAATCCTTAAGCCTAATGTTTCCGTTTTTAAGTGAAATCCTAATGTTCACCTTTTTTAAACTAACATTTTTTTTTATAATTAACTATTTGTTCTCTCAGGGGTGAGGCTGATTTTTAATAAGTACTTATTGTTCATTTCAGGTTAAACTGCTCTTTTATAGTTAATATTTCCAATTATTTTATTAAAAATTAATAAAAAATTTAAGTGAACTATTGACTACTCTCTTTGTTTAATCGAAAATTCGGTTTTTCAGGGACGAGGCTTGTTTTTAACAAGTACTTATTTTTCATTCCGAGGTTAAACCTAAAAGTAGTTAGTATTTCTAATTATTTTATTAAAAATTAATAAAAAATTTAAGTTAACTGTTGACTACCCTTTCTGTTTAATCGAAAATTCAGTTTTTCAGGGACGAAGTCTTCTTTTAATAAATACTTATTTCTCATTATAAGATTAAGCTTTATAATTTTTTCTAATTATTGTATTTGAATAAAAAAATAAGTTAACTGTAGACAGCCCTGATTATTACGTTGTGTATTAAATTTGCTTCTTATATTCTTGTTCTTATTCTTGGTGTTCAGTCATTTACAGATGAATTTGAAAATGTTTTTAAAATTTTTGGTTTTATTTTTTTTTGTGTTTTTTATTTTAATTTGGCAAAATACCAAAAATACAAAACAAAAAATATCTGATACTTATTTCTGTGTTATGTTGTATGATGATGAAAAACTTGTGTTCAAAATTTTCTTTTAAAATAAGCTAAAATTTCTTTTCAAAAAAAATTGTTTATTTTTTTGTAATTAAATCCAACACATGATACGATAAAATCAAGACGATTTTTTGTTTTTTTAAAAATATTTTGTTATTTTTGGTTTAGTTTTTTTGTTCGTTTGTTTTTTTTTTTTTTGAAAATGATGAGAGGCGATGATCGGGAGTAAAAAACATTGAATAAAAATTTTTCCAATATTTTCAGGTTAGAGTGGAGTAAAGTGAATGATAGGGGCGAAAAAAAAATAAATGTTTTTCATTATTTTGGTTTTTAAAACAAATGCAAAATGATAAAATAAAATAGAAAATACAAGTCATTGAAATTTTTATTGAAAAATAATAGGAAAGAAAAAGAAAAACAAAAAGAAAAAGAAAATTTTGAAAGAAAATTACGCAAAAAAAAAACATTGTAAAGATTATGAAGAGAAAAAATCCGTAAAAACTTCTGTTTAGAAATTTTTTTTTAAAAAATTGTTGTTGTTCTTCTTTTGACCAAAATGTCAAAATTATATTTTATACCTATATATTATTTTTTTTTATCATTTTGACATTAAGTATTTTTTCCTTCATAATTTTATTTTATATTTTTTTGAAAAACATGGTTGTAGTTTTTTTTTTTTTGGAAAATTTAAAAATTTTTATTTATTTTTTTTATACAATATATACGTGATTTTGAAAATTATAATAAAATATGCAGGCCATTGGGATATGTCAAATTTAATCCTATGGGTCATATTTATTTATTTATTTTAAATATTTTATTTTATTTGATATTTTTTTTTTTTTTGAAAAAATATCAAATATAAATTATTAAAAATAAAATTTTTGAAAAATATTAAAAAATAAATTTGTGAATATTTAAATAGCACACGCCATTATCTTTTTTAATAAAGATTTAAAATTTTATAATAATAATATGTATTAAAAATAAAACCTTTGATAATTTAAGAAATAAAATTATATTATACAATCGGACCTATTAGAAGTGGTTTTTTTTTAACATAATAAAAATTCTTAACCTAATTTAATAAAATATAATTAAATAAATCATACTTAGTAATTAATGTCATTGTTTAAATTATAATAAAAGATTTCCATTGTACTTTACTCCTTTAAGGAGTACAGGGCATTTACCAACTCTATTTAGACTAGAATCCAGTTTCTTTAATCGTTATATTCCCTAAGCCGTTGATTACTCGGCTGTAGCTATCATTGTATAAGATTATGAATACACAAATGTTAGTTTTAAGCGCCATCTTTTATCCTACACAAAAGTTATTTATATATTTATATTATATCTTATCTTATATTGCGATATTAACTATTACGATTATTAATTATACAATTTTACGATATTGTTTTATTAGATATGATCTGACCGGAGTTTGAGCCCGAGACTTTCCACTTAAAAGGCGGCGTCTTTACCTCAACACTATTGGTCAGATACTTATTACGTCATGGTACTTATTAGATAGAGTTTATTAGACACTTTAAATCTTATTAGATATTTTAAAAACAATTTCATCCAATTATTAATTTTTAAAATACTTTTTATCAATATACTGATCATCTAAATAGTTGTATTCTAAGGCTAATAGTTCAACTTTTTGATATATTAGATCAAAAGGAAGAGTACTGGACGTATTTAATATTCTTATAATTATTATATTGATCTTTGAAATTTTAGAAATAATTGATACATAACAGATAGTACTAATCCTTATAACCTATAGAAACATCTAAGATTCCAATAGAAGCAATTCTATATTTGTTATATATAATATTTCGATATCTGTGAGTTATATTTTTCAATTAAAATATTTGTTTATATTATTATTTTAATTTATGTTTTATTATTGATATACAATTACTAACTATTAGTGATGCCATTATTATAAATTCAATGCCTAATGATAACTTCCTAAAAATATTCAAATATGTTTATAATTATATTTTTAAATAAATTTGTATTATAATCAAATCCTATAAATTAATATAAATAAATAAAATAATTAATTATCAACAATATAATTTCAAAAAAAAAATAACATTACTTTATTTTGTTAATCTGGTATATTAGATAATATAATTACTTTAAATAATTAGATGAATTTATTTATAACAAACCATTAAGAATTTAAATTGCTGTTCGATTTAAAAATAAATTTAATAAAAAAATAATTAAAAATGTTATTACTGAGTATATAATAAAATATACCACTAATGTCCCAAAAATAAAAGCCAAACATATTTCAAAAATGAAGAATTATATTGTTTGTTATGTTTATTTTACTTTTAATTAATAAAAATTTTTATTATATAAATATAGTGGACCATTTTACATTGCCTCTGTTTCATAATTTCACACGTGAATCAAATTAAAATTGTGAATCAAAGCAAAACTATTTTTTTCTTTTCCCTCTGCTTTTTTTTTGCTTAAACTATTTTGGTTAATTGTTGATTTCAGATATTTTTAAAATTTTATGAGTAGGACGAACAAGTAATTGCTTTCACTAATAATGATGAATAAATGAATCCTTAAAATAGAATTATATGTTAAGGAACGTGAATATAATTGATTCGCTGATTGAAGTTAGAAATAAAGAACTTTTTAAGATTTATTGATGTGTTGATTTTAAAAAATTTGTGAAGAAATTATATATATATATAAATATTAATCAGAAGCTAACTACATAGATTAAAGTATTTAATTAAAAGAATCGTTACACTATATAACCTTATTATATAGTTAATTTTTAAAGGAAACTGGGAAATGTGGTTGATTTAACAATAAAATTTAAAGGAAAGACTTCCATTATTATTTAACTGATTAAGTTAAGTTGAAACTTTTAAATGTTGGTACTGATTTAAAGTGAAAATGACCCTAAGCATATTAGAACCGATAATGCCAATAATTGTTTGGAATAATTTATGACAAAATGACTTTTCTATAAGATATTTTTTAAATTGCAATGAAAAATTTTAAATTTTTTTGTAGAATACCAGTGGAATAGCTCGACATTCTTCTGGTACCGGAGAAAGTAACCGTTTTTAGCGCATTTTCAAAAAATTTGAAAACAAATGGCCTATGCACTCTATTCGCCTATGTGTTTACAAAACTTTTACATAGTTTGAAACAAAATTAACAAATAAATTTTTACTATGAGTTTTATTAATTTCATAGAAGAACTACAGTAGCAAAAGTAGAACCATCCGTTACGGAGCTACAACCCCCCAAAGTTCAAAAATACCCAATATTTAAATTTCTATAAAAAAAGAATTAATTTGGAAACACCAAGCGATAGCTGCTTTATGTATCACAAAAATATAGGGTTGCCATAGGTACTTTAATAATTTATTATGTGAAACTCAATTTTTGCAAATTCCTTAGTTCTTGTATCTTAGAAATTATTTAAGATAAGAACTTAAAATTTTCAGTCGTTGGCGTAATTTGAATATGGTTAATCATTTTTTATGCAAGGTGAACTCATTCATAAAATTTTTGAAAAAAATAGAATAAAAACATTAAGTAAATAAAAACAAATAATTAATTATTGTGTTAAAAATCAGATAGGTATATTTTTAACACTAGGAGTGTGTTAAAGTAATAATTAAAAAATAAAATTTTCTTAGTTTTTTTTTGTATATATTTTCAAAAACAAATTTTGTGACTTGTTTCTTGTTTCAATATATAATATAATTTCCCACTTGTGTTGAATACAAAGTTTTTTTTTTAATTTTATTTCATTTTAAAAATAAATCGCAACAAATTAATGACGATATTTTTAAAAATGCTTTGGCAAATAAAATTTACAATATTAGATACACTAATAAATTTTTAAATTGTTTTTTAAGATTAAGAAAATTAGAATGTATATATGAAATAAAACATTTGGTTTTTAAAATAAAATAAAAATTTTAAATATTATTTCATGAGCATTATTAGGTAGGAATTGCACTTTATGACAATAAAGTGTCATATAAATCAACATAAAAAAAAAAAAAAAATATGGTGATGCCATCTATGTTTTTACAAATGTTGTAAAATATAATCTTTAAAGTAAAAGCAAAATGAAACAAAATAAAATAAAAATGAAATATAAAAATTATATTAAGAAATCAATGATGCACAGCTTATTTGAAAATGGCTAATAAATGTTAAATAATAATTAAAATTTTGAAGTAGAATTTTCTAAAAAATTAAAATTTTTTTTTTATTTTTGATTGTTTTTCTGGCATTAAAATTCATAAGATAGTGATGACAATTTTGGGATGGAATAAAAATTAAAAAAAAAAAAATTAAACTATGATATTATTATTTTCTTATTTTTGATATATTTTAAAGAAATTTGTTATGCCAAATTCCGCTGTCATAAATTTTTTTTTTTTTTTTTTGAAGAGTATGTGCATGTAATTTTTAATATTTAATTTTTTAGGATGTACGCCCTAAAATGTGTTTTAAATTTTTTTTTGGCACTTTGTTTTTTTGTATTTTATTTTAAATAAAAATTGAGAATAAATACTATAAACAAATTTGTTCATAAGCTATAATTAAAAACGTTTCAAATGACAGTTGATCTCTGGCATATAAAGCATTAAATTTATCTATTTTGTTTTTTTTTTTATTTTTGTTTTGTGTTAGAAGAAAATAAAATAATACAATGTTACCAGATTGTTTTAATTTTTATGAGATATTAAAGAATTAATTTGTATATTGGTTATATATTTTAGTTTTAAGGGGTTTAATAGTTTAAAACAAAAGAAAAAAAATGTTGTATTTAAGAAGTTAAAGATAAACCACCGAAAATTGTTATACTCTACTGAGTTAAATAACACAATATTTGACATAAAATTGAAAATAATTATAATTTTTTTTTTGAATTATATTATACAAACAAAAATTTATATATTTTAGTTCCTAAAAATATGCTTTTTTTCAACAGAATATCAATTGTTAATTTTACTAAAAACCTCAAATGGAGCCTAGTTGGCGGGTAGTAGTTAAGTACCTGTCGTATCAACCAATTAAGTTCGATTATAAGTTCAAGGAAAATGGCTGAAAGAAGTAATTTTCATAACAACTTCACCTGTTTATCAAGAATAATATATAATACAATTGTATACAACAGGGTGGTGCAAAATTACCGATATGGTTTGAATGTTTAATAACTTTTTAAATTTATTTATATTTTTTATTTTTATTTCAGAATTTTGTGAAGAAAACTTGGGGAATTGGAAATAGAATAGTACACAACAGAACAGCGATAAAAAATTACGAAAATTTATGGAAAATGTACTGGAAAGAGCACGACTGTGCGAAGCCGAAAATGGTCACTACTTGTGGGATATAATTTTTCATACTTAAGCTAAAAATATTCCCCATTAATATACTGTATAACAAAAAAATAATAATAATAATTAATCATTAAATAAAAAATTTATTAAACTTCAAACCATATCGGTCGTTTTGCGCCACCCTGTATAATCTAATAATTGTATCCTAACCTATAATGTTCTCAGTAAAATCAGTCCCGATGGTTTTCAAATCTTGCAGTATCATTTATGAGATAGTTATAAATTAAACTATTCTCATATTGAAAATGACGCAAGAATGCATTTAAATACTCGAACTTGTTGGACTCTTTTAATATAGAATTTTAGTATCTCTAGTATTTTAAATTATAGGAATATAATTAAAACATGTATATATATATGTATATGCTAAATTAAGATAACAAGGTTATTAGAACACTAAATTATTTTATTGAAAAAAGCTAAAGTAAATTCTTTTGACGAGCTAAGAATGATATTCAAGAAATAATTTTTAAATAATTTGAAGCAATTTCGTAATCAAATAAGTACCTACAGTATTTTAATTTTTAATGAGTATAAAATTGAAAAAATATTTTGTAACTCATCAGACTAAAAAGATTCAAATTTTAGATAATAGTTTAATTTATGAAAGTATATTATATAAATATATATATATTTTTTAATTATTTGATTTAAATTTTCTACATTTTCTAGAATTATTTAATATTTCGAAACTATTTTAAATATCATACAATTACGATTATCAATATTTTAAGAATTTTATAAAATTTCAAAATCATTTTTGTGTACTTTTTGTAAATGATTACAGAACACTAAGAATTGCAGATGTTATTAAAAATTTAATAAATTCATATAAATGTAGTATATTTCTTATACGATTTTTTACACTATATTAATTGCGTCTAAAAGTGAAATAGAAGGGTCTTAACTAAATATAATTAAAATCTACCTATGCTCCTTAATTTTTTAAACTTTTAATCTATTGTCATAGATTTTATTTTTAATTTATTTAGTAATTCATAACTACAATTAAAACTATAATGAACAAAAGTTCGCAATAATGTTATTAAATTCAGAAATAGTGCAATTATTGTTGAGACTCTTGAATCATTTGAGACTCTTAATAATCTAAGTGTTACCTTATATAGTCTGTTTCACATATATCTGCCATATATAGAATGTAATCAGTAATCACTTTGAAGTGGTCATACTAAATGCACAATACATAAATAATTTAATAGTTTATTATTATACAATTACTTTTCTCAAACTTAAAACTAAAAGATTGAGTACAAAAATATGGCGCGAAAATTTTTTTAAAGAAAAATCAATTCAATTGAAAATATTTGATTTTTTTATTTGTATAAAAGAATTTTATTAATAAATTTTCTTAAAAAATCAAATGTATCTATTTTTATAAAATTTTTATCTATTTACTCATTTGTATATTATGTCTTAATTTGTGTTTATGTTTACATTTTGTATATTTGTAAGTTTGTGACGTATACAAAAGTCTGTTTCTTGTCAAATAAAGGAGCGAAATAAAATCAAAGTAAAAAAAAGCTCTCGCCACTTGTTATTTTTTTCGTTTTTTGTAATCACTTAATACTGAATAAGGTGTACTCATATTGTAATTAGTCAATTCAACAATAAAAATCTTAAATCGATAAGTATTTTGATAAATGTAATTGGGGTGGGTGATTATAATTGTTTTAATTACTTATTCGTTAAAAAATTGAAACTTTTTTTTAAATATTTTTAAGAATAGCTTAGAAATTTCATATATATTTCATGCATTTTATAGATATAACTATATACCTATGAATAATTCAATCATTTATTTCATTAACTTAAATTGATGTATAGTATTTAACATATGAAAATATTTATCATCTTGAAATACAGGTATTAAATAAATGACATAATTACATATTAGTATACTATAATAATAACAATATAGTTGTAGTTTTAATATATTTTATTAAAACATATACTTAAATAAACAATTTATAAAATATATAACAAGTTCAAGTTTGATTAATATTAAAATTAAATAAAGTTATTAATAGAAATCAAATTGATTGATGATTTAAATATAAATGGGTATATGTAAGAAGTAATATCAATTGGATTTACTTATGAAAGTTAGTGAATAGATTATATTAACAGCATTTAGTTATACATATTAATATACAGGGTGTCCGGGACTCAAGTACGCGCACTGCACTCAGTGATTGGGGGCATTAAAACAATTTAAGGAGACAACAGATTTAAGGAGACTTGATCATTATTTAAGGAGACAACAGATTTAAGGAGACTTTTCATAAAAAATCAATAACTTTTTAACAGCTTACTGTAGAGAGATAAAAAAAATCTATTTTGTAGAGTAAGTTGTCAGCTTTATTTTTTGTGTACTAATGATCCTCATATACCCAGTATCTTACTCGAATCTTATTATTGATTCAAACTTGATTATAAAAGAGTTCTATAAATTTTATTTAATGACTATTATAAAGTTTAAAATACTGAAATAATTATTTAATATAAAACTAGTTTGACTTAGTTGAGAATTTAATGAATAAAGAAATTTTTCTATTCTTAGTAATTTATCTAAGTTAAATCTTATTATGTAAAATGAAATATAAAAATGTTTTAAATTTTGACGTTTTATAAAATGTCAAATCAATTATAATCAATTATAAAATCGTACCAAATGTGAGTAAATTTAATTAAAATTGGACTTTTGTCATACACAAAGTTAAAAACATTGACAGCTGGTGAAACTACTCTATAAATTGAATATAATGTATAAAATTAAGTTAAAATTTCAATTCATGTTTATATCTCCCATATTTAAAGTGCTATCCATTATATAAATCTAGTTTTTAAATGTTAATGAATTAAATGAATTTCCAAAAAATACAATTAACAAAATTGCAACTACCTTTTTCTTTATTTTTTTTCAAAAAAAAAGACCCTTATTATAAAACTATGATACGTCACTGACTTTCTTTACTTGTATTTCATTTACTCATATATCCAATATATCCAATTTTACCCAAAAAAAAAAAAAAAAACAAAAAATCTATATGAGAAGCAAGACAACAACAAAAATGAATTTTAACGTCAAAAAACCTCTGAAATATAAAAAAAAAAAAAAATTAAAATAAAGAAATATTTTGAAAAAGTATTTACGCATGTGTAATGCGGTAACTTGATATCTTTTTATAAATTTTTCTTGTTATTATTTTTTTTTTTTTTTATATTGAACAAAAAAATAAAATAATATTTTTTTTTTGTTTATTTTTGGGGATATTCATCAGAATCAGAGCCATTAGGCTCCTCTCACTCTTTTCTCTCTTAACATTGAAATTTAATTTTAATATATATGGCAGGCAGATACTCGTATATACGGTTGTACAGTATTCATTCTTTGGTAGAAACTTAATAAAAAAAAAAAAATCCCGAAAATAGCACAGAAATTATGTTTTTACTTTAGTTTTTTTTTTTTTTGTTTTTTTCTAATGTAAAAAATAAAAATCATTGAATTTTTTTTTTAAATTTTGTATATATAAGAATATGACTAACAAAGTAAAGTCTGCTCTACTCATATTATATGTCTAATACGATATACGATATTTTAGATGTTCAAATTTTTTTAATTATATATTTATACGTATGAAATTTTTTTATATTTTGAATTAATGAAATTTAATTAAGAAAAATTTCGTAATTAGATTTTTGTAAAAAAAATAAAGGTTTTTTATTTTCGTATTTTGACTTTTAAATTTGAATTTATGAAAGGTGCCTAATGTGTAAACAGTGTTAGGAGTCAATTTAAAAAAAAATCTTATGCAATTTGTATGATAGTAGTCTAGCTTGAATTGATTACATTTAACTTTTCAATAGTATAATAAACATTATGACGATTTTATATTTTATGTTTGTTATCTTTTATTAGTGATAGTAAATATGCTTCATCTGAGACTTTTAGAAAGAGTTCAATTAATAAATCTAACTACATTTATCTTGTAACTGAGGACAAAACTAGAATTCTAAATTTCTGAAT
This sequence comes from Dolichopus griseipennis, assembly GCA_963082915.1. Lineage (NCBI taxonomy): Eukaryota > Metazoa > Arthropoda > Insecta > Diptera > Dolichopodidae > Dolichopus > Dolichopus griseipennis. The sequence goes on from OY720445.1 coordinate 7,617,908, forward strand.
GCTAATGTTTAATACCTAAAATAGCCAAGGTAAAAGAAGAGTTAAAAAAATGGTGGCACGAAGAGTATGAACTCATTACTTACGATATTTACAAATATTAAATTTCTCATCCGACCGATAGCTCAGTGGTAAAGTGGCGGCTTTTCAATCGAATATATTAATAAAAGGTTAATGTCAAATTGGCAATAGATTAATATTATCACAAATCACAATTTTTGATTTCTAATTTATTTTTAATTTATATTATTTAGTAGATGTGGAACTAGTTATATTCAAGTAAATTTAAGTTAGACTTATTTGAGTAAATTGAAGTTTTGACATTTGATTTTATACTAGTTTTATTTGAGTAAATTGTAAATACTAAAGTAATTGTAGCTTAACAAAAATGGTCGAATGGCCGTATAGCTTGTCTAAAATAGTCATAAAATCTTTTTTGTATTTGGCTTTTGATTTGTGTGGCATTTTATTATAAAGAATTGAAATTAGAGCACATTTGTAGATGCTATAAATTAAAATAATAAGTATTAAAAAATAGAAATTATCAATTTTATATAAAGATATTTTGGAAAAGATTAACAAAACGAATTAAACAATATTAAATAATATAATTTAATTGGAAATGACATTGTTTCATACCTTCATATATACATATTATATAAAATGCTAATTGTTTTTTTACAAAGTATAAGTATTACGCAGAACACTTTAATTAATTAAGGGCATTTTAAGTTTATTAATATTTTACTACCAATATACCGACGGTATATCTATCAGATTTTAAAATATTTGCAATTAAACCCTGTTGGCTGTTATACAATTCTTAAATTAAAAATAGATCTAGTAAAAAGGTTTTTTAAATAATTCGTTTCAATAAAAACTAAAGACAATTAAAATAATTTCCAATTAATAAAAAAAAAGTAATAAAATGGCGGCATTTCAATTGAAATGTCTCGGGTTCAAATCCTGGTCGGATCATATATAATAAAAAAATATAGTGTATATTACAATAATTTAATAAAAAGTCCAAATATCAAATCGGCAAAGGATTAATATTATCTGGCAATATTTACTATTGTATGGTATACTACAAATAAATAAATAAATAAAAAAACTTAGTTTATATAATTAAACAAAAAAATTAAATTAATTAAGTATCTTAATGAAGTAATAATGACTAAACAATTTTTCTAATTAACTTCTCAAACATTTTAATTAGTAAAATTATCCGTCGGAAAGGATTTTTAAAAACAATATTTATTACTTAATGTAATTATAAAATTAAATATATGTAAAAAATTTTTAAATGTTAATTTTAAATGTCGAAATTTAATCAATTCATTATAAATTTTAACCTTTTATTTTAAAATTTTTTTTATTTTTCTTTTTTTTGTTAAAACTCGATACGCTTCAAATTTTCTAAAATATTTTTATTTTATTTTAATTAGATTAAATGAAACATGTCATGTATCATTTTATCTTCTCTAAAAAAAAAAAATCTTTTTTACTTTTTGCATGTTTCATTTAAAAATGAATAAATCAAAATAATTAGAGCGATTGAAAATTTGAATAAACCAAAGAAAAAATTAAAGAGTTTAAATATTATTTTTAAGTGTCGATTTAAAGTGTTGTTTTTATAAAAAATATAAATTTATATGTTAACTTAAAATTAAAATTATTTGACAAAAAAAAAAATTCAATTAAATAAATAAAAATGTTGTATATTTTAATATATTTTGATATTTTAAAGGTCTTAAAAGTTTAGATTTCTAAAAATTTTGAAAAATTTGTTTTTAAACATTTTAATATTTTTGTTAATTAATGTACTAAAACTTTAGTACTTAAGTAAATTTTGTTAATTATTTATATAATTAAAATAATTAAAAATTTATTATTTTGAGTTTAGTATATATTTAGTAGATAAATTATCTTTTATGTGTTATATGTATGTGTATTATTTTAAGGTGGTTTAATCCTTTTAAGATATAACTAAATTCAATTACATTAAATTTAAATATTTTATGTAATCCTAAGTATATACGAATTGAAAATTAAATTAAAAGTCTTATTTTTGGTTAACAAACACCCTTTAAGTTTAATCTATATTTAAATTCTATAGATTTTTATAAATTTAAAATTTTCGCTCCTTAGTTAAAATTTTGGTGAGATTAATAATTAATATATGGCTCAAAACATTCATGTAATCGTTTTACAATATTATCTGTTACAAATTTTTTTTAGGTTATGATTGAGTTGGAACCATTAAATTAGTTTTGAATTTACAGTTAACAACAAAATTTTTTAAGGTTAGTTAATTTAAATCATCTTTAGTTAATCATTCATATTAACTTTTAATTATTGTGTACGACTCGGTGGCACAGTTGTTAGAGTCTCAACCTTTGATTACCGCAGTAAAAGTGAAAAATATTTTATCTGATTTTAGAAATCGACTCGACAACACCATTTGCCATTGGGTTCAAATTAATGGTATAATCTAATCATAAATAATTAAAAATTATAGGTATATCTTTAATAAATAACAAATACAAAATATTAACAAATAATTTAATTTAATAATATAACTCACAGTTATAGAAATACCTTGTAATCAAATAGACGTTTCTACATGTTATAAGGCTTAGTATACTATCTCATGTTTAAATTGTATGTGGAAATCATTAAGATCAACTCTAGTAATAAAAATATCCCCTGTATTCCAACATGTACAGGCTTATTAGTCTAACATTAGCACTTAAAAAATAAAGAGAAAGAAAATATCGTATTTTTAACAAAAAGTCTAGAATTTTACGCTATTAAGTCTAGAAATGATGTGACATTTAAATATTAAACGATTTTAAAGACTAAATAGCATATAATAAATTAAGCATATTTTATTATAAGGGAATATTTTTTTTATAATATTTGTATATAAACATTTAAATGGGAAGAATTAATTAAAAATATTTAAGAAATCGAAGATACATATTTTAATTGTGATAAGTTTCCAAAACTTGAAATTTAACAAACTTTCAAATATAGTTTATTGTTGGTATGAAAACCAAAGCAAACCCATTTTTTTCTAGTAAAAAGTCGTGACAACATCCTATTTACAACCTTGTTACCTTTAATTGACAGGTTAATCAATAAAAATCTTATGTACCCAAAATGAAGTTATAGATGTATTTTATAATAAAATTCCTAAAACTGAATCATTTTTTCTAATAAACAATAACAAAATCAACTTTACTATAATAATTGGTTTATAGTAAAAAAAACCAAATCAAAATAAAAAATACTTATATATATATATATAGATATTTGTATATATTAACTCACCTCTTTTATTTTTTTAATTATTTTAAAGAGTAAATATTTGTGATTGTAGCTGGAAAAATTTTTTTTTAATTTTCTTAGGATAAGAAAGAACGCATCGCATCATAAGAAAAAGAAAAATGAAAATTTGGTATCCAAAATAGAACAAAACATGTTCAGTTTTTTTTCATTTAAAACTTTTTAATTTTTTTATTTTATTTTTATATATTTTGTATGCACGAGTGTTTTTTTTTTTCCTTGTAGTTTTTTTTTATTTTTTTATTTATTTAATTATATTTATATATACATGTACAATATATATATATGTACTTAATTTATTTATATTTATATATATAAGTATATATATAGAATATTATAAAGAAAATATATGGAAAAAAAATATATTTGTACGTAAAAAGCAATGTGCGTCGGTCTATTTAAATATTTGAAAAATAAAAAAAAAATATATATATAATATGTGTACCATATGGAAAAGAAAAAATATATATATATATAAAATAAACTATTAATAAAAATCAAAATAACAACAATTTATTCAAAAAAATATATATATTCGAATTGTGTGCGTTTATTACATTAAATATAAATGTAATAATTTTGTAAATATTGAAGTAAATTAAAGATTTATAAAAAATAATTGAATATAGCGCGTTTTCTTTTTTTAGATAATTTTCTTTTTTTAATTTTAATAAATATTTTTATAATGCACTAGTTTTTTATACATTTGATTAATTTTATTTTATTATTTCACTTTAAAGTAAAAAAATTATCAATTATTTATAAGTTATTAATTATTTTAAGTCACATAACAGTAAACTTTCAAAATTTGTTGAAATGTCAAACGCGAACAAAATTAATTAAATTAAAATGTGGGCATACACACACAGTACACACATTTAAAAAAAAAAAATCCTTTTAAATGTCAAAATATCCTTTAATTGTAATTTTCTTACAAAAAAAAAAATCCAAAATTCTTATTTATGACGTAATCATTTTGTTTTCAGTTTTCAATACAAATTAAAAAAAAAGAAATTGTTAACCGAAATAATATTTCTTTGTTTTGTTTTTTTTTTATAAAATTTAAAAAAAAAAATGATCCGCGTTAATTTTTTTATTCTTATTAATATGAATTTTTAGTTTTCATAAACTATACCTTTATAATAAAGTTTAAATAATTTTTTGTGTTTTTATTATATACAGGAAAATTTATTTAAAAAAAAAAAACAAATAATAAAAACTTTTTTTTTTAATATTCTCTCCTTTTCTATACCAAAAAATAAAAAAATTCTGTTATAAAATTATTCTCAGTGTTTTTTTTTCAATTTTTACTTTTTTTTTTTTGTTTATCCGACCTCACGCCAAGAGACAAAACGATAAACTGAAAAAGTATTAAATTTTGTGATGAAACCAAATACGATCAGGAATAAAATTTCAATTCAAATTCAATAACAAGAACATAAAAAATTTTTTTTTAACAACAACTATAATAACAACAACAGCAACAACAGAGAGCAACAACAACAACATTAACAACAAGATAGATCTACACAACACAATCAACAAAATTCAATTCAAAACAACGTTAATAACAGAAAACAGTGGCTAAAAATGTAAAAAAGAGGAAAAAATATAAGAGAAAACTAACAACAACACAACAACAACAATTACTATGAAAAACATGTACCTATACTGACATAACATTTAGCAGCTCAAGGAATATAAAGGAAAATTGACAGTTCAAGAAATAACATACAGTTACTATGTATACAAATGTATTGAATATTTGTCTTTTTTTTTTTGTGAAAAACCTATACATACAAATGTGACGAATGACTGTCGCATACTCGCATCGCATGTCAAAATTAAAATGTATTCAGTTAACATATGTCTCTTTCATATTTTACTTGTATTTTGTATTTAGAAAGTACTGTTGTTTTTAAAATTGAATATTTTTGTATGGGGAGAATGGGAGATTTTTATATTTTACTCATTTTTACTCATTAAATTTACAATAAAATAAAACGTCATTTTGAATGTGTTAACATTTTTTGACGTTTATTAATTAAATATGCGAGAACAGAAATGAAAATGTTAAAAATTTCAATGTGTGTATACATATACCTATGTATTGTGTTTGGAAAATAAGAATTTAAATTTTTCATTCTTTATACAAATATGATTGGGGGGTTGTGAAAATTTTTATAAATGGTTGTTTGTTGTGTGTGGTTGTTTTGGTTTTGGTTAAATGAAAATAAAAAAATTATACTATAATTAAAATTATGCAGAGCTATATTTACATTTAAATATGCATTATGTATGTAAAAAATAAAGTGTTAGTTTTTATGATTTGAAAGGAAGTTCATGTTGAGTTTTCTGTTGTATTAAGGTGGATTTAATTTAGAATGTATGTTAAAATTAATCGTTAAAATGAAAATTTATTATTAAATAAGAGCAAATTTTAATAAGTATATGTTTTTAAGTTAGTATATAAGTTTAACTAATTTATAATTAAAATATTATTTATTCATATCAGAACTTTGAAGAAATTAGTGTTTTCAATTTGTATAAGACCATGTACCTTTTACCTAATTAACTTGTATAATAAAAGTTCAGTTTTAATAGAACTCCTATAAATATGCAAGAAGTTTAAAAACAAGAATTAGATATAATATATCACAATATTATAGGTATATGTATATATGTATGTTTTTAAAAATATAGAAAGTTAATGTTAATATATTCCATTTTTTTATACTCCGTTATATTCAATAATTTTGTATAAATAGTAAAAGTTTTAGTTCTAACTTAATCTAGCCTTTATAGGTACCTATCTAGTAGCCTATACATATCAGACTTTATTACGTAGGTATATTACATTTGAAAATTAGTTAAATTAGTTAAATATGAGTATATTATTACCCTATTGTAAAAGAATATATTTAAATACTCATAAAAAAAAAGGATAATAGGTACATATAAGAAAATATTTCATTTCGATTTTTATCAAATTTTCCTATTTAACTAACTTTTATTTGAAAATTATTCCACTACATTCATACTTCCTTATTCTTTATTCTGTATTCTATTATACTAACACATTTTCATAAATTTTGCAATCACATATTTGATATTTAAAAAAAATTGAAAACACAAAATAACATCTCACCTACACATTTAAACATTTTGACATGCATGAAATATAAAAAAATCACTAACAGAATATGCACATACACAAATTTAATTTGCCTAGAAGAGATAATTTAAAAAACATTTCCAATGTGTGTTAGTCAATATTTTCACAAGCCTTTGTTTTTTTTTTTGTATTCAATTTTTCACATAAACCACACCCATTGAATTACAAATACAAAAATTCAGAAGAAAAAAATGAAACAAAAAATAATAATAGGTGTAGCCAACTAGTTATTATCCATTTATATTGTATGAGAGTAAGTGATAAAATAAAAATGTACCTACACAAACTATTTCCCATCTTTCTCATTTACTCTTCCATTTTTTATTATAAATGAACTCTTCTCACTCACAGTTATCTTTTGTTGTTTCAGTTAAATCAACGTTTGTGACAACTGATTGGTTAATGTGTAGTTAAAATAAAAACGTTTATTATGAAAAATAATAACGGTTAAAAATGAAGTTTTAATAAAAATAAAAAAATAAAAACAGTTAGTGCAGACATTTGATTGGTTAAAAAAAAACAAAAATAAAAAAAAGTTTAAAAATGCTTTTAATTTTGCTTACAAAATTTTTTTTTTTGAATTTAAAAATAAAAAAATGGAAAATGAAAAATTAAATTTATTTAAAAGTAGGATTTTACAATTGTGGGAGAATTTTAATGGTATAATAGAAAGGGTATTTAAAATTTTAAGATAATAAAAAAAGAAAATGTTACCTATCTCCACTTTTTTTTTGTTTTTATTTTTTTTAGATTATTTTATTTTAAATTTTAATGAGATTTTGCGCAATAATTTTAATACTATTAAAATTTTTAGTTGTTGATTTCTTAAAAAAATATGAAATTAAGTAAAAAACTGAATATGTAATTCCAAAAATGTTTTTATTTGTAGAAATTAAAAAAAAAAGGAGAAGGGTGGGTTGTGGGTGGTAAAAGGAAAAATAACATGTATACATTGTACATACATATAATACCTATTTAAAATTAAAATAATATGTAAAACTATTAATTATTATTTTCTCAGTATGTATTTTAATTAAAGGATTATTTTATTATAATTATGATTATTTTGGTATTATGAATGATAGATTTAGTTTAGAAATATTTCGATTTCAAGAATTTGAAAGAGATTTGTTAGAACTTAAAAATTATTAAAATTTTTATATGTTTTATATAATTATTAATTAAATAAAACATATTATTATTTTCATTTAAAACATATATGTATATTAGATATACATTTGAACATATTCAAATTTAATTAATAATAAGCATCAAACACTCATAAAATTGAAGTTTAGTAGTATCTGCAGGTTTTTAAGATTTAGAGAGATTTAAAAAAATTCTTTTAGTGACTTTTCATATTTTTCCTTTTTTTTCCATTATTCTAAACATACCAAATATAATTTGCATTCTATACATACAAATTTATAATATATACAAAATAAAATAATTAAATAAAATAATTGATGTAATTATAAATTAATAGAAAGAACTTAATTAAAGAAGTCCAAGTGTCAAATAGGGATAGGACTATAACAATATCAGGTAATATTTATTATTGTTCTGATACTAATTTTTTTTTTTTCTTCCTTTTACACTCCTTTAAGGAGTATAGGGCATTCACCAAGTTTATTTTAAACTAGGCTTCAGTTTCTTTAATCATAATATTCACTAAGCCGTTGATTACTCGGTTGTAGCTATTGTATAGGGTTATGAAATATGAATGCACAAATGTTAACTTTGTGCGTCATCTATAATCTTACACAAGAATTATTTATATATTTTTATTAAATCTTATTTTATATTACGATATAAACTATTACGATATAATTATACAATTTTACGATATTTTTTTATTAGATGTGATCTGACCGGGGTTTGAACCCGAGACCTTCCACATGAAAGGCGGCGTCTTTACCACTACGCCATTGGTTAGATCTGGTACTAATTATAAATAAATAAATAAAATAAATAAATATATATATTATTGTATATATTTAAACTAAATATTCTTGGACCCATTTTACCAGTTGGATCTTTTATATTTGAAATTTATGTATACCCAACGATAATTTTTATTAGCTTTTATCATTAAATTAAATCGTTTAACTTTTAATTTAAATTAATCTTTTAATAATTTTAATTATACTTAAATAATTATAATAATAACACTTTTAATATCTTAATTAACAAGATATAAAAATATTTTAAAACAAGAGTTAAAAACTTATAACTTATATCTTTGAAAATTATCTTTGAAATATATATAAAACCTAATTCATATATTAATTTAAAAAAAAAAACCTTATCAGCCATCATCATGATTCATGAAATTAAAAATTTTTAATAAAAAATTGGTCTATTTATACGTTTAATACTATAATTAAAATACGGCATAATATAAAACAAATAATAAATAACTTTGATGAAAATAGATTAGAATTAATTAGAAATAAATCGATGGAAAATAGATTAGAATTAATGAACATGCGATCTATATTATATCTACGTACACCTATATACTCTCATAATAGTTATACAGCTCTTACATTAACAATTTATTATTATAATCAATTTTGTTTCTTTAGTACTGATTTAATATATATTTTCACATCTCTATTGTTATCCTGGATTGAAATCTTAAATAAATCTTGTTTAGTTGTTTTCTTATCATGATTATATTATTTTTTTTTTATGATTGTCATACATTATTTTGAAGTTTTAATTTTTTTTCTCATTAAATTGTTCCCATAATTAAAAATTATAATTTAATATTTATAAAATCATTTAATTTATATTAAATTTTCTTCCTCAATTTAGTTCATTGTTTTGTTTACTTTTTTTAAGTGTTTATTAAATTATTTTTCCAAGAAAATCCATTTATTGTGTGGTTAAACATTTATTTAAGTATTCGTTGGAGTCCTAATTAAAATTGTTTTCATTATAGTGTTATTTATTTATAGATTTATGTTAGTGATAAAAATTTTATTTATTTTTTTTTTTTAATTTTTTTTACTTATTTCATTTTACATCAAAGAATTGGCATTTATTTATTTTTTTATCATAATAATTTACAATATGTTTTGTTTTTGCTATTTGTAATGTCATGTTTTAAACTTTTGCACTTAGAATTCGTAATTTTTCTGCAGTTTAATAATTTATACAAACAAATAAAAAAAAAAAATAAGTATAATGGTTGACATTTCATTGTTTTTTTTATTATTATTTTAGTTTATGAGAAGTTACAAAAACTTAAAAGTCCTGAATTAACTTTTATTTAATAAATAATTTTTACCTATAATATAGTGTTAATCATAACATATTCCGATTTATGCTTCTGTCAATTCACAAAAATAACGGTAAAATATCCTGTTATTAAAAGTAAACGATATAAAACTTGGCCACAATAATCGCAGCCATGACGCAGCATCGGTGTTACAAAATGTCAAAAAACATAGCTATCAAATTTTTCAAGCACAATAGAAATTGTTGAAAGCGGTAAAGTGACATTTAGTGTTAACAAATCAAGTACATATAAACTTAATAAATTTTTCAGTAATTGAACTGGAAGTTTATTTTATATTTTTTAATTTTATTATTTATATTATAAATAAATTAAATTTTTATAATTTTATTTTCTCTAATTTGAAACTAAAAAGTAATAATAAATATAAATGGCTGAAAAGATAAAAGAAACAAATAGCTGTCAAAGTAGCGCAGAAGTTAAAAGTTGATTAGCTTTTGCGCCAAGGCTGCGTTTAAACTTTATTTATTACTTTCATTCTGTGCATTATATTGTTTCCCATATGTTTAACTTTTCAAGTAGAATTTCAACGTTGTTTGTTGCGATCATTGTGTTCAGGAGGTAAATATTAAATCTTAAGTCAAATTTTTATAAAATTTTAAAAAATTAAGAAAATTTTTAGGTATTAATATTAATTTTTTATCTTGAAAATTCCATTTTTATATCACGTATCCTATTTTTCATTTTGTAAAACTTTTTCAATAACTTTTATTTTATATTGTGAATAATAACAATACCGTTATTATTCACAATTTATCACTATTCAATTTATAGGTTATACATATAATTTTTCAATAAAATTCTCATTTTTTTCTTAATATTTTTCAATTAACCCCTTTTTATTTAATAAAAAATAATGGATTTCTTTTAAAAAATATATATATAGGTACATTGATTAAAAATAAAGATGAAAATTAATTTTATATTTGTTTTGGATTTTTTTTTTTGTTATTTTTTTTTTGAAGAAAAATTAAAGAAGTGTGCACACATACAATAAAGAAAGGATCATTTACAAAATATAACAATCAAAAAGTCATAATTCATATTAAACAATCACATATAATTAGGCGAACAAATTTCCAGTATTGTAAAAAAAAAAAAAATCTATAAAAAAATTAGTATTTTATTTTTATTTTTTTTTTTGGAAATTTGTTTTAAAACATAATTACTGTTATTATATTGATATGATTGGGGACTTCATAGTGTGAATAAGACATAATTTAAGGTAATTTACTATAAAAATTTCAATATAATTAGTTTGTAAAAGATTCATTAAAAATGGGAATTAAACATATTGGGATATTTTTGATGGTATATGGATGGTTGATATATTTTAAAATATTCCTTGACAACCATAGGTTTTATTTTGAAGTATTATAAAAATTATGTTTTTTTATTTAAGAGCTAATTTGCTCCTTTGCTCGTTGGCAAACTTCTTAAATTCGAAACCATAGTCCGCTTCGTCCGTTTTATAGTCTAGTAGCCTATAAGTTATAATAAAAATAACTTAATAACTTTATTAGAGCTTACGTTTTCGTCCAAACGCACGAACAAATTTCATTTAACCAACTCATGAAGGTAATCAAGAATATATGAATATAATTTTCCATATCAAACTTGTTTATCATTTATTATAGTTTTTTATAGTCATATCTAAAAGTTTAGCGTATAAATGGACTGTATATTATTATAGAGGTTGAAGTAACTTATTTAAGAGAGAATTGACTGAGAATTGAATATTATACTTTAAAATTTAATTTCAAGTGTTAAAAGATTAATCAATCTAAGACACGGCTTAGACTGATTTAATATGATCTAAAATTAAAATCTTTGAAGATTTATTTTAACCTTAATATTAGTAAATATTTGTTTTACATAAATTTGCTGATATGGGGCGACATCTTTGTTGAACAAAACCTGGTTTCAAATAATATCGTTTACAAAATATTGTTTTTTAAAAATCCCATTTTATAAAATCTCTTTTTTGAAAATCATATTTTTTTATATTCTGGAGAAGGCTGATAATTCTTAATTTGTGTCCAACTCAAAAATTCGGAAACACGAGATTTAAAGACAAAAGGAGATTTATCAAAAAAAAACGGGATTTAAAAAAAAAAAGAGGTTTTTAAATAAGAAAGGTGATTTTCCAAAAAGACGATTTTTTAAACGAGATTTTTTAATAAAAGCTAGATTTTCCAAAAACAAGATCTTCTAAAAATGAGATTTAAAAAAAAAGGATTTGGAACCCTCCCAGATGCTCTATTATAAAACCAAATTCAATTATATAATACCATTTCTATATCAAAAATACTATTTAACAACCTGTATAATCTTTTATAAATACACTTATGTAGGCATAAGAAATAACTTTTTTATTTTATTATCAATAATATATAATTTATAAATAAAAGAAAATCTCTGCATAATGAATTTAAGTCAATCGAAAAAAAAATCAATAAATTTTAATTTTATTTTTTTATTTTATTATTAAATAAAAAAAAAATATTAAAAAACACCATAAAATTAATACATGTTTAAAAAAGTTTTTATTTAGATTTTGTATGGACATAACGATCTTGGATCAGTCCATTTGTAACTCACCATAACTTTTTTTTTGATTTAATTTGTGTCCATCAACCCTGTTTTATAACTTATTGTAGTGTTTAGCATTAATTGGAGATTTATTGAATAAAATTAATATTCCAAGTGTTTAAAAATGATCATAGCTCTTAATGAAAAATTAAATTGAAAAAAAAAAACATAAACACCATTCACAGTTTGATGAATTATTAATGAGCAATTAACGAAATATTGATAAAATTAAATTTACCACGTACTATTTTCTTATATGTGTATCTTAAAGAAATGTGTTATAAAAATTTTTTTTAAGATTTAAAATAATAAATTCGATTATAACAACAATTGTTATGTTAATTGGTTTTAATGAAACTTGCCTATATTTAAATATATACGTATCTGTTAGATTCATTCAAGTATATTAAGATCCATTCAAGAAATAAAATACAGAAATGGATCAATTAATATAAAATCAAATCAATGATAAGTTAGATAGGAATTAATATAATATAGTATTAAATGATATGTTATAGGCAGACTCAAGACTGAAAACACCTGTAATACTACAATTTTAATAAAGTTAAAGTGATTTTAATAGTGTTAAAGTGATTATTCATTTTATTTTGAACATAGTTGATGCATTACAGCATTGCTGTCAACTTTTAAATCAAAAAAATTGTAAAAAAATTCAATTCATGATCACAGTATATATCCAGGCCATGATGCTTATATATACAGGGTGACGCAAAACGACCCATATGGTTTGAATGTTTAATAACTCTTTAAAATTATTTATATTTTTAATTCAGAATTTTGTGAAGAAAACTTGGGGAATTGGAAATGGAACAGTAAACAACAGAACAGCGACCAAAACTTACGAAAAGTTATGAAAAATATAAAAAAACTAAGACGTTTCTACATGTTATACAGGGTGGCGCAAAACGATCGATATGGTTTGAATGTTTAATAATTTTTTAAATTTATTTATATTTTTAATTCAGAATTTTGTGAAGAAAACTTGGGGAATTGGAAATGGAACAGTATACAACAGAACAGCGATCAAAAATTACGAAAAGTTATGGCAAATGTGCTGGAAAGAGCATGAATGTGCGAAGCCGAAAATGGTCACCACTTGCGGGATATAAGTTTTCATACTTAAGCTTAAAATATTCCCCATTAATATACTGTATAACAAAAAAAAAAATAATAATAATTAACCATTAAATAAAAAATTTATTAAACATTCAAACCAAATTGGTCGTTTTGCGCCACCCTGTATAAACATTGATTTGTTTTGAAAAATTGATAAAAACTAAAATGACGAGTTGACTATATGTACTGGAATATATTTTTGAATAAATTATTATTTATTATAAAATATATTATGTGATAAGAAATTAACCATCAAAAGGTGAATATTTTTTTACCTGTATATGATATAGAATAAATTATCATTATGTGTAATATATCATATTTTGGAAAAAAACTGATGCACGATGGGAGATCACGAGATTTTGGTTTTTAGTTTTTTAGTAACCGTCAGAGAAGAATAAGAAATCGTGGTTATATGGATACATATTTATATGTGTAGGTACTATTTTAAAAGAACAGGTATTTCTAAAGCGACAGGTGATTAAATTTAGTTATTAATTTAGAAAAATGATATTGATGCTTAGATGATTTGTAACATAATTGTAATATAATATTTTGATAATGAAATTTTTTTTTTCTTCTTTTTTGATTATTTTTTCCTTAAATTCAAGGGTATTTTTGTTATGTAAAATTAATAATTGATTTTTTTTTTTGAGGATAATAAATGTATCTACAGTTATTTACTAATTTTGAATTGTATAATCTTAACTAATGTATTGTGTGTATATCATAATGTAAAAATTATACAAAAAACATTTTTATATGAAATATGATCCAAAACACAAGTCTAAAATAATACATTGCATTCTTATAATACAACACACAGTTTAAAAAATTCCATTTGATAAGTTTTATTTGCTATAGGATAAGTAAAATTCATTATGAACCAAAAGTATACAATTTCGAATCCAAAAAGTAATTTAAAATCTTGCCCCTATTTTACCAACTAATTATCATTAATCAAATAATCAAGTATTTAGTTTTTGTTTTACCAGGGCCTTATTGCATAAACAACTTATCACTATTTTTTTTTGATAAGTTTTTATTGAAACAAAATGAAATTGCACCATCACTTATCACGAAAATTATCATTTTATTAGTGATAAATATTAGTGCACCGGAGTCCAGAACCATATTTTAAAAATAAACCTATATGAAGTTTGATTAGTAAAAAGGACTCACTTATGAAGGAAATTATTATTTTAATATTGATAAGTGGTTAATACAATAGGGACCGTGTTCCTTAGAATTAAGTTAATAAAACAAAATACTGAACAATTCTTTAATGAACTTCCCGCTCTAAAAATGTACCAAGTTTACAAAACAAACTTTTTAAAGGACAATTGTGCATCTAAAGATAAATTCGATAAAAATAATTGATTGTAAGGATGCGTTTATGTTGGAGCTGGGATAAGTGATAAGAGCGTCGATACGAGCATAGGTTAAAAAATTATTTTGTTTATCGATAATCAAAGCGATGCTCCAATATAAACACCTCTATTTAAATCATGTATGTAGTTTTCTACGCTAGGCTTTTAACGACGCGCGTATCACTTATCGCAGCTCCAACATAAACGTAACTCAAAAATGATGCAAATAATCATTTTCTTTTGATAACTTATCAAATTCTCAATTCCCTTAATAAAACAAATAACTTAAATTGATTATTAAAAAGTTTTAAACCTTTTAATAACACATTTAATTAAAAATTTACAAATAAATTTGAATCAAATTTCATTCCTAGAGATCATAAGACCAGATCATAAACCACATCTCATGTAGACATAAAAGTCATAAATAAGTATTGGATTTGGTTAATACATGATGTAAACTAAATTTTAAATATTTTCAAATTTTTTAAATTAATTAATCCTTTAAAAAAAAATTTTCAAAAAAAATAAACAATTTTAATAAAATTAAATTCTTAAATTTCACATAAAATATAAAAATAACTTCTAAAATTACCTTATATTGTTAAGTACCAAGTATTAAACTCAGGTAGCATCTATATATAGAATTAAGGATTTTTTATATATGTATGTATATTTGATTTCTTGTCCCTATCAATCATATTAAGAGCTACCGATTTAATTTTCAAGGATGCGCAATAATAGATCAATATTTTAAGTTTGTTTTTATTTTTGATTTAATCCTGAATTATCCTTAAGTATAGATTTAAATCTGTATGTACTCTATCTCTTTCTTTCCTTTTAATATTACTACTAAAGGATATTTAGTTAAAACAACCTGATGAAGATTAAAATTTAAAGAGGCGCCTACATAAATTTTCAAAAATGTTTTTTTTTTTTTTTTTTATTGTTTTCAAAATAATCCTAATTTTTTTTTTTTTTGGAGGATTCGTTTTTTTTCTATTGACTGGTTCTTAATATAGTTGATGAGTTTCCTTTAAGGATTCATTCAGGAAAAATATTTTTTACTATACATTCTATTTAAAGGAATAAAAATGGCGGAGATTTTATCATACAAGTATCTTAAGAAATAAATATTTTGTAATGTTTCGAAGTAGATAAGAATTTAATGAAGATGCGTGTATATGTATATATTTTGTATATTTGGGATTTTAAATTATTTGTGATTTGATGGTTTCGGATGGTTTTGGATGGTTTCGGAGATGAATTTGAAATAGATATGTTTAATCCGATAATCTTTTATATTATAGATACCTTCTTTTTTGTATTAAGTATGTACAGTGTATACATTTTTGAAGGATATCGATATTAAAAAGAAATTGAATACTTATTGAATTGCACTAGATCTACGAGTATACACGAGATTTACTGAAGTATATATAGTGATTAAATTGGTATTATATATTGTATTAAAACAGAAAATTGCGTGTTGATGTGGGTGATATTTGAATGGTTAAAAAAAAAAAATAAGATATCAAGTTTTTTTAATTTAATTTTAAAAATTGCAATTTATATTTTCGAATTTAGAATTATATACTTATTAAAAGTAATTGTTACAACTAATAATTATTTGAAACTAATCAATAATTTTTGTATCAAATTATATTATAAGATTTAGGAGATGAATATGCAATTTAAAAATCTGAAGTGCATTTATATCTTAATAATTTTTCAATTATTTTTATAAAGTGTAAACTTTTTAAATTTAAAGCGTCAAATAGAGCCAAGTGAGTCAACGATGTAATACCATTTAACATAGGACTTTTGTTCGAAAAAACATACTTGACATTCAAAGAAGAGTTGTAGAGGTATTTAGAATTTAATAATTTTTATATTGTCCTTATATACTCTCGGTGGGAGCATTGGGCTACATTATAATCAAATTCAATTCTGGACAAGCTGTTTAATTTCGACCCAAGTAGAATCCATTAATTGATTGACTAACTTTACAATTTCCATCTTAGATTACGATCTCACCCCATTTTTTAATACATTTTAATTAAGCTTTGTAAAGTTCATAGTTCTCAAAACAAAGTTGAATATCTGTGAAACGATTTACTTATAGTATACTGTTCTTATATGCATGGTTTAGGAGGGCGAGGGGATATCTAAATACAGACTTATTTTTTGATATTTACACCAAATATAATAATTTCCCAAAAACACTTGTAAAATGTTTAAAAAAAATGTTTACAAAAACTATTCAATCCCTTAATATTGCAACATGTTTTATTGCATTGCACAAACAAAATAAATGAACTCATTAAAAAGTAAATGACCTCTGATGAATATCCACCCTCTAATATTATTCTGAATTCATTCAATAGTTTCCAAAAATATTGTTATTGACCCTAAATTTAATCAAAAAAAATAAAAGGTGAGTATATAATATCATATAATATTATCTGATATTTTAATTTATTTCATTTTAAAATTTATTAAGTTATCGATTTTGCGACTATTGACTTTTAATAGGCTTTGAAAATTTCTACTTTCTTAATTTTATATATGTATATATATATATATTATATATATATATATCAGTTACGAAATAAAAAAAGGTTTTTATGGACCACCTAAAGTAGGTGAGAAATTAAAAATGCGTTACAAAGCAATACAGATATAGAAACAAAAGACGCTAAAAGGCATTAAAAAAATTCTTTAATAGAATTTAAATTTATGGACCCATTGAAAATTTTTAAATAAAATTTGAATCAAATTTTTATGAGCTGTTTTTTAAAAATGACAATCTATAAAAATAAAAGAAATTAATTTTATTTTTGTATTTTAAATAATATAATAGAAAAAAAATTAAGAGTAGTTTTTTTATGACTTTTTATAAATATTTATAATTTATATTTTTTTATTAACTTGAATGTCATTTTTGTTCTATCATTGGATTATAGATGGCTTTAAGATCTTGGACTAATTGTTTGAAACAAAATTGGAATTTCATAACATCGCAATTGGTTACTTTGGCTATAGTTCTAATCTACATCCTATGATTACTTTGGCTATAGTTCTTATCTATATACATCCTATGGCTATAGTTCTAATGTAAGTTTAAGATTAATTAAAAATTTACCAATTAATTTATAATTTAAAAAAATTTAATACAAGTTGATATACATTTAAATCTGATTTCTCTATATAGCCAATTGCATAAAACAAATAATTTATTAATTATTAATTATAAATAAAATTAATTCAGATTCAAATTTTAAAATTTATTTATTTATTAAGCCTTTGTAAATTGACGGGCCCTTTTCCCTAAATATTTTTTAAAATTTAATTTTATTAAAATTTTCTTCTCATATAAAAATTTAACTCTCAGTCTGCTGTTATTTAAATAATCGAATTCATTACTAAGTTATCTTTCAGGTTTTTGACATTTATCATCACTAATACATTGATAGGAATTCCCTAATTTTATATTTCATAATTTGCACTCCTCTTCTCTAAATAATATGAAATGTACTTCCTAAAACTGTTGTAAAAATTCTCTAGGCTTTCTGAAATAAAAATATTTGTTTTGTTCGTGCATTCATTTCATGGTTTCGTTTTTATTTTGTATTTTTTTTGGCAATATCCGGTTCATTCATATTGTTCGGCACTGCTCTATTAAAGATAAAAATCTAAGTAATTTTTTGTTATTTTTATTTAAAAAAAAAAAAAACCAAGGAAAAGATAGAAAGAGATAAAAGATATTAAAATATTAAACAGAAAAAAGAACAAAATAATAAAATAAAAAATACTAATTTTGCTGTTATCAGTTAATAGAATCAAGAAAACTTGCCATTTTTTTTTGTCTTCCTTTGCTCATCTAATCGAATTTAGGTAGTTCCGAATTTTTTGTTTTTGGGTTTTGTTCTTTTACAAAATATATTGGTATATACAAAATTTGTTTTATAGCAGATATGCTTAGAAATTCAAAATAATAAAGTAATTTTATGTTTTGGATTTTATTTCAAGGAACAAAACACCATAAAAAACTGTACACTGAGGAAAAAATTTACTTTGATAGAGGGGAAATGATATATTCTTAAGTTACTACTTAATGAGCAGTTCAAACTATACTTCTATGGATCATGCTGCAATTATGGAAGGAGAATCAAGTATTGACTATACATGAAAAATACCTAATTAAGCAATTGCACAGTCACCAAATGCGCAGTTATGTAAAAAATTGAAAATTAGATTGAATTAGTTGAAATTTAATGTTAACTTAGCAAACAAAGCTATCATAAATCCTCGTGCTGTAAGGCTAAATAATGAAGATTTGCCTAAAAAAATGTGACAAGATACCTGAGTATGACATTAAATGTCAAGCTAAAATAAATTTAACATATAAAAAAAGTAAATAATTATTTCCCGCGACATTCTAGTTTAGCTAATCCAGTAAAAACCAAATTAGCTTAATTCTTGGATATGTAGGTATCCAAGAATTAAGCTAATTTGGTTTTACGGTATTAAACTATAAGATATCAAACCAAAAAAGATCCATTTACAGAGAGTTCAAAGCAAGAAGAGTATATAAATTTACAAGCCTTAGCAAATGTATGTGGGGCAGCTCCAATTATCAGTAAAATAGGTTTGAAATCAATTAACCTTTTTAAAATCAAGTAAAAGAAGAAAATATAGAGCTTCTCTTCCATTTATACCTTTACTCAATTGATATGTTTCATAATGAATCTATAATTGCAGCAGGACTTAACTTATTCATTAATTCAAAATAACTTAAACAATTTTCTCAGTGTATTCCTAAAAACCCAAAAAAAAAAATACGAAACCGGGAAACCTAATACTAAAACCATTTCATTTAACCCCAAAACAATGCACTCCACTATAAAATTTTGGAATTCAACAATTCATTTTAAGGTTCGTTTTTATTTATTCACATTTTTTTATTTTTTTAACTTTTTGTTGCCAAAAATTTTTTTTTATTATTTTCTACATTTTTAGGAAATCGGAATTGCAATCGCAGTTGTGCATTTTTTTCTAAATTTACTTTGTCTTTTGTTTAATTTTTTTATTTTTATTTTTTTGACTTCATGCATCATTATTTTTTTGCAATAATGACTGATTGATTCGTGATAACTAATAAAAACCAGAAAATTAGTGACAATGCAATAAAAAAATGAAGGCTTAAAAAAGTCATCAGCCTTTTAAATATAGTTTCGATATAGTTTTTATATTTAAATTGGAAAAAAGTTTTTTGTTTTATCATCCAAAATAAAATAAAAATTATCGATGAAACATGAAACATGCAAAAAAAACTTTCAAATAACTGAACTCAATTTTGATAAATTCAGAATAAAAGTTTTTCATAAAAGACTGCTTTGTTGAATTTTAAAAGTTTTCTTGGTTTTCAGAATTAACACCAAAAAAAAAAGAGGAACTTTTAATATTAAAGTTTGTCACTTTCATTTTTAGCACAATTAAAATTAGAATTTTTGTAAAAACAAAATTCTTATAAAAGTTTAAAACTAAGTCAAAGTGTTAATAAACGGTATTTAAAAGTCCTAAAAAGATTTCGAATCAATATATAATGCAAATGACATTTTAGGTGTTGAAAACCGTTTAAGATAGATTATTATTATTATTAATATATTTGTCCATGAAATAAGGTGTAAAAATGCGTTCAATTAAAGGTGTTTTGTTGGATGTGTTCAATTATAAAAAAATAAAATATTAATGTTTATTTGGATATGTTTTAATTTAAAAAATAAAATATCATAAATTATCATTAGCAGGCCAAATAATATATTATTTAATTTTTATAGAAAAAAAGAAAAAAACAAAAAATATAAAAAGTTTTTTTTTTATTTTAAATTAATTAAAGTGTTTATGAATTAGTTCATTTCAGTTTTTAAAACTCACAGAGTATTTTCTGGAAATTTTATATAAATAGTAAAACATTTTGATATTAAAAATTAAGACTATGCTTCACAGGATAAATTCTGTATTAAGTCTTCAATACTTTCAGTGAAAATCTGAATTGAAAGAAATGACACAATGTACGCTTGGGTGCTTTGCTTGCTCTGATTTGAAAATCAAATTAATCAAGCAAAGCAATTTCAACTATTCAAACAGTTATACATATTTAGAGTATCTGACTTTGACATATGTTGACCCGCAAAATCGATTCCGGATGGAGGGATATATTTTTTGTATATGAATTACAAAAAAAATCCTTTTTCTTTACTCCATTATTTGAAAAAGTACAAATTATACATTATTCAGAGATTCAATTGCTGTTGTAGATAAAGGAATAAAAGTACACGAGATATTTATTAACAACATTCAACAGATGAATAGAATGTGTAATCAGTTTAAAATAAATCAGTTCCTGGTGAAATGAAGACTGGAGTTGTGATAAAGAAATCAGAAATCACTAGACATGCTTTTTATAAGTACAGAAAATATTAAGTAATCATAATATCAACATTAACCTAAGATTATAAATCCTTAAATGTTTCGTCTGGTCAGTTTTATTATATAGTTTAGAGGCCTGGACACTCAAAGTAGATATTTTAAACAAATTTGAAGCATTTGAGATATGTACCTATAAACGTCTGTTAAAAATATTTTGGACAGATCACGTATCCATTAAGAAAGTTGTACACAGGCTGTAGAAAGAAAAAGAATTACTTTTAATTATTAAAAAACGAAAAGTCGCTACAGCTTATTGTCGAAGGCATGAATAAAAGGCAGACGAGGAGTAGACAGAAAGCGTCTATCATGGCTGAGAAATTTTTGGGAGTGGACTGGTTTGTAGAAAAATGGATACTTAGTTCATAGAGCCGGAAGAATGGAATATGCCAAAATTTTGCCAACCTTAATATTAAATTAAAAGCAGTAGATAGGCATCAGAATAAATAGATACATATTTGATAAGTTAATGAACATGAAAAAAATGCATATTTAAAAGTCGATGCAAAATAAACTTGTAAAATTGCAATATGTTGCGTTTTATAGCAAAAGGGCCAAATGTTTTGTTTACAATACGTTGAAAGATATTGTTCTTTTAAAATTAATGTGAACAACAGCTCCAAACAACAAATCCTATCATTCTCTTAATCTTAACTTCTTTTCTTAAATTTATCAGTCGTACAAAACCACAAAGTCATGTTGCTCAGACATGTTGCAAAACCTTGTGAAAATTTGTTAGGATATAGGAAAAACCAAAAATCTAAAACTTTTTAAAATTATTTTCAAAATTTTATACTAATGCTGATTTTTTTACTCAACTTTACGTGCACTAAAATTAAAATTATATAGAAAATTAAAGTTAAATAGAAATCAAATCAATTTTAATTTTAGTTAATTATTACCTATAGATTAATCACGTATATTTAAATCAATTGAATTGGTTTTTTACCTTGATTTCAATTAACTTATTTTTTAACATAGTTAACTTGTCAAAAATGTAACTATTTGAGTTATTGCCTTATAATTAAATTAAAAACTTTTGAATTCGCTTGTTTTTTGAAAATCTATTAGTAACAATTTAAAAAAAAATTATGTTTTTATTGTTATTTTTATATAAAAATGAAGGAAAAGCAAAATGGGATCGGTTTAATATATAGTAAAGAATTAAATGTACAGGGAAGTAAAAGTTTTAGATGAATATGGTAAAGCTTATTAAATTAAATTGAATTTTAAAACAATATACTACTATTCCTTAATTAAGTTAAAAAAGCTTTTAAATTTAATTCAAGTAATTTTTAAAATATTTAAATTTAAAAAGAATTGCTTATTAATCAATCTCCACTTCTTTAAGAAGTGAGTATTATAGGGCATTCACCAAATCTATTTAGAATAGGCTGCAGTTTATTTAATCGTTATATTCACTAAGTCGTTGATTAATCGGCTGTAACTATTGTATAAGATTGTGAATTTCGTGCGCCATCTATTATCTTTCATAAGAGTTATTTATATATTTATATTAAATCTTATCTTATATTACGATATTAACTATTACGATATAATTACACAGTTTTACGATATTTTTTAATTCGAAATGATCTGATTGGGGCTTGAACCCAATGCCTTCTGGAGGTTTTGAAAGATCATCATCTTAACCACTACGCCATTGGTCAGACATCTCAAATTAGTTAGTCTAAGAATTAGTTAGCTTGATAAAAATCAGAACTTGATAAAATACAAATCAAATATCGTTTTATTTGCTCAAGTGCCGAATTTAATAAAACAAATTAAAATAATAATTGATATTAATAATAGATCAGCACTTGTAATTCAATTTCAAAGTTGGAGTAAAAATTTAAAAAATTATTTTATCAAACTCTTGGATCAAAATACTGTCATCCCTGTTTTAATATAACTTATAAGTTTTTTTATTATAATATTTTTATTTTAAAACTTTATAACTTATGCTTGTAACTCTACCTTTTGAACCATCACACTTACGATTATTTTAAAAAAAATTATTTTGAAATAAAAAAATTGAAAATTGAAAATCACTTAGCATGAGCATAAATTATTAATTGAATGTTATATTCCGCATACATATTTTCCGGTTCTTTGCAAACATCTTATAGAAGATTAAAAGGTGTAAAAATTCGTGTAAAAATAAATTTATTTTATCAAAAAAAAAAACGCAAAAAATTATAGCAAATTATTGAGCTTCATACCTAATAATTATGGAGACATAAATCAAAGTTTAAGAAATAAAACAAAAAAACTACAAGACTTTGAATTGATTACAAGTCAACCGTATACACGTATGTGTTGCATTATACGACCACCATCCAAATCAAAGTGTTATACACTCAAGGGAATTTAATATTTAAAATAAAAAACAGTGAATTGAAGGCTTTGGTGGAACAGGCGTGTGTAATATGTAAAGCATATGTTATTTTTGGTTAGTTTTTTTGGTTGGATCATAGACTTTGTGGGTAATAATTTCCATTTTAGACAAGAAAATTATTGAAAATAAATTATGCACATGAAAATTACAAAGTTTTTATTTTCAAAAGTTTTTTTTGTAATTGAATATTATATTAGAAAATTCAAAAAGTTTTTTTAGATGAGATATTTGAAAATTGAAAATTAATATAAATTTTTTTACAATAATGTATAAGACTTTGGTAAAATGTCGGAAAATATATTTGATTAAAGACAACTTGGAAAATACCAAGTGAATAGTAAAAGGAAGTAGGGGAAAAAAATTGATTGACAGCATATTTTAATTTTAACTTGTAGTAATTTTGGAATAAATTCAAATTAATCGTTTATATAGAGAACCTATAGTTTAATGGTTAATCTAATGTAAAAACTAGTCTTGGGAGTTGTGACAATTGATAATTCTGCCACGTATAAATTTTCCAAGGAAAATACTATATTGAAAAACAATTTTCCTATATTTTATTCTGTCAATATTAATTAACATAAGCGCGAAAATAAAAATAAAATCTGTTATAGATCGAGGCTTTAATTATATCATTATCTTGTCAACTTGTAAAGTTATCTTTAAATTAATTCAAAAATATTTTATTATTTTTAATCAAATAAAAAATCATAAATTGTTTCATAAATGCATGAGTATTAAGAAGCCTGGATTTTAAAAGTCAAGTATTTTACCACGGAATAATCTTTTCACTTGAATTTGGTTCCATTTTCAAATCAATTTGGTCGTTTTTCAAACTAAACTGATCACAAATTGGCCTTGTCTTCAAATAAAATTTGTTCTTATTTTTAAAAACGGTACCGTAGAAAATTTAGTTACCAATTCCGTACAAGAACTTGAAAAAGGAAAAAACAAATTAAGCTAAGACCCAAAAAGTGCTACCTAAATTTTTTGGAGGCTTTTTTTAAGGGCGGGTTTTTTTCTCGAACTTTTTTTAAGTATCTTGCTGTATTTGGGTTGTGTACTAAAAAATATGTTAGTATCTTTTTTCAAGTATGTTGATCCCAAGAACCAGGTTTAATAATAAAAAAACCAATTTAAATTGAAAATTTTGGACTATTTGTATTTGAAAAAAGGCCAAATTAATTAAAATTAGAAAAATTTTGTGTAAAAAAGGACCAAGTTCATGTGAAAAGAGTTAACTTTTAGTTTAATATATGGTTTAGTGCATAGATCTTTTACATTAATAATCTTACATAAAGATTTCCTATACGTAACCATGGAGATAAAAACTTCAGAAAAACTTTGTTGAGATTAACTTAACAATTAATAATTTTTGATTCATTCTTATAAATCACAGGTTTTATTTAATTTTCCTATAAAAACCATCGATTAAATAAAAATTAAAATCATTAATTATTTAGGCAATTCTATACAACACCATACTTATAATGTGTTCAGTAAACCTACATTGAACGTAACACTCCTAAAATTAAACTTTGTTGCAGAAAAATTTAATTAAAACATTAAATTAAATTATTAAGTTATAATTAACAGTTATTTTAACACATATCTTTTAAATTATTATACTTACGAGTACTTCTTAATACTTTCTTAATTATTTACCTTAAAACCCAATTGAATTCTATTGCGAAAAGGAATTAAAAATTTTTAACCTAATTTCATTTTAAAAAACTACTTTTCTAATCTTTGAATTAATAAGAAATTATATAGAATAAGAACTAAACACTTATTATAAATTGTTTATTTAAGAAAAGTTAAAAAAACGAATATAACTTGCGTGTTTTATGTGTCTAAGATCTTAAATCAATTCAGTGCCAATAAACACAAGATGAAAGCAGAATATAAAACAATATCTAGGATAATATATTTAACTCCTGTATTATGCATTTACTGTATCTATCTCAATGTGCGATAATTATTATTACAAAGTAGCCATATATATATCAGATAAATGTCTTAAATCATGCCACTTAAAATAACCTGTAATTTAATTGGTGCCTCAATGTCTTCCATATAGTATTTTTTTTTTTATTATTTTATTTTTCATTTCCATGTCAGATAAATATTGTTCTTTCTTTCTACGGATGGAGTACCCAGCAAATCCAAAAGAAAAAAAAATTTCAAAACAAATTCCTTCACCTGGGCTTTAACGTATATTGGAACATGAAACAAAAAAAAACAAAATTCATCTGACCAAAGAAGAGTTTAATTTTTCTTTATTTTTGAGTGATTAAATGAATTCTTACGACCTACAAATTGAAAACGTTTAACCTTTTTTTTTTTTTAAATATATTATATGTGGTGCATTTAACGCTTATCGCGTTCATAGCATTTAGCGTGGTCATATATAACATTATTGAAAGTTGATTGCGGACTCCACTGGTGTTCTGTTCTTTTCTGATTTTCTTAAAGAAAAATTAAAATAAAATAAAAAAATATGTAAAAATTTAATGATAAATTATTGAATAAAATTATTAGGTATTAACGCGAGAATTAATCGTATGAGTATATGTATATATATCCGTGCAGAACTGATATGACTTCAACAACGGAACGAAAGTGACTATTTAAGGATTTTAAAAAATTTACGTAAACATATCATATAGAATGTCATTGCCCATACAAAGTACTCGGAGTATACGAAGTACTAATTTAAATGAATCTTACAGTATCTTAGGGTACCTTAAATTATTCTAAACTGTCAAAGAGGAGTTGCATATATATTGAATTAATATTGATTTCTTTAGCACATTTTGCCTCATATTGAACTTGAAGTAAGTATGTCTCATCTTGTATTTATCAGGTAATTTAGTTAAATTTCCTTGAAAGAGGCTTTGATAATTTTTTAAGTCATGCGTTTGAAGTTTCTTTGTTTAAAAATCCCCTCTCTTCAACCTTGAGCACTATTTGATTTTTATATTAGAATATTTAAATTAAAAGCAATTGTGAAAAAAAATTAATAAAACTATAGATCAGACTCTCGTTTTTGGCCTCAGATTAATTCCAGATCATTCCATGTTTAACTCCTTACGTCTGAATTTGAATGAAAAATTCCATTAATGTGATAACTCTGTACATAACACTTCTACAACAAACAAACCACTTTTATATTCTAATATTAAGGATCTACCATAAAATAAAGCAACAAATTTAATTGTGAGTGGTCGCAGTCAATGAATAATGAGCTATCGTTTGTTTTGACTTGAAAGATTCTCAAAAAAAAAACAATCAATATCTTCCACAAAATTTTTTTGGTTATCTTTTGTCCACGATGAAATCGAGGAAGATATAAACAAGGTATAAACGATTAAAAAAAAAAAAATTGCCTTTGAAAAATTACTTGATATTAGCCTATGGTGTAATTTTTATATACAATAAAGGTTTATACGATTAATTGAAATTCAGGTATCGATAATTGCATTTCAGGTGAGATATTGATCGATGCGCCTTTTTAAAAAACCACTAAAGTAAGATTTGCCGAGCATTATACTCTTTTTAGATACTTTTAAACTTAGTCGTGTATTATATAATTACAACTATCATCAGTCATTGGATACACATATGTGGAGAGAGTGTTATATGCACGTATCGTTATTAAAGAATATTTTCGAATCCTGTATTTCAGTTCTCTTTTATGTATATATATATATATGTAATACATAAATGATGGTTAGATATAGCTTGAAGGAAATCTTCACAAAATTTTTCATATATGAGATTATGTAACTTATAATTTGAATCAATATTAAATTATTGAAAAATATATATATGATTACTATCGGTTCCCTCAGAAATCAAATATTGATTTATTGTTAAATGATTGGTCTGAAGAAAATATTTAAAAAAAAATTCGGAATTTTAAATTATTTTTAGGAAGAAAACTGGTTAATGAATTATCTTTAAAGATTAATTTTAAATATTTACCTAAAAAATTGTTTTTTTTTCCTCTATAGAAGAGGACCGTGATATTATCCGAATTTCTGAGAAAGTGTTAATTAGTTTTGAAAAATCAATAAGAGTATAAAAATCATAAAAAATAACTTGTTGATATTAAGTATTTAATTATCACTTATTTAAAATATATTTTTAAATTTTTAATATGCATCGCGCAATCTTTAAGGACTATTTAATTAATTTTAGAGGTTAATTAAATCAGTGTGTCAGAATAACTTTCAACAAGGAATAGTCTTAAAATTAAAGTACTGGTAAAAATTTTTAAACTTGGAAATCTTATGGGTATTTCTGAAAATATTATGGAAAATTTAAATGATAAATATTGTTTGAAGCAGAATTGTATATTTCAAGTACCAGTACAATTACTTATTCCATTACCTACTGATACTCATTATTTTGTGAAGTACTCAGGAATCGATATTGAAATTGAATATCATATAAATTTCAATTCAATAAAATAAGATATTTAATATAATGAAATATATGACTGAAAATATTTGCCAAATATTTTAATACTGGGAATATAATTGAATTCTTGATACTCAAGTAGTACTTTTTGGTACTTAATTAGTCAAATATACTTAAGTATCAAAAAATAATTACAAAAGTAATTAAACTCAAAATTTAACAAGTATTTAAAAAGTATACAAAGATTAACAAGTATATAACTTGATTCCTTTACTTATATTATACTTAAATGTTGTAAGTATCGAAATCCAATTAATACTATAGTACTTGACAAAGTAACGAGTGTCTAGTAATGGTACCTGCAACTGTACTAAGTACCATTTTACTCAGTATTATGCAGGTCTGATTTAAAGTTTTGGTAACTCTTTTATTCGTATAAGCTTGTAGATTAAAAATTATCGGGCCTATATGGTAAATTTCGAATGGAGTCTTTGGAAAGTTACGTCATATTATTTAAATTTCCTTATAAAATTACTAGAGATAATTAGAAGAATCGAAGACTATTATTTTCCGTAAAGCTTATTCTATTTTTAATTTCGAATAGCTTTTCCCTATATATTGAGTTCTTACGACGGAAGGTGTTAATCACGTAACTTGCATAATTATTTTTAAGGGTTGGGAAGTGACGTTATTAAGTGAATCTTATAAGTGACGTTGATAAGCTGATCCAAAATATAGATGAATTTATTAGAACCCATATACTAAAACAAATTTCAAAAGAAATGAAATCGATGAAATCAAGACATGAAGATAAAATTATAAATTATTTCAAGAACACAAATATGTACTAGAGAATGTACGAGTACGCATTATCTGTATCTGTTCTTTCTTCCTTTATTGTATCTTTAGATAAAAAAAAGAACATTGAACTGTTTTCTGATGTATTGTAACTTAGAAACCATTTGACAAAAAAATTATAATAGAAAATGAGTATGAAAAATTAGAGTTGAATGAAATTTTGTTTATTTTAAAAGTATTCTTTTTTTTATTGTAACTTGTTGAGTTGTTGCCTTTTCAACAACGAAATCTTTCCTTCACATCCATTTTATTCATCTCTTCTCTAACTTTTTAACATTTTAAAATAAAAAAAAATTGCCACATGCCAAATAAAAAGTATTGAATAACAACATCATCATTATTATCATCTTTTACGAAGAACTAATTTGAATACATAATATATATACATATATATATATTTAAATAAATATATATACATATATAAATTTACATCAAATTGTATTCAAGTATATTATGGCATATCTCATCAACAATAACAACAGCTTCAACAATAATCTACATAATATAATTATTATCAACTCAACTTATATATATATATATATATACATTATCAACACCATTTTTCTTCATTTGTCTTCATCTAGGACACATTACCATATTATTATTATTGATGTATGTTATATTTGTTTTAAAATAAAATAATTTAAATTTGATATCTTTGTATTGCAATTTGAGAAGTTTCTGAAAGTATATATGTATATATATATATATATATATATATATATATATATATGAAAGCATCATTCGTATACTATTATTCACTCCTTATATATACAAATCAAGAGGAATCATAAAACTTAATGTTAACAAAATAGGATTAATTCGGAAAAATTATATTAAAGGATAATGTATATTGAAAGGATATAAGATAAAGGGTTTATTGTAGTTTTATACAATATAAATACATTGTGTATATTATTTAAATAAGTTTTAATGGAATTATCCTTTGGCGTATTTGCGATCAATATTTTTATTATATACTTTTATTTAATAATAGAAAATTATGGTATATTTGATGGATTCTCTGTTTAAAACTTCTTGTACGAAGCTGGACTGAAATTCAAATCCAAATGTATCGTTTATTGAAAAATTTTTATCTTATCACTCTAAGTCTGAGGCATTCTAGTTATATGGTATTTGGTATCCTATAATGTTATCCTTTTTAAATAAATTATCAAAATAGAATGTAAATTAATATCTAAAGGTAAGTCATTCGTCCTTTGGAAAAATTTTTTTTTTAAAAAAAAAATGCAATTTTTAAATAAAGATTAATTTTTCGTCCTTTTTTAGAATAGAAATGCCCTTAAGAAGCCAAAAGTTTTTTATCATACTTGAGAATAAGTCATATGATCAGATTTAGTTCCTTAATAGTTGGAGATTCATTTCAAGTTTTTTTGTAAAAATAAGTCTTTTTATATTTATATGGTCCTCTCACTAAAAAAGACATATTAATATGTTTTATAATCTATGGAACTAATAAAATAGTAGATATTTTCTACCTTTGGTCTATTAGAATATCGCTCTTCAATTTTTTATAATATAAATAGTTTGTTTCAGAAATATTTATCTAATTTTTAGACTCGAAATTTTAAATATCAAGAGGTGTCGTCCCTAATGATAAGTTAGGGATTATTTTATTTACAAGGACTTTTTTAGGCTATTATTCTGCTCCAGATTTATATCATTTGATTGTTAGATTTAGAAATTAACATATTAACCGACCCTTAGATAGAAATTAACAAGTGGGACTGTTAATAAAACCTCTTTACTCACTCTTTTTGAAAATGCCATCTGGTACACGATTTAAAGTGAATCGTACTCAGTTAATACTCCCCAGGTATCATAAGGAAAAAATGTTAGAGCTAGTTGAATATAACTTAGTTTATATACCATATCTTGTAAATGGCCTTTTCAATTTATAATAGTAATAAATTTTTTTACATAATTTTGAAAATATATATATAATTATATACAAAACGAATTCAACTGATTAACTGTACACCTATATATTACAATCTAATTTAAAGAATAAACCTTTTTTGTTCTAATTAAACTTTTAACCCCAAACGACTTCTTAAAACCTAAAAATTACTTCTTGTTAAAAATGTCATAAAATATCTTCCGACTTCCTCAAAATATATTAAAACAAAAATAAAAATAAATTAAAGATAAATTTCCCACAGTCAATGGTCATTTGGATTTCTTTCAAATTGTCATTACATAAATTTTCAATTGTATTTACAAAAATTATTTGTATTTATTATCCTTTTTTAAAAAAAAAATGTCCTTTTTCTTCAAATCAAAATTTTTAACATAACAGTAAACTTGGAAGAACAATAGAGTTAAATTAGTTTTAAAAAATTAATTTTAAATTAAAATGGTACCGATGATTTTCGATCATATAGTAGTAAGACATGTCCTTAGGAATGTGAGTTCCAGTAAAACAATCAGAGTATAACAATATTAACAATTACAGTGATAACAAGGATATGTTGTACATTTTTCATTAAAAAATTACCTGTGATTCACATATTGTATGTAGCGTATACTTGAGCGCATTCTTTTATTTCTCATTATATTTTTTCAAAAGTTAATGAAGACATTTTTAAACAGGACGAAAAAAAAGGATAATTGTTTCTTTTAGACTTTGATTGGTCTTGTGAAGATTTTCACCCTGTTTTTTTTTTTGTTTGTTACCATAATGTATATATTTACAGATTATTTATTTTGAGTATATATATATATATATTGCATTGCAGCTTGTTATAATAAGATGAAAATTCTTTTGAAAAAACAAAGAAAACAATGGGAATAAGTAATTTGATATTTTAAATTACATTCTTTTCATTTATTTTTGTTTTAAGTAAACGATAGCATAATTTATGTGAAAATAAAAAAGGAATTTTCTGTAGTTTTAAGGTAAATTTGTTAATTTTCCTTTTTCATTTTCAATTATTAATTTTAATCCTTTAAGGAATACATAGAGTATTTTGAGTATGTCTACAACTACAATGTGAATTTCAATTTGTAGAGTTTGTTGTGGAATAGATAGAATTATTAAAACAAATTAAATTTTCTATCCTACAATTTGTAAAAAGCCTTATTCAGAGTTTTAAATAAAATATAGTAGAAATTGAAAAACGGTTCCATAGAAAATTCCTAGAATTATAGGAATAGTTTGTGCATTTACAAGCGAGATTTGGTACAGATATTTCCGTTAAAATATATTTGTGATGTACTTATATTTCTCAAATCTCTTAAAACTTCTTTAGGCTTGTTCATTTAAAATTATGATGAATATCAAAAATGTTGATAATACCGAATAAAACTTTATAATGGACTTTCATAGTCAGTTTAGTATTACGCTTTGATTCTCTAAGTAAATATGAAATTTGTTGTAAATTATGAAATAAATCATTATGAAATCATTATGAACTCAATTTCAGAATTTGTAATTTTTATAGGAAAATGGAAACAGAAAATCTTCAAACTATTTAAAAACTACAATCTCCTAATAAAATTAAACATATTTTTGAAGAGAACTGTAATGACGAACAATGTGATTATGTAATGAAACATGCCAATTGTCTTTTCAAGAATGACAGTACAGAAATACCATACTAATTAATTTCTTAATTTCTTTTTTTTACATACTAACTTGTTCAATTGTTAGGCTAAGAAGCTTCAACATTATGTCTCCATTATCCTTTAATATGTTAGAAGAAGAGGAAAGGTACTAGATGCATTATTATCTTATTAAATTCCCTATGAAATTAATACATGCGAGTTAGTAGAAAATCTTATAACAATAATAAACGTCTTAGATTTCAATAGGTCCATTCCTATTTGTAACAATTTTGTATTTAAATTGAATGGTATTTCAGTATCTGTTAGTTGTATTATTCAATTTATTAATTTTTTTAAATTTTTTAATTTTGTTTATGATATTATGTTGATTTTTTATAATTTTCAGTTACGCCATTAACTTTAAACCAATCGCAATTGGTAGCCGAATCGAAAACCATTGCCCTATTTCATATAAATTGACAATTCGACAAAAATTTTCGATTTTTTTTATATTTATGTACTTTTTTGTGTAAACAGTCCCTTACCTTATACAATGTGATAAAAGGATGTAAATCACATGCCATTCCTTTTCAGGCGTGGCAGATTATACCACTTATTATATTAATTTTTAAGTAATATTATTTATTTTGTTTATATCATATATTTTATATTTTTCTATATATATTTGGTCACCATGGTAATTTGTAAAGAAAAATTATTTTTCAATTAAAAATTCATGAATCGAACCCGCATCCCCTCCCAAGCACTTTTTTTCGATATAAGTTTTTTTCTACTTTTATATTATAACTTTTAAGTAATTCTCCTGCCAATTAAAAATTGTGAGTTTCTGTGTACGAGACGCAAACTCGCAATTCGTGGGTTAATAAACCATATGTAAATCTACTAAACTACAAGTCTCGGTTTTAAAATTTTTTTTTCAAAAAATGCAATAAAATTAAATAAAAATTGATACATAATAAATTCAACATTATTATGTACATTATTACAATCTTTTTTATTAATCAAACTTCTTTAAAACTCTATAGTTAATGATTATATTAGATTACTTTTAAACTAACCTAATTTATTTATATGAGTTCATTACTAAATATATAAATTTTTTAAAGCTTTCTAATTCCCTACTTTCAATAACTTTTAAAATACATCAAAATATCTTTTAGAAATAAAATCCTTAAAAATTAACAACCAAATTTAAAACCTATATTTTACTAATTTAATTTTAAAAGTTTTAACACTAAAGAACTTAATTAATGACATTGGCTCATTAAAATGACAACCTATTCAAAATAGTTTGATTTCAAATTTAAGAATCGATTTTCAAATAAATCGATTAATGATATGAATAAGATAATGTTAAATAATTTATAATATAAAAAATTAAATAGCAATTCAAGAAAAATATAAAAATAAAAATTCCAAATTTTGTAACCAAATCAATAAAAAAATTTTTTTCAAATAAAGAATATCGAATTTTAAGGTTCCAAAACCTATAAAAAACTTTTTTTTTTGGGGAACAAAAATCGTAATAAAATTTAAAACTTTTGTCTATAAAATAAACTTTTTAATTTTATTATTTTTCAAGTAAAGATAAAAAATAAAACAAAATAGGATTCGATCTTAAAATAAAGATAGATCATGTTAAGTATATTTAGAAAATATTCTAATAAGCGTGTAATGAAAACTATTGGGATATTATTGTTATTATTATAGTGTTGTTTTCGTATCCGAAAAATTAGTTTTTATATTTGGGTGGTCGTATTTCATTTAGTGTCCATTTAATTATATCAGGTTGTGATAATATCTTGTTAAAATAGAAAATTAAACATAAAAATAAAAAAAAAACAGATATTTAAATAGTCAATAAATATTATAGTTGATAAGATAACAAGTTCTAATGCTTAAAGTTTAATTTTTAACTTAAGGTTTTAGGGAGATTTACTTATATCTTCGTAATGTATTATCTTATATTTTTATTTGTCCATCTATTCGTATTACTGAAGAATAACTGAAGTTATAGATTCTAGGCCTAATTTTTCGTATATTGTGATTCGGAATGAGATGACATAATCCCTAAATCATGGAGCTCCTTCCGAAGTTCAAATTTTTCTAGGAGATGTTTGAACTGAAAGACAATGAAATATCTTTTAAATAAAACCTTCAAAATTTTGAACTGAACCATCATTATTTCGTGATGGCAGGTCGAAATAAAGCCTACAACAATAAGATTTGATAGATCTTATTACACAATTGAGTTGAGAAATAAAGCCTTATTCGTGAAATTAGATCTTATTGGCAATTCTAAAAAGAATTAAAGCCCATAGGTGTTATTTCCCTTTAGAAATAGAATGCCCTCTTCTTCGAAGCACTCTTCACAACTGTCTTTGCGCTTCCCTTAAAGGAATGGGAGCTGCTACCTCTGCTACTGCGCTCGCGCTCGGTCTTTTAACTTTTCTAACGGCTTTTACTGTTATATTATTTTATAGATCAAATATATAAAAGTGCTAATTTAAATCCCCTATATTTGTCCCCTTAAATCTATTAATAATTTTATAGCTCTTTATAAAACACAATATTTCATAAAAAAGTATAATTTTGATTAGAAAAATGCATATTTTACATGATAATTTTAATATTAACAAGGTGCTAAATTAATATGATGACTTTATGAATATTTTGTTGACTTAAACATAAAGAGTTCCGATTATACAAAATCTAATTTTACTCAAAATTTATGATTTTTTAAATAACTTAATTTTTTGATTGTTATTTTTTTTAATATTTTTATCCAAGTTTTTCTAAATTTAAATTTTTTTAAGTAATTATTAAAGATGCGCATATGCAAAAAGATATAAACTTCATCATAGCTATAATAAAACTAATAATTACTTCATTATAAACTTTTTTTATCTTTTGATAAAGTTTTTTTAATATACAAATATTTTAATAAGGTGCTATAAACGTGTTACAAAATTTAATATTACATATTCATTATTTTTCAAATGAAAAATTTTATTGTAAAAAATTTTTATTACTTTTATATTTTAACAGGTCTAAAATTAAGAGGTCCAGCCATTTTCATCCATATAATTATTAATAATTTTTAAAATACTTAGTTGGAGAGTTCTTATTAAGCTTTGAAGTATTTTTGGTTTGAATTAAATATAGCTGATTTGATGGGAAAATTAGGAAGTTTATACAGGGTGGCGAATCACATAATCAAATTAAAAAAAAAAAATCAATTGATTCAATAATATTAAGATGTCAATTTTACTGCGGAGTACGATCATCTATAGCGTGGTTAAGAGAACACTAAATATTTGACAGATAATTTCGTATTAGTGCGATTAATTCTAGACAACACTTGATACTATTCAGAGTTTTCCGGAATAAATTTAGTGTGACCAGCTATTTTAAGTACGAAGTGCGATGGTTTCGATAATCACTACTTAAATTTAAAAAAAAACGGTGAATTTTAAGTTTAAAGAGAAAGTATTTTTAGAACTTTAAAACCGGTACTTTATAATTATAAATTAAAATTGTACTTTATAAATTATCTCTTTTAAGACTTTTCTTCTTCTCTTTTTAAGACTTTTTATATATTAAATTTTAATCATTTATTTTTAATTTTAAGTTATTCTACTTTGTACTAATTAGCAAAAACGCCGTACCCTATCAATTAGTAAAATTCATATGATTTATTTCTACTTCTTAGTTCTTCTATATATTTATACCTAATACCTACTTTTAAATTTAATTTATTTGGTAAATTAAAATTTTACTTAATTTTTATCTAATAAAATTTACCATAAAATCTTTTATATTTGTTCATAAAATCATAGAATCACACCACTATTATCATAAATCACTAGCTGAATTACAAAAATTATTTTCTATACACCCATTAAAAAAGATTTTCCACTTTCTAAGAATTATTAATATTAATTTGTAAATTTTTTATTTTAATGGCGTACATTCTTTCACATAATCACAACCCAAAAGTCATATAAAATATAATATAGTAATTTTTAAAAATTAAATAAAAAAATATTTAATTATGTTAAAAAAAATTATATATATATATATATTTATGAACTCTTAAAAATATTTAAACGCCAAAAATATAATAAAACAACACCTATACATATATATATATATATGCAGAAATCAGTGATTTCGTGCGTTATTTCATCTTTTCATTTTTTTTCTCACTTAATTTTTTTTTTTTTTTTATTTTTATATTTTATATCAACTGTCACCCGTTTCAATTTTGAAGAAATTATTTATTTTTAAAATTTTATCTTTAAATACATTTATAATATATATATATATATAATATTCTAATTCTAAAATTACTGACTTCTTGGTCAGGCTTATACTGTTTTTATTTAATATTTAAACCCAACAACAAATAACCTTTTAATATCCATATAAACGTCAGAAAAAGGTTATAATAAATTTGCCATTACGTTTTTGATGCATAGAAAAAGGGGGTGGGTAGATATCGAATTAAAGGTATGGATCGGATTAGAATTGAAAAGTAAATCAATTTTAGCTAGGTGTGTCCGTCACAACCCTTCTTACCTTTGAATCCAGCCACTTTGCTTAACGACATCGGGGAGCCGCTACACAACTTCATTATGAATTTTCGCCAAAAGTTATTAACCAGATTATATAATTATTTATTTTTATTTATTTATTTATACTGCTTAGCACAAACAGTTTACAAAAAAGCTTACAAGTAACAATCAAAATTATACATTTAAAATCAATATAAAAAAAATTACATTTTTTGATTAAATATTAAAACTAAAATTATAATTAAAAATTAAACGATTATAAAATTTTTGTTTTTGGGAATGTTTTGAAAGTGTAAAGTCAATATTATGTTTGTGTTTGTTACCAATAATAAGCATTCTATTAATAGGTTCAAATTTCCCATAATTTGTCCTATGATTATTTGTTTCAAATAAATTGAACGAAGGAGCGAAGGCGTTGAAGATTTCTAACAATAATTTTACTAGAAATTAAAGTAGATTTAACATTACCCTTGACAATTTCTGTAATAAAAATGACATCAGAAACCTCTCGTCGAAAATTTAAAGTACACAAGTCAATTTACATTAGCCTTTGTCATATTGTGGTAAGACAATGGGATTCGAATATAATGTCTATATTACGATCATGAGGGTATCCTAAAGTTGACGCAATCTACTCTGCACTCTTCCTATTTTTCTTATAAGGTTTACTTTTTTTTTTTTGGTTTTAACACTGGATATCCAAAGTGTATACATGGTGTATGTGGTATAAAACTAAAAAAAATAAGAATAAGAATATAAGAAAAATCAAACAAATTATATAAAGTATTAGTTATTTGATGTTATCAGTATGCTTGTAGAATTTATCACTTACTTAGCATGTGGTAATAAAAGACGAGCACGGAAATCCATTTTTTGCTTTTTGTGCATTTCTGTTTTGGTTTTTTGTTTTTTTTTTAAAGGTTGTGATGAAAAGACAACCATAGCAACAACACATGTATTGAAAGGATGATTTAAATAGGTATAATATTAGAGTTTTGTCATATATATATACAGGATGGTTCGCTTTTGGTGTTGAATATTTATAGCGTGTTCAGATGGACTTAAACCAAAAAAATAACTGTGCTGGGGATTGGGTTTTATGTATGTACTTCATTATATAAGATAATGGTGCTTTCTGACAGTACGTTCAGGATAGAGTATTTGGAGCAAATTTTTAATATCAATTCCTTCTTTTAAATATACTTTAGTTTATTATCATATTATCATTTATGTCATTTCATATTAACTTTATATCTCTGTACACAAATTCCACTCAGCTGGACTAGTTGAGTTTTGACTTTTGAGAATCCTATTTTTGTAGCCGAAGTTATTGGATACGAGAATTGTTTTAAATGAAAAGTAACCTAACTCTTGATGAATCTAATACCAGAAAATGGGTGAATGACATACACATAACTCAAAGGATTTTTAATTAAAGCTTCTATAGGCTGAGCTTTCTTTCAATTCTATACATAATACTGAGCTACTTTTCAATTCTATTGAACCTGCGCAAAGCGATTAAGTATAAACCTTCCCCTAGTAAAAAGCTTCCAAATTTTACAAATCATATCCCCAAAAACGATATTAATTTTTTTAACTCCTATCCAAAGGTGAGGATCATATCATTATCATAACCATATAAGAATCTAATTCCATTTTAATATTGTATATGTTAAATTAATAAACATCTGGTATTATGTTGCTGCCACAAATTAAATATACGTATTAAAATTTAAAATAAAACTAAAATTTTTATTAATTCTTTTATTTTTATTTTGTGTTTTTTGAACTTCCAATTCAACTGTATACTGACTTCGAGTAATGCAATACAATATCCATAATGTTATCCCAATATACTCGTAGATTTACATAATATATAAGTATACACCAATATACATATAACCATATCATAAAGCACAATTACAAAAAAAAAAAGTTGTCTTCTTTTACAAATTAATGTTTTGTAGTTTTGACTTTTAATTTGTTTAACACAATTTTATAAGTACCTAATCTTAAGTTGTATCCCATTCTGGTAATTTGTATCCGATGAGAAATAAGAAAAATTTATTTACCTTGAAAGTTTGTATAATATCTATACAATTTGTATATTTATACAAAACCACTGTGTAATAGATAGGCGGCA
Organism: Dolichopus griseipennis; assembly: GCA_963082915.1. Classification (NCBI taxonomy): domain Eukaryota; kingdom Metazoa; phylum Arthropoda; class Insecta; order Diptera; family Dolichopodidae; genus Dolichopus; species Dolichopus griseipennis. The sequence goes on from OY720445.1 coordinate 7,657,315, forward strand.
ATAGATATAGGATATATGTATATTGGTGTATATATAGACCTCCAGCACAGTTGACACTTGTTCGCACTTAATATGCACCATGGTTTTATAGTAACGATTTTTTTTCCATTTAACATTTTGAATTTTAAAATTTAAAGTTATTAAACCTTGGCATTTAAATGCAAATATTAATTAATTAATTTGATGTGATATTTAGGGAAATCTCAATTTTGATATAGAAGTAATTTGAGAATACTTAGACTTCAAGTAAAAGGATTAATTTTATATAGTATCAAATCGATTGAGATTTTAATGAATTATTAGAACTTGACATTCCCAATACTTCTAGATTGTCTAGACCTCATGATACTAGAATCAATTTATGAAAGCTACTCTTCATAGGTACCCACCAGTCTATGTACCACATTTGACTTCATTTCGAAATTGAGAGCTCGAACTTTCTCGAAAAATGTAGTGCTTTTGTATGGGAGCCTCCTACGCATTTTTGACAAAATGGAAACACTTTTGTTAGGACAGATGAAATTCTATTTTTTTCCACCGAAGATCTTATAGCCTTTCATTCTATTGTATTGGTCTAATTAATTGTTTCAGATATTACTTACAAAATTTCCTAATAATCCTACGGTAATACTTCACACAGTCTTAAATGATTAGAAACGATTAAGAAAAGCTCATCTCTTAGTAAACAAATTATATTCTAAAAGTTTAAAAAATTAATTGCTCCATATAACTTAAAAGCTTTTAATGTTCAATTTGAACTGATAAGATGCAGTTTCTAATTTAGATTAAGTATTTTTAAACTTTGAGTTAACTCTTATCAAAAATTCTTATTGAATTATAAATAGTACAGAGAAGTTATAAATTAATGATTTTTTAAACTTTACTAATCACAACTTCACAAGCTAATTTATGCGACTGTAGTTTAATTAGATTTAAAATTTTAAATTTGATGACACTGTTAAAATGGATTAGGTACATATGTTATTACACTTACCATAAGAAATAAAATCTTATCATATAAAATTAGCAGCTCATTAAACAGTTCATTTGCTGTTGCTAAATAAATATTTCAAGGCTCAGGCTCATTTAATAATAGGAGATCCGATATTTGAGCACAAATAGAAGTTATTTGAGTAGATTCTATTAAAACGTTTTTTTGAATTCTAACTATTATTTTTCGTGAAGAGTGTGAGCTTTCAAAAGAGGCCTAGGAAAAGTAAGTCTTTTGGCAATGTGAGACTTCTAAACTGAAAAATAAATTTCTCTAGTAGCTGCAATAGTATGACCTCAACTAACATATTCTGTAGTAAACACTGCTTCTACACTGCAATAGCGAGGAGAAAGTACGGAAAGAGAAAGGAAGCGTAATTGAAGGGACAATCTATCTGTGTAATTAAATATTGGAATTTTAAGAAACTACCTTGGCGTTTTAGAACTTGGTATTATTTTTTTTTCTAAAGTCCTCGGTAGTGTTAGATATCTTTACTCACACAAAAAACCTCGCTCCATATCCAAAATAATTGGATAAGCACCCAACCTGCTTGCAGTATTATGGTTGAAAAGTTACGATGAGATATAAATGTCTATCGAGGGTTGAATGAGAAACCCAAAAAATATAAGTTGACTACTTTCTTGAATTTTTCTAAATCATATGTATTGGAAAACACATATGAACTAAATAAAAAGTTCATATATTTCAAAGTTCTTGTTTAAAAATGTTCTACTGTATATGAATGAGATTGAGCTGCTAATCGTGTATTACAGCTATAGATTTATTTATTCTATAATTATTTATCCCTTAAATTCCAACTATAACTTTCCTATGCTATTTAAGATTTCTAATTTATAATTTAGAATTAAACTGTTTATTATTTTTTAGTACAAAACCAATCTTCACTCAATAAGTTTCGCAATTTTCTAAAAATTAATAAATAAAAAACCAGAATGAAAAACAATATTCCAATATTAATTCTATTATTATTTTTAATAATTAAAAAGAATTATTGCTTTCAAGAAGATGCAATTTTTGAAGAAGAAGATATTTATAATCAAGCTCTACCACCACCAACCACAAATAGTTCTGGTTTAACAATGCCCGGAACAAAATGGTGTGGTCCTGGAAATACAGCTAAAAATTATGATGATTTAGGAAGTCAAAAAGAAGTTGATAAATGTTGTCGTCAACATGATCATTGTCCACAAATTATTGAACATCATAAAACATTAAATGGTTTATACAATGATGATTTATTTCCAAGGTTAAATTAAAATATATAATTATATTATATACTATTATATACTATCTATTTATATATATTTGTAGATTATCATGTGAATGTGAACAAAATTTCTTAAATTGTTTACAAAAAATTGATTCAACTGTATCTGTATATTTGGGTAGACTCTATTTTGGTTTAAGATCAAATTGTTTTAAAAAAGATTATCCAATTAAGGAATGTGCCCAATATGTTCGGATATTAGAAGCAACTGATTCAATAATACCTGAACAACGTTGTGTTCGTTATAAATTAGATAATAAAAAAGTAAAAATGTGGCAATATTTTGATAATCCATTTTTTACAAAAAAAAAATAAAATAATATAAAAAATATATATATATACAAGTATACATATTAATTTAAAATATACAATATATTCAACTTGATTCAATATTGAAAAAAATTCATTCAATTTAAATTTACAATCAATATATAAAAGTTTGATTTTGTTTTTAATTTTTTTTCAATGTATATGTAAATAAAAGGTGTATACAATTTATATACATACATATAACTATTAAATCAATTTACAAATAAAATTTTTTTTTTTTTGTTATTTTAAATATACAAATATTATACTTTCTTATTATGAATATTATTTATTACAAAATATATAATTCAAAAGTCTAATTGAATATTAACACCCATTTCAAATTTAACACTCTATATTTTTTGCATTTGGTACCCTTTTAATAAAAATCAAAATAAAATAAAAATTACATATGCAATTTAAACTAAAGATATTATAATTTTTATATACATTTTAGTTTTCTATTAAAATCGAGGAAATTTTTGCAACTTTCAAATTTGATCGAATTGTTACTTCAATTTGGTACTAGATGGGCACAGTATTTGTATATCTTGATTAGTTCCAAGCTTGGACTATATGAAATAACTGGGGAATAACAGTGTTGAGTGAAGACATTTACAAAACAATTGCTTTTATATGATAGGAATACCAAATGGAAATTCTTAATTGTAAACTCTCGTTTGCAGGAGACAGTCGAAGGCTTCTTTTGAGTTATTGATATAAGACACTGAGGGTCGGATTTATTTATCAAGAGTTTAGAATAGGTCTTATTTCAATTATCTATTCCAAAATATACGTTATAGCTAAATTTAAAGTCTTGATGAGATATTGTTGCACGATAGAACCAATTTTCCTGGCTAAGTAAATGAGAACCCTTGCACTACCGTATTTTAAACTGCGTGACAATAGCATAGTTTATCGAATAATTCGAAAATTGTATTCAATTTCATTCCCCCTGCGGAAACTTTTCTTCGGACCAAATCTTTTTTTTTTTGCAATTTTCACTTTCCACCTCTAAATGAAAATAAAATGCAAATTTTTAAAATTATCGATAATTCTTTCATTTCTTCTGTGTTATCTCTCAGTTTTATTTTTTTTTTTGTATTTTAGATTTTATTTCCATCTATAATCGAAAAGGCAGGCTTCCCTTTTAATATTTTCTCACCTGAATTTAATTTTGAATACAAGAAGGAACGTTAAAAAAAAAATCTTTATAGCATATAAAACATTCTTGTAGACAAGTTTAGTAAAGATACGAGACAGGTATTACACATGTGTATATCTTTAAAATAGTAGCTGGTTATAAGTTGTATTTATGTTTTAAAAAAATAAGAATTAAAATAAAAAATATAAGATAAAATTATTGCCCTTAAGTTATTCAAATTTTTACACTTAATTTTTTATAAAAAATAATAATTTTAACACTTTACGTATTTTAATGAAGAATAAAATAAAAAATTAAAAAAAAAATAAATTACTTGTCATTTTATTGAATTTAAATTGATTTCTTTTTTTTTTCATACATTTTCATATTATTGTTTTATTGAATCAATAAGTTTTAGGGTATAGGATAAAATTTCGAAAGTCAATGTTACAATATTACAATTCTAGTAAAATTTTATTAATTAGTTGCAAAAGTATCATATGTTATTTTAAAAATTTAATTTATTAGAAGCTGTGAGGAGCAGAACATCTAACAAAATTATTACAACTAATCTTATGGCATTTTAGACAAGAGAGTGTTGGTTCGAATGTTCCAATGATTTAGAGATTTTGTTTTTATGCTAATATAAAGCAAATTATTCTAACTCTTTAATTCTAAATATTGAAAATCTATGATATTTCTACATGTTATAAGTTGTAATACTATCTTATGTCTAAACTGTATGTGGAATTCATTTGATGAGTTCTATGAATATGAATATAATATTTCTCCCTGTTCCGACATGCACATATATAGTCAGACTGTTTAGCCTATAACATTGTATGTTTTGACAATACAAAGATGCATTTATTTGGTGTGTATAATGTGGCCTAAGCGATTTCTACATATTTTTCTTTTGAGTGCCCTTTTATTGCCTATGCACTAAAGGTAGATAATGTTAAGTATACTGATCTTACTTTATTTATATATATTTAATATCTACATCACAAATCACATTAGATTTTAGAATATTATTTATACCATCAGCTACCAGATCCATTATGGATTAGTTACTATTATTAATTTGGTCACCAAGGAGATTTTATATAAAAATTATTTTGGAATAATAAAACAATTTTGAGAGTAACAGATATTGCATATTTTTAGGCACAATTTTAAAGAAATTTAATAATTATAATAAAATAGTTTGCATAGAAGTTCTATTAAATTTAACAAAAATTAATATTTTAAATTTTTTTTATAAAATGTGTTGAATAATATTTTAAACCATTATCTTATAAGCCACCTGACATAAATTTCTTATCTTTTTAATATCAATATATGTATGTATGTATATATGTACAATGGATAAATATATAAAGGTAAGAATTATTTGTCTGTTATATTAAATATTTAGACTTTTTATTGATTTATTTAATACTTTGTGTTTATCTTTAAATGTTTTACGCTTTTTTACATCTAATAAATTAAAGAATTATTAAAAAATATTAAAAAAAAAAAAAACAAATAAAATTGATATAGGAAAGAAGAAGCAAAACTAAAAATATTAAATTTGAATACCTATGTATATGAAGATGGGGCAAAAAGTATGAAAAAAAAGGGATAAAGGAGCCTTAAGGATGCAAATAATTATTGCAGATACAAATACCGACATTTTGAAGGTGTTAAATTGAAATTGATAATTTTTTGATAAACCTAAAGGCATTTTATTTTATTTTTTGATATTTTCATTTTTTGTTTTTACTTTTTAAGTTTTTAACAGTAGAATATCAAATAAACGGACATGTATTTTTTTTTATATTTTCACACTTGGAAAGTTGGAGTTCAAAATTAATTAAAACAACTTTTTTCTTTAAATTTTTAGTTTTTTTTAAATACTATAAAATAAAAAATAAAATTTTTTTTTCCAACTAGTCTATTTAAAATAAAAATAATTAAAACGTCAATCTATTTAAAAATTCAAGACGATAAACATATAATTTCTAAACATTTTTTAATAAGTAAAAATAATAAAATTAAATTTTAAATTATCAAAAATTTATAAAAGTGTTTTTAACATTCCAAAATCTTAATTACAAATGCTGTATAATGTATTATTAAAATGTAGAAATTAACTTGTTTTTACAAATTAAAAAGTATTTGATTTTTCAAAAAGTTAAAAAATATATAAATGTTGAAAAACAACATTTACGGAATTTTTTCACTTTTTTTTTTTTTTGTTTTAAAGGAATTTTTTAAAAACAAGCAAATAAATTTTATAAATATCGTTTGTGGACACGATACTTTCCTCACGTCAAATTAAGTTTGACAAAGCTATATATTCCATTCCAATATCCATTAAAATAACCAAAAAAAATACCAAAAAAAAAACAGCTGTCGTTTTAGTTTTGACATCCGATTTATGTAACCAACAAATTGACTCTGGAAAGAAAAAATTTTATTTTTTTTCACGAAACTTTAAACAAAATTTTAAAATGTCTAGTAAAAAAGCAAAAATAGTTGAAGCATCTTTTTCTGAAGAAGAATACGGAAAACGAATTGATCGATGTTTTACTGATGCTGTTGTTAAAGGTAGTGGTGGACTTTTATTGGGTGCAGCGTTATCACTACTTTTGTTTCGTAAAAGGTCATGGCCAGTTATAATGGGTAAGCAAAACTTCCATTCCTTTACCTTGCCTTAAGTTCCTTAAATAAAACTTCTTTAGAATTCATTAATTTGTTTATTTATTTATTTTTTTAGGGACCGGTTTTGGTATTGGTATGGCGTTTAAAAATTGTGAAAAAGAACTTAATTCAATAAATCAACCACCAAAAATGTAATAATTTATGTATTTTAATAATTTTATTTTTTCGATTATATCAAAGAAAAAATAATGGAAAAAAAAAAAATGAAAAAATAATAGAAATATATATACTCCAGAGTCATTTATTAATTGTTGATTTAGTTAAAGTAAAAAAACAAAAATCTACTTACATAAATTGATTTTACAACTAAAACATCTTTCTTTTTAAATTTTAATAAAATACAAGTTATTTAAAAAAAAAAAATTGTCGAAAGATATAAAACGAAACGGGTAGTGTTACTTTAATAGTTTTAAAGCAATAAGATATTAATACGAAATTGTTAGAATATTTTATAGTATATTCACATAATTGCTAAATTTAATAAAGTTAGATTATATTTTAAAATTTAGTTTGCTTCCTTAAAAATAATCTATTACATAGATAATTTAAAGTAGCAAATTATAAAAATGTTTAAAACATAAAAAAAATATACATTTATGTTTAAAACAAAATTTGTAGTTAAATCCAATTGATTACTCTGGTATTTTGAGTTGCATAGAAAGAAGTGTAATTAAGTTGTAACCTACCAAAACTGTTAAAAAAAAAAAATTAAAAAAAAATAAACTTGTATTAAACTATCTTATGCTATTTCATAATTATCCACCAAGAATTTAAAAATATGGTATAAACAAATAAATCTCAGATGAGATGAGGTTATCACTAACATGACATTGTACTTGACTTAAATCAGACCATTCATTTAGAGAAACGGTTTAAATACGAAAATATTTACCATTTAAAAGTTTCTTTGTTATTGAATATGTTTATTCCTTTATCTCTAATATCAATAAACTATTTATTATAGAGAATTTAAAGATTTTGTTCAAGAAATAAGCAAATTTTTCATAAGTGAACAGCACAATACTAACGATCAAAAGAATGCTGAAACATTAAATCTTTGTTTTACTGATTTGTTAGTAAAGGGGTCAGGTGGTTTATTAATAGGATCGGCATTATCGTTTGTGTCTCGTAGCTCATGGCCAGTATTTTTAGGTAAATATCACAACGAAAATATAAGGGATGAAATATGGAATATTTAAAAAAAATATTTCCCTTAAGGAATAAGTTTTGGTACCGGAGCGGCGTATCGTAATTGTGTCCATGAATTTACTAGTGAAAATTTTAAAGAAGCAAATGGGGAAAGTAGGGTTCAAAAATATAAGCAAAATGCCGATAAGGAAAAAGAAAAGAAACTTGACAAAAAACAGGAAAATGCGAAAGAAAAAAATGAAAAAGATATTAAAGAAAAGTTAAGAGAAGAAAAACGTGAACAAAATAAAATTGAAGAAAACAGGAGTGAAGATTTTAATAAAAGTGAAGAAAATAGAAGTGAAAATAAAAAAAGTGAAGAAAATAGAAGTAAAAATAATAAAAGTGAAGAAAATAGAAGTGATGAAAATAGAAATGAACAAAATAAAAGTGATTTAAATAGAACTGATGACAATGAAAATGCGAATAAATCTGATGAGGAAAATAAGGCTGGAGAAAATAAGAAAGAAAAATCTGAAGAAAAGGATATTGATGATGAATCAGAGTATTTTCCATCACCAGATTTTGGACCAGGTTTTGCTTTTCCAGAATCTGAGAAACCACAATCGCCTTGCTCACCAACACCATGCCCGTGTCCAACGCCACCTTGCACACCACCACCTTGTCCACCACCAAATTGTCCACCGCAATGCAGACCACCATATTGTTCCCTTGACACCCCACCTTCTGATATTGGAGATGAATGTATAAATGTCCAAAGTAAACGCAAATGGTTTTGGCGATAGGACTGTTAAAGTGCAAGTAAATTTAATAAATATAGTTTATTATCAAAACTAGTCCGGGCACAAGTTTTAAAATATCAGTTTAGGTTTAAAAATTTTATTTAGGTTTAAAAATTTCATTTAGGTTTAATTCTTGTAAAACTTTATTAAACATGTAAAATTAAAACGATCCAAATATAATAGCCCACATAATATATTGGTCTAAATAATTATATAAAAATTTATTTCGTTACAATATCCTTAAATAATTTTTCTGCCTTATTCGCTCTGTTATAGGATTGCTTCCACGAAGATGGACTTAATTTATAGGTTTCTACTCGGAATTTCTTTGATATTAATCTGCCAAAAAATGTTCCATTTAATTGATTTATTTTCTCTGATAATTGCTTTACAATATGAATACGTTGACTATCATTCGAACATTCAAAAAGTTTTTCAATAATATGAGAACCAAATTTTGTTATTGCTAAATCAATGTAAGTTCCCTCCATATGTTTAACTAATTTTTCTCTCGATTTTTCTCCAATAAATTTGCTTTCTAAAAATGCATCAGCTATAAAAGAACCTTTTTGTGAATTAAAAATTTCCAATAACTCTATTGGAGGGCAATTTAAAATGCAGTTAACTAAAAATATAGGCTTATTAAATTTTAAAATATTTTGTAGTATTACAGAACCATGAAGATGTACAAATGAAGATTTATCTTTAATTGTAATTTCATATGGTTTGAGTTTTAATATACATTTAAATATTTGGTCTGCTCGTTCTTTCGAATTATTTAAATGCAATGCCATTTGAATTGCTCCAATAAAAGCGCCTTGTTTTGTTTGTAATCGAAGACAACTGCTCGATAGCGCTAATACAACTCCAGTATGACCAACCTTAAATAATTCTTCAAATTGGTCATTTAATTCGTCGAATATTGCTTCAAAATCCACTTTTTCCTTAACATGTTCTATAAGCTTTTGTACCGCAAAATTAGTACTTCGATCTAATGCTAATACAGCTACTTTTCCGGGAAATAGCATAGCATAAAGTTGTGTAAAAAGTTTTGGACCCGCCACCGAAAGCAAAGTTTCTAATAAATGTATAGACGGTGATGCATGAAAAACTTTTGCTACTCTTATATTTTCTACATTTTTATCTGTTTCATTTACATTTTTTTCATTTTCATCACCACTTTCTATTTCAATTTTTTTATCATCTTTTTCATCGTTATCATTTTCTTTTAAAAATGATTCTATTAATATTTTTCGACCAAAATGTTTCAATAAGTTCTTATCAATATGTTTTAAAGTGCAGCATATTGTTGACAGAAATGCAGATGTTAAATCCGAGTTAGGTAGTTCTGAGAACTGAGGCCACAATTCTAATCGCTGTGGAAATTCTTTTGCTATTTCAACCCATTCAGTTGGTACTTCATAGTATCTGGTGTTTTTTAATAAATCTTTATGTTGATCAAAAGCAGTTTTCGTAGGAAGCATTCCAGATAAACATAAAATACTTGTTCGCATTATATGAGAAGCACATGTATCCCATACGAAATCTTCTAAATTATTTAACAAAAACTTTCCAATTTTTAAAACAAAATCACTACATTCTTTACGGTGCTTCTCACTGAATTTATGTGTTGTATTGTGTACCGTATCATCAATAGGATCAAATTTATTTCTCTTACAGTCAGATTGTTCTGAATTTTCCTCCTCAGAATTATTAAATCCTACACCACGTAAAAATGCAATTTCAACCATTTTCTGTAAAACATGTGAAGCAAATGGATCCGAACATATTGGACGAAAATTTTCTGAGAATGTTGTCATAAAATTTGAAAAATTTATTTCTGAAGTAAATCCAACTAAAAATTCTAAAGCCTTAGATATAACTTGATTTGAAGCAAAATCAATTTCATTATCTTTGCATTGCTCAAATGCATTATCAGCCATCGAACCTAAAATATTAATAAAATAATTAAGAGAATTAAAAAAAAATAATACAAACATTTTTCCATTGGTGATTCAAATCCTAAATTCATTGCATCCAATATATTTATAAAATACTGGTAAATATCATCAGAAACTAAAGTTCCTCTGCCAAGATTTCCACGTTTTCCAAATCCTTTAGCATTTTGTAAGAATTTATTTCTTTTATTTTTTCTTCTAAAATTATTTTGTCGCGTTTCATTATCATTTTCATTAGCTGTATTATTGTCCAATTCCATTTTAATTTAATTACATTCAATCGCAAGACGTAAACAAAAATTGATTTTTAATTTGTACTCAATTCAGCATTCAACAAGCACGTTTATTGAAATGTCATAACAAAAGTTGCAAACGTAATAAGTTTAGACTTATTTGTTCGAACCGATATTAAAAATTAAGTACCAAAAAATAAGATAATTAAAATAAATTTTTGTAATAACATTTAATATTTTATTGTATATATTGTTATATATTGAATACAGAATTTATAAGTACATACAACGTTTATAAAAATAAATTATTTTCTTAAATTATAATTAAAAATGAAATTGTAAAATGATTTCAGGGTTTTTAAATACTTAATTTAGTGTCCGAATTTTGTGATGATTGACAGTTATTTATGCTTCAGTTTTTTGACTTTTCTGCATTACTTGTCGTAATTGTGGAAAAGCACTTTTTGTTTGAGGTGGATGAAGTCGTAGTGCTAAATTAGTAAAAGGTTCATACAAACTAGCTCGCTCCATAGCATTAACTGTATAATGTTTAATACGCTCCCTAGAACACCAATTATTTGCACGACTCAAAATCGATTCAATAGGATCAACCTGATTTGTAGCAGCATGAGCCGATTGAGGTTCATTTTTTTTAAATGTTTTGGAATGCATATTTGCTAGCACTATAATAACAACTTCTTTTTTTTCTTTATTTTTATCAATATCCATTTTTATATCTGCCAATATATCTAAACTGGAAGGATCACTTGGGTCATAAACTAATATATAACCATCTGGAAAATATAGGTAATGTCGTGGAAGTTGTACTTTCCCTTCCAAACCTAAAATAAAGTTAAAATTTTAAAAACATCTTAAGTTACTATTTAAAATTATTTGTCTTTTTACCAGCAGTATCGTAAATTCTTAAGGTTTCTCTTGGACCACGTCCTGTATCAATACATGCAACATATGTATCTTCAATAGTTGAATGAATTTGTGACTCTGGAGAAATATTTCCATATATTAATTGTTCTAAAAGTGCAGTTTTCCCAACACCTTTCATTCCACAAATAGCTACTTTTCCCACTTTTCCAACTTTAGATGTCAACATTTTTATTATTTTAGTAATTAATAAATATTAACAAGTTGAAATTCTTTTACTTTCGTGTATTTTCTTTTAGAGAAAAACAAAAAAGTAAAAGAAGAATAATTTATTTACGTTGTCAAAATATGTAATGTCATAATTGACAATTGACAGCTTATTATTTCGATATTTATTTTTCGTGTTAGTTTAGAAAATTTTTCTGATGAATTGTCGTTCAGATAAAATTTTAAATAGTACAGACTACAGTAAAACAAAGTTCAATAGGAAAATTTTATTGATCTCTTAAGTTGGTAAGTTGTTGATCTCTTCTGAATGGGACACGGTTTTTAATAATTAAGACAATTAAAAAAAAAATTCATTTAATAAACTTATTTTATTTTTTCTTATAAATAGTTTCTTATTTTAAAAAAAAATTTAATTTTCTGCAATATACTTGAACATTTTTTTTATGTACAAAGAATTAAATCATTACCATCTAATCATAAATTTTAATCGTCGTAAAATTATTCTGGTCCCAAAAACCAAATCCCATAATGGGCTTGTTATACCAAATCCACTATCTTGATGTGTAAAATGGTGTTGATAATGATATCTTTTCATATGGTATAAATGTACTGATGTTGGATTTCCATAATGTAAATAATAATGAATTAAATCATAACATAAATATCCTAATAAACCACCGCTTAGAGAAATTCTTGGATATGGAAATATGGCAAGTATCGGCAAGTATAATATTGATGCTAAAATAACAGCTGGAAATGGTGGAAAAACTAATCGTAATGGATCAAATGGTACTTTATGATGCAATCCATGTAATATAAAATGAAATACGCATAACTTTTTATTTTGTGGTGAAACTTTAACATGAAATACCCAACGATGTAAAACATATTCAACAAGTGTCCAAATAAATATCCCAAAAAAAAAATGTAATGCTGTTGCTATATTCTAAAAACATAATAATTGAAAATAAATATATTAAATTTTTTTGTTTATAATATTTAAGAACTATTGCCTTACACTTAAATTAATATTATCTTTTGAATATATTTCGGAATACATGATAAAAGTTATTGTTGGTATCCAAAATGCTGGAACTACCCACCAAGGGGTTTTAGTTAACATCTCTAAGTACCAAGGACCAAATATTCTTAGTGGTCTATCAACTGGCAAATGAACCCATTCATTATAGTGCTCCGATATCCCTGATATTTGTCCTAACATTGGTTTTGACCAATCTACCAGATACTATTGAAAAATAAATTATTAATTTGCAATATTTATTTCTTGTGTGCTAATGGAATTTAAAAATTTTTTTATGTAAACTATTATTTCGTTAATTTTATCTTCACATGTAAACATAGTAGACAAAATTTGAACTTCACAACCAGAAACCACAACGAACTTTATAAACAAACTTTTCGTTTTTTAAATTTTTATTTCAGTGCCTTTTCTGTTTTTAAATAATTGTTTCAATTTTTTGTGATGTCTGTTTGTAATAATTAGAATTTTTGATATCTAGAATATTTTATTTTTTTTTTAAATAATTTTAAAACGAAAATGTCAACAAAAAGGGCAAGAATAACAACTTTAAAAGATGTTTTTCCTGAAATAAGTAATATTTAACTAATTTTTACGCAAATAAAGAATATTTTTCTATATTTAATATATTTTGTAGGAAAAGAATATAAAAGAAATTTTTTACGTGAAAATAAAATAAAAATCAAAGATATACAAAAAGATGTTAAAACTCGAAAACAAATTGAAAAAGATAAACATGATGAAGAAGAAAAAAGAACTAAAAAAATTCAGGAGCATTTGTCCAGAAATTCAACAAGAACTGCAAATTGCAAATCATTAGTTGATATAGGATCAGTAAGAAGATCTAAATCTAGTCATTCTCGTACTGCGAGAAGCAATGAATGTGTATGTGGTGGATTAAAAATAAGTTCTCCACCTTTAAGTGCTAAATCTTGTTTATCAATTGACAAAGAAAGTCAAACAGATATTGAATTGGAAGAAGCATATTATAATAAAAAAACATTAGAAAGGTTTCACTTTTTAAAATAATGCTATTCTTTAAATTTAATAATTAGTTATTTAGTTCCACAGAAAATCTTTTACATGACAATGATGCAGAGAATGAATTACTCGGGTATGTACTTTGTTTAATTATAGTTTTTATACTCAGATTCATAAAAATTATAGTATGGAAGACCAATTAAACATAAAAGACGAAAACGCACATGAACCTGAAATTCACTCAGGCCGTAGTCTTCATAGAACATATGTAAATAAATAATTTATATTTTATATTATACTTCCAAAAAAAAATATTTGTTATAGAGTCAACATGATCAAAGGAGGGAATCTGACAACAATCCTTTCATTAATAAGGTTGATTATCTCAAACCGTATCATAAAGTTCCAAAAACAGGAGATTGGAATGAACAATTTAAAAATCTAAAACTAGACGATGAAATAAGTGTTTTGAATTCGGAAATTGAAAAAAAGAAAAGTGCTAGATCTATTGTATCTACAAATTCAAGTAAAAAAAATTTCTTTTGTGAATTTTTAATGTAAATATTTAAACTTTCTAGATCGCTCAAATATTAGGTTACCAAAATATTTAGAGAAAGAAAAAAGAGAAAAAGAATTTCAGAGACTTTGTGAATTGGAAAAGGATCCAGATTGTCCAGATGGATACGCAGTGTTAGATGAAAATACTCGTCTAGAAAATTTGGAAGTATTACGAAAAGGTAAATATAAATTTTTAAGTTTTTGTATAAAATTTAATATGAAAAATTTTTTATTCTAAAATAGGTTTTCAAAGTTTGATTGATGAATTGAATCGTTTACCAATGAGTAGTGCAACTTTAAGAGTTAAAAATAGAAGAAATGAAATTGAAAAAGACTTAGCTGATTTGGAAAACAAAATAAGATTTTATGAAAAACCAAAAATTTATGTTAAATGTCCTACATCAACAAACTAGACCTATATAGAAGCATTTAAAATCAAATAACTTATACGTTCAAAAACAAAACATTACTTTTTACATACGAATTTAATGCAATTCCAATTAAAAAAGTAAAAAATTACCAATGTTCAATGCATTTAAGATTTTAATATGTATATATGAATTATAATTATCAATTTGATTAAAACTATGTACCTCACACTTTTTTTGTAATTTAAAAATGGTTTTTTTCTTTAGTATTTTTTTCCCCCCCCGAAGGTTTATCTATGTTTGATAATTTACTGCGTTTTAAAATTATATGTTGGAACTTACCTCCATTCGTTCATCTAATTCGTGATTATTGTTTATGGTTTTTAAATGACCGTTTAATTTTATTTCTTCATTATGATGTTCATTATCATTTGTAATTTCCCCATTTTTTACACCATTTTTTACACCATTTTTATAACCATTTCTTAATTTATCTTTAATTTTATATTCTTTCATAAGATACATTGCAGCATCTGAATGTGGTGGTGCATTTAAAAATCGTTTTGTCATATCACTATTTGCTAATCCATTAAGTGTATTTAAACCACCCGGATGCTTATGAATAAATTCTGTTATATTATAAATATCATCTTGATATCTAACAATAAATTGGGGATCTTTATTAGTTTCCATTCTGTTCTGATTTTATAAACCTAAAAAATAAGTTTTCAAAATTAGTTTTAAAAAGTTCAAGTAAGTAGTTAGATACTACAGTTATTTATTGTTAGTATTTATAAAAATCCAAATACATATTAGTATTTTAGACCGATTCAACTTCTTATTTAATAAAAAATATATTAAAAATTATTAAAATTTGACGAGATCTAGTTAATTTTAATTGATGTTAATTTTTGTAAAATATCTGAGAGTTTTCCAACTATTTATGTTATTTAAAAATATTCATAGTTTTTTTTTAAATAATTAATAATTTATATATATTTATAGATACAATATTATCTCAACATTCATATATACAGAGGCACAACCTTAAAAACTTAACACTTAAGCTGAAACATAATGTTTTTTTAACAAATTTTTGTAATCATTCATTCATTCATTCATTTAATCGATTAAACTATTTTAATCAATAAAAATTCAATCTTTTTGAAAATCACTTTTAAGCTACTGTACTGATTCATAAAATATTCTTCAAATTTATATAGAATGATAAATCATTTTTTTTTTTTTACAAATTTTATGTACTTGAAATTATTTAAAAAAAAAAATTAAGGAAACCAATTAAATAGAATCATCGTTATTTTGATAACATCTACCCCATTAAAAACTTATTGTTTTGTTATCAGTTTGAAAAAGGCCCTAAAATCTGATTTAATTTAATTATTTTGGTTAATATTATAGGTTCAGTGATAAGAGAACTAAGTACTTAAAACATTATGTATGATTCAATGAAAAAACGTGGTACCTATTAAATCTGAACGGCAGTTAATTTATTTAAAAATACCATAAGATAACTATATATAAGTATATATAAGTCCTGATGAGGTTTAGATAAATCTTTAAAACATTACTTATATAAATTTATGCAAATGTAAATAAAATTAAAAAAGAATTATTCAAGAGAAATGAATAATTATTTCTCTATTATAATAATAAAAAACCCAATTGAATTAAATTTAATTAATTTTTTATAATAAAATAATATGTTTAATTTAAAATTTATTTAGAAAATATTTAATTTTTGAATATTTTAGTTTAGTTAAAACTAATTTTTAATTAGTATCATGCCTCTTAAATCGTATTTAAGTAATAATATTTAAAAATTTTTAATTTAAATTTAAAAAAGCAAATAAATTTTACTATAAAATGTTTATTTTAATTCTAATATAATGGTAAAATATAACTTTATTGTATAGAATATTATTATTAATAATATTATCAAATATTATTAATTATAAAATAATATTATTCCTTTATTCTGAACAGTGCAGTACAGCTATTATAAAGCAGTTACACTTTTATAAAACACGTTAATATGCATTTGCAAATCAATTACAAGGCGACCATTCACCTTACAATAAATATCACTACATATCAACTATTTATTTATTTTATCTGTTATATATATATATATAATATATTTTTTTTATATAGGTAATTAATTTGAATTTTTAATTTTGATAAAATTATGTAATTAAATTACAATTATAACTTACAAAAATTTTAATTTTAATATTATTAAATGTACAATTTGTAATTTGTATTACTCTAACTTGTTTTTATATTGAAACTCGAGCTCAAGTTGTGTTCTATTAAGTAAGACTATCATTTCTTAACTAATTTAATATTATTACGATATTGAATATTAAAAAATATTATAATAATAATAATAATAATAATTGATATAACAAAAAAAAAAGTTATATTATGTCATATAATCATAGAAGTTAATAAGTTAAAATATATAAAAATATACCTATGAACGTTAAATTTTTTTTTTCATAAAAGATAAGTGTATTTATATTGATATGTAATGTATTAATAAAAATTTTGAGTACTTTTAATCAATGTTTAATCAATGAAGGTTCATAGAATTTGATTACCTAGTTAGGTATTCAGTAATTAAAAGTTTCAAGAGTTTATTAAAATTAAAATATATAGCTATTTAAATATACATATAGCATTTTAAACATAGATAAATTTTGTTTTAATTTCCCGCCAATTTTAGTCGATTTTGCTCTTATAGCTCTTCCTTTTAAACTGAATTTAATTAGAGAATTTATTTATTTATTTGTTTATTGATAAAGGAATTAAGCATATGCAAGTAATTAAAGGATTATTCCAACAAATAATTTTTAATTCGCTTCCAACACTGCAACTGATTGCGTCAACTTAGTCGCAAAACAAAAGAACGGCACAGCACGTCACTGCGTCTAACGCATTAATTGACGTGTGTCCGAAATCCCTTTGCATATATGTGACATTTCTTAGTAATCTAGAATCTAGATTACTACAAAATCTCCTAGTCTTGTTACGACTTTCGTACAATCAAATTCTTAATAACCGTTATAATTTTACTTATCACTTTCGATTACTTATAAATTTTTTTGTAATTTGTGCTCCTTTTATAATTTCTACAATTCTTAATTGTACCTGAATTTTCTTCACTTAAATTGATTATAGTTTCGCATTACGCAAGTGTGTATAATACCAAATTTAAATTAAAAAAATAGTAAAAATAATAAAAAATAAAAAATAATTACAAAATTTATAGACAGACAAATATTTAATGATAAGAATATTATTTGTGATATGATTTTGAATTGATATACGATTATTTTGAGTTTTGATAATAAATTTATGCGTTTTTTAATTTTGTATATTCTTTTATGTTTATATTGTATGATGGTTTTACGTAAAATTAAGGTAAATAAGGTTAAGTTCTTATCTACCACTAATAAATATAAATTCCCAAAACAATCTATATATATATACATAACACACCTTATTAAAAGTAAAACTTAACAAAATATGTATAATATATTAAATTTTTATACATATATGTAGTAAACTAATATGTATATAATGTACTTAACTAAGTATAATGAACATTAATCAACAAATTTAAATTGACTTTAAAGATAACAATATTAATAATAACATAATGGATATACTAAATTCCCAATTATGAATTATTTATATTTTATATAATGTTAAATTCTATATAATAAATCTTCAGAAACTTAACAAAATTTTAAAAATTATTTATAAATTATTATTTATGTGAAACTTATAATAAAATTGGGATTTAAAATAGTAATCAAGGAAGATTTGAAATTTTTTTAAGTATTTTAAAATTTTTAATCTTATCATTTATAAAACAGCTGATTCATATAATAGTGTCAATGTGTCATACATTATTTCTATCAGATGAGTTTTTTCTATAAATACTGAAGATTCAGTTAATTTATTTATTTATATTATACTTATACTCTATATAATTTTTAATCCATTTTTAAAAATCATTTATTATTAGACACTTATAATAATCCTTAAATCGTGCTTTAATAATCCTTAATTAAATTACTAATTTTAATTAGTTTTTTTTATTCCTTTTCCACTCCTTTAAGGAGTAGGGCATTCACCAAGTTTATTTTAAACTAGGCTTCAGTTTCTTTAATCATAATATTCACTAAGCCGTTAGTTACTCGGCTATAGCTATTTGATAAGGTTATGAAATATGCACAAATTATAACTTTGTGCACCATCTATAATTTTACACAAGAATTATTTATATATTTTTTTTTATTAAATCTTATTTTATATTACGATATAAACTATTACGATATAATTATACAATTTTAATTAATTAACTAAGTTTAATTCAAGATTACCAAATTTATTAACCAACTTTAGTGTACTAATAAATGCATTTCTGGTTTTTATAAAAAGTTTTACATAAAAATTTATTAATATTATTTATTTATTTATCGATTTATTTATAAACAGTCCCTTGCACCCCCTTTAGGTGGATACCGAAATGCATATCCACTTACTACAACCACCGAGGCTCCTAACATTAATATTGATATAGAATAGTTTAACACTAAATTAATTTTTTTATTTATTTATTTATGTACTCGTACAGTCCCCTACCACATACAATGTGATAAGTGTGTGAATCTGCCTTTCCTTTTCAGATGTGGCAGTTAAATTTATTTTATATTATGGTATAAAATATTACGATATCAATTATAAATTAAATTTTATTTTTATTAGATATGATCTGACCAGGATTTGAAACAGAGACTTTTAGATTGAAAAGCCGCCACTTAAACCACTGAGCTACTTAAACCACGGTCAAATACTAAATTTACGATAAGTTTTCTAAATGTATTGAGAAGTTTAATTTATTTTGATATTATAACTTGTTACTAAATTAAAACTATTTAAAATGCTTATAGCATATTGAAAAAATAAAAAAATCAATTAAATATAATTATTATAAATTAATATGCAAATTTTTTTTTAAACTAAATTATTTAAGAATATTTGAAATTAACCATATAACAGTTGATAAATATTATTTATAAATATTAATATTTGTTTAATACACTAGGGAGGTTTACACAACTTATTTTAATTAAAAACCTTTAGGACATCGAATGTGAAAATACTCTCAATGTTCATTATATAATTGAATTCAAATCCAAATCCAATGACTATGAACTACTGAATTGTTTAAAAAACTTTAAGTTAAAATATAAGATATAAACTATCGTATAAAAGGTTTGGCTGTGCTCCTTTTCATAGAAATAAAAAAAAAGTGTACTCCTGGAAGGATATGACTTTTTTTAATCTCAATTAATTTTAAAATACTGTTGTATCCATTTCCTTTTTTAAAAATCTCACAATGACACCTTTCTTTTTTTAGTTTTTATATCGGACTATACATGTACTCTTTTCACATGAATTTGGTCCTTTTTCACATTAAATTTGGCTATTCATAAAAAATAAATCAATTTGATCCTTCTTTTAAAAACACTCCAATAACTTGGCACACACGAATAAAAATGACATAAGTTGAAAAACCCTAGTGTTTTAATCTTAAGTCCGCCCTTAAAAATAATCCTCAAAAATTTTGGTGCCATTTTTCTGGAACCTCGACAATTAAGGAATTAAGGAATTGCCTAGGTTCCAGAAAAATGGAACTAAAATTTTTGAGGATTATTTTTAAGGGCGGACTTAAGATTAAAACTCTTTAAATTTTTCTTTCTGTATTTGGATTCTACTTTAAAAAAAGGTGGATATCTTTTTTCAAATAAGTTGATTTTGACTCCTGGATCCCAAGAAACTGGACTGATTAAAAAAAGGCCAATACGAATTTGTTCTATTTGGAAATTAAATATTGCAAATTGAAAAAAAACCCAAATTCATTTAAAAATAGAGGAATTTCATGTCAAAAAGGAGCAAGTTCACGTGCAAAGAGTGTATTAAAATAATATATTTAATTCATCCTAATTTAAATGGTTAATACATCTTTTTGATTTCATTCAAATAAACCCTTATTATAAATATTAGCCCTTAAGTATAGGAGGAGCAGTTTAATTTAAAATAAAATCGAAAAACTTTTAATAATCTCAGATTTGGAAAACTTTGTAATATTTTGTAATTTTTCTGAAAATTTGATAAATGTATTAAAAGGTTTTTACAAAGTTTCTAAAAATACATAATTTTAATTAATGATATCTTGTATTTAATTATTTTTTTGATAATATTGATAATAAAATCAATAATCTATGAATAACTCTATATTTTTATTATTATTATGTAATTTTGTTTATTAAATTTGAAGGGAAATAAATTTTGAATGAATATTTATAAAAATACAAAATCATTATACCAAAACATAAAATTTAAATATGTTTGTCATATTATATAGTATTATAATCAAATTTGATAATATTTACTAAAATGGTTTATGTTATCTCGTAGTCAATATTATTTTGTCTAATCTTATAAAATATTGTTGAATGCACGTGAACCCAACTATTTAATTTAAAAACCGACACTGTCCAAAAGAAAAAAATTGCCTAATAATTATCTTATCAGAAATTTTATTTGAATTAGAACATAACTTCTAAAATAAAAAAAATACACCTAAAAAATTTAATATTATAATTATCAAAAAACAAATAAAATTGATAAAACATATATCTATATACGTGAATTGAATAAATTAGAATTTATTAGAGACTTGAAAAACTTTATAAAAATTAATTATAATCGAGTAAATGTTGTATTTTGTGTACAAAGTAGTAAATTGCGAATTGAATAGTAGTGGAATGGATGTGACTGTAACTTTGACCCAAAAGAAAGTATGAAAGATCTTGTTCTAATATTTGAGAAAAAAGAATCTAAAAAAAAATAATTTTTTAATATATATCCCATCTATAAAAGCCTTAGTGTTGCAGTGGGTAAGCATTTGGTTTACTAACCGAGGGGGTCATGGATTATTTAATTAAAAATTATAGTTGTCCTTGTCAATTTCTAGATACCCTTGCATACCCACTATAATGTATAAAATAAAATAAACCGATCTTTAATTCCTTTATGCTGTGATATTAAAAAAAATATATAAAAGAGTAAAAACCTTAAAAGAAAAATTTGATCCACCCTACCCCATAATTTTTGATTAAAAAAAACCATAAAAATAAAATAAATTAAAAAAAAAGACAAAAAAAAATTTGGTCCACCCTAAACGTAATGTCTGAGTAATGTCCAACTTTGCCAAGTAGGTCATAAAAAAATTGAGCCCAGCCTAAAAACTGGTCCGAGCAATATCCAATTTTCCTATGTAACTTGCCCTATTACTTTCCTTTCCGAGTTCTAATTTGAACCTCCTAGCTTCATTAGATGCACATTTATCGAATTGACAACTTTTTATTACAGCTCCCTGAAAATGATGGTGTTGCATTTTGAAAATTCATATAGGTGCTTTTCCTATTATATTACTTACCCGTTTGTAATTTTCATCCTCCTACAATAATTAGTTTTGAAAAAATTTAAATTGGTACAAAGAAGTTGTAGGGTAGATCCCCGAAAATAAAGCCGTAGCATTTTAAAACTTCATATAGGTGCTTCATCTATTATATAACTAACCAAAAAGTTGTATGGCAGCTTCCCGAAACCTTGGTTCGATTTTAACCGAAAACAATAGAAAACCTAGAAATTGTCCAAAAATGACTTTGTGTGAATTTCAAAACTCTAGCCCTTTTAGTTTTTGAGTTATCGTGTTGACACTAGGACGGATGGACAGATTGTTTTAATATTGTATTCAATAAATCTCATCCATTAAAAAAAAACACATAATTCAAATTTAGCTGCATACCTCAAGGCTTGTCATTTTTAAAACTTCTACCCAATAGAAATTACTTAATCAAGATGCATTTGACAGCTAGTTTAAACAAGTTACGAAAAAAACCAAGGGTTTTTAAAAAAGCACATTTTTAAAATTATATAATGTTTCGTACTGAGTATTTTGCCATTAAATTTTTATAAAAATATATATAATATAACAAACATATTTAAATTTTTATCAATTCATTATTAATTATGTATAATAGTGAAATCAATACTTAGAATATAGTCCCAATGAACTCAAGAAAACCTGTTAACAAGGTCGGAATATAAGTTGGTGCTTCAATTTTTGATGTTAAATTTTTGAAAATATACTCTGGTGAATAAGTTTCTGATTTATAAAAAGAGGAAAGTTTTAATATTTAAGTCTTAATAGCACTCAAAATTTAGTTTTGAATAACGGTAAATTTTTTGTACCATATGGCAACACCGCATGCATTTGCTTTCTTTAAAAGCATACATACAAATCTTGTTATATTTGTTTAAATAAAGGGTTTTTTTTCGACTTTAAGGGGCTGTAGCTTCATAATGGGTGGGGGCTACAGAAAAATTTTTTAACATTAAATTATTTTTATTGCAATACCTACCATTCATTAATTTTTTAGTTAGGCGTAGTTAAAAACGGGACTGACGGTCAGAATGAAACTATATGGACATTTTTTTCAAAATTTGCTAAAAATTGGAAATTAATAGGAAAAAAAGTAAAGGTGCACACTTTATATTAAAATTGAAATAAAATTGGTGTGCAATTAAATGCTTGAATAGAATTATTATTTGAAAAGCAAATAAAATCAAATAATATATATTAATTGTAGTAGGCACACGTGCCACGTGCATCTTATAAAAGATACACATACATCTATATATAGTTATAAATAACGCATTAAAAAAAATTAAATTGTAAATGGCTAATTGCGAAAAACTTTTCGCACAATTTAAAATTTAAATTGATGGAATAAAAAATTTAAAATCTTAAGTGATTCATATTATATAATAGGTAATAATTATCGAATAAATATCGAAATGGAATTAAAATAACTTAATTTATATACATCTTGTATTATTATATAACAATTAATTTAAGAATTAAAAACTTTTGTACTTTAATAAATTTTTAAATAATAATTGTCAAAAACTGTCTTAGAATTAATAAAATAAAATAATTGTGCCGCCAAACTATAAAACTTTTTTTATTATGAGTTGAATGAATTACATATTATATATGTCATTATATATATATATATATATATTTAAGTTTGAATCTAATTTGAGTTTATATTTAATTAAACTTTATTATAAGTTTATGGGTCTTTGATAAAAATGTCGGATAGTAATAATCAGTTGATAATCTAATATGTAAGAAAATTAGATCAGTTAATAGGAAAACCATTCACAATAGAATAATTCATAAAAAACAATTGACAAAATTTATAGATTACTGAAAATTAATTTCTTCATAAAATCGCGGCGATTTATTTTTCCAATTTATAAATTAATAACTTCAGATAAGAAAATATTTGGAAAAAAAGAATGATATGATGATAAATATTTCAGAAGATAAATTATTTATTATTATAATTAAAAATTTCGATTGGTTAAATTATTATCAAATTATATTTAGCACTTGTTGTGGCCATTGTTGAAAAAGAAGAGATACAATTTGTTGTAATCTTTTATCGTAATCAGGTAAATTTTATTTTCTTAAAGGAAAAGCAAAATATATCACCTGTTATTTGTTGCAAAAATTATTTAATTTTATAATTTATTTTTAATATTACAAATTTTCTATAAAATACTATATTAATAAAAGATGAAAGTTAAAAATCAACAAATTTTTTTTTTAAAACCCATTGTGCCATCCCTGGATATTATTATTTGTTCGAAGTAATCCCTATTGCATGGCCTTATATAAATTCCAAAATTTAATGGCATACTTATAGGATCTCACCTACCGGTTGTATTTTCAATATTTAACTTATCTGTCAATTGTTTTATACTGTGAATATTGTTTTATTGTGAATGGTTTTTGTTCGAAATATTTTTTTAAGAATTAATCGATTATCAAAAGTGTGACATTTATTAAATACAAAATGAAAATAGAATTTTTAAAAAATTAAATTAGGTAATTAAAAAATGTTTTGATTTTAAATGTTTAATTTTTAATTAATGACTCAGAACTATTTTTTCTAAATTCTATGTTTAAAATGTTCGTACTATTTAAAATAATTTCAATAAGATTTTTTTTTAAGCAAATCTGTATTAAGTAATTGGTTTTTTATCATTTATTAGTTTTATTACATTATGTTAATAAAATTTTATGCAATTAGTATTTATTTAGTTAATTTATTTTAAATAATTCAATTTTTATTTTATATTTTAACATATAGTTAATTTTATTGTTTTAAAGTGCTAAGTAGTTATCTTAGCTTTTCTGATTCCTGTATTTTGGGATTTTGGAAATCAGAAGTAAGATCAATATTATTTAAAAAGAAGTTACTCACTAATTCTCACTAGTTCTGCAGCAGAGTTTAATTAAAGCAATTTAAAATTTATAAAGATCCACTGTTATTTTTTTAAATTTTTAAATTTCAGTTTTAGTATCAGGAACTAAGTTTTTTTTAAATAGTTTTTGATTGTCCTCTGGTCCCCAAATTAAGTGGATCCTTTAACACAATTATTTGTACTAAAAATAATTGTAAATAAAATCATTGGAATTAAATAAACTTTCACTTAATTGTCCACTTTAAATGAGTTTTAAAAATTTGTTTGAAAAAAAATTAATAAATTAAATATAAAGAAATTAATTAAATAAAATTAATTAGTTAAATTATTTTAACTATTTAAAAATTCAAAATAATTAAAATTACTTTGAAATTGATTACTTTAATTTTTTAATTTTTTAAATTGAAAAATTCTTACACTTATTATTTATTTTACTAAATTTTATTTTAAACTAAATTTATATTAAAACGTTTTTAATATTGAACTTATTCTCACAATATGATTTTAATTATTGATCAATGTCTGTGAATATTAGAACTTTGCAAGGTTTTACAAAAAAATTTTTTATTTTATTTTATTTATTTTTAACGTGCAAAAAACTTATTAGTATTATTTATCTATTATTATAAAATCAACATCATATTATTTATAAATATATATATAATTGTATTATATTGCTAATTAATTTATAATTACCGATTTCAATTTATTACTTAATAATTAATTATCTGATAATAATATTAATTCTAGTTTAAAAATAAAAAATACTGATTTTAAAAATTGAATTATATACTCGTAAATATTTTGATAATAATCATTTCCGAATTATTTAAATAATTTTTTTAATTATTATATTAAGTTATGTACTGATTAAAGTACATTACATATATTAATTTCACATGCAAGTTGATGTTGTAAGCTTTGATGTTAACAAATTGCACTGGGTAATTGATTTCATGATAATTGTTTAGACTTCAAATATTCAGTGAATTGATCAATGTAAAATACTTGCTCAATATTTTAACAAAGTTTTTATCAAAATTTACTTATGGGTTTATCTTTTATTTAGATAATAAATATTTACGTGATAAATACTTAGGAATTTCTACGGTTTTATCTTTTGATAAAAAATTAAAGAAAAGATTAATTATTCGTTTAACTCTTCTTGTGGGTTAGGCTGTTAGGTGTATTTGTTGAGTCATAGATATGCAGACATGTGAGTAAAGTGTATTTTTTAGAGCGATTTTCAGGAAAATTTTAAATAAATATATATATTAAAATATATAGTTATATAAAGGAGCAGTATATTGAAAAGACGAATCACTCACTTACTTATGTGTGTCTTTTAAGATGAACTAAAATAACTTTTAAATATTGCTTGGTTTTAGTAAACCCTGGTCTAAAGAATTTACGGATCCTTAGACATCATTAAATTCTTGTACACATGTCTTATAAGAATTTAGAATACGATTGTTAGATATAATTTCCTTTCCATATTTTAGCAGTTTTTACAAAATCCTTTTTTTTAGATCTGCTGTTCGTTAAGATCGAAATATACACACTATGCGAACTTTCGTTATTATAGATATATGACACCAAAATAAAAAAAGCGTTGTTTCAGTAACTCTAGCTGCAGTATATGGGCTTTTATAATAATTTACCATAAAACTGTAAATAAATTTTAATCCAACAAATGTCTTTATATAAAAAATTATTAAGATCATCTGTGAGTTGTAACAACAGATCAAAGATTTACATATAAATCAAAATTTTTTTCAATAATTGATTTGGATTACAAACAAATAATAATAACAAAAATAAAATAATTAGTGTTTTAATATATATAATAATTAGTGTAAGAGTCACAAGAATAACTGCAATTTTACATAAAAAACTGTTATTAATGTACCAATTTTATTTCATTTTTAACATCCCCTATTCCTCAGTTTCAATTTAAGTAACTCTTATTTTTTTCATATCTCTTAGGTGTTTTTTTTCTTTTTTTTTTTTTGCCGGCACCTCTAACATGCTTACTGTTCACTGCGATAGGCTAAACAGCCTGACTATATATGTGCATGTCGGAACAGAGGAGATATATTCATATATTAGAACTGATCAAATGAATTCCACATACAATTTAAACATGAGATAGTACTACGCCTTATAACATGTTGAAATGTCTTAGATTTTCAATAAATACAGTTCTATTTTGTTTATATTGTAATCATTTTGTATTTGAGTTATATGGCATTCCATATCAGTGAGTTATATTATTTAATTGAATTATTTGTTTACATTTTGTATTTGTTTATATTGTTATATTAATGTATTTTTTATTAAAGATATATAATTATTAATTATTGATTAAGCCATTAATTTGAACCCAAAGGCGAATGTTGTTCACTTTCACTGGGATTCGAACCCGCGGCCTCTCGTATGAAAGGTCAGCACTCTAACCACTGTCAGCCAGCCGATAATATCCAAAATTTTCATTATCTTTCATTGTTTAAGAGTCACAAGGACTAAAATCTGTAAAATTTTGTATTTTTCACTGTTTTTGTTGGGTACTCTCCTTTCACCCACTGCTATTCGAAAATATGCTAACAGGAAACCCTGTATATAGTTGATTGTATAAAATGCAAAATAATTGACATACATATGCATAAAATAATAAGATATTTATATATATAATTTAAATATCATATAAATAAATAAATATAGAATTATTATATTTTTAATTAATTATTTACTAAACATAAATCTTTTATATTATTATTGATATTTTATGCAGTCCATTTTAATTATTTTGCATTTTTTACAATAATTTGTATATATATATGTATATATATATAACTCTCTTTCTTTATCTGCTTAGTTGTATATGATTGTATTCTTTCGATCAATTATATATTTAAAAAAATTTCAATATATTTACACTATCCGATCTATTTCCTATCAATATCTATTTTCTATATAGAAGAAACCCCAACATATACAATTTTACTATTGCAACATGTTTATTTTAAAGTTTTTTTTTAAAAAAACACCGCACCATATAAAAAACTTGGGACAGGTGTTTTAGTTATAAATTAAATCCACTTTATAATAAATAATAACATATATTTATGTACTTATCAAAAATAAATAAAACAACAAGTTATAATAAAAAAACAAGTTCTATAGGGAAATTAATAATAATAGTACAATAGTATTAAAGATTAAAAAAAAAAAATTTTACTAAAAAAGGTGTGAATTAATATTTATCAATATTAAAATTAAAAAAGTTCACAATGTCAAATATTTACAAATCGTTATCAGTTAAAAATTTTAACGGTTCTTTTTGTATGTTGTGCACACACATTCATTGTAAATAATTTTGAATGAAGATTAAAGATTAAAGTGATTCATTTATTTTGTTTATAATTTCTTATCAATGAAATATAATTCAAGTTGGTTTTAAATAGAATTTATACATTTATATTAGAAGGTAGTTTAAATATATATGTAACATGTATTCGGTACACGTAATTTTCTAATAAAAAAAATTTGAAAATACCAATTAATTGGCACCTATAATAGAAAGCTAATAATGGGTCCAAAACAATAGAAAATTTTTAAATTCAAAAGTCCATTTTTACTTAATTTTTTAAGGACATTTTTAATCAAATCCTTTACCATATTATAATAAACTGAAATAATTTGAAGTAAATTAAAAAACTCAGTAGTTTACTTTTAATTTCACTACT